>OU618552.1:6999902-7344758 GCA_914829495.1 Eilema sororculum | reverse complement strand
ATTTTTTTATTATTACAGTATAATAGCGTGTCCATAGCGATTTGGCAGTCCCCGTCATAGTTCAAGGCTATAAAGTGACTCATACACTTGATTAGAAATCGCTGCGACAAACGACAACGGTAAGACCGTTATTTTTAATTATCTAGATTTAAAATAACGGTTATTTAACGACAACGATTTATTAGTTATTAGTTTTTATGTTTTTGATATTTTAGATCTAGCAAATGATATTATAGTGAAGTTTTATTTGAACTTGTTTTGTTAGATATTAATGGTGGATTTAATAAAATATAAAATTGAGACTGAGGCCAAGTAAACTGCTTTAGTGGTGAACTTTTCTCCTAACTAATGGATTAAACCAATGAGAATATGCAGAATTAATCTGCAATTTTCTGTTCCATTCACTCAATAAAATGCAGAAACCCTGTTTAGTATACCTGGATCACGATTCCTATCATTGATAAAATTCAACCTAGGTATTTCAGGAATGATTTTTTAAAAGTAACTCTTGTAATTCGAATAGATTGAAAATTGAACTAGATAATTATGTTCTCTGACTACTTAATAGAAGACTGTCAAATAATGATCTATTAACAGAGTAACATCTTATGTACAATAAAACCCAAAACAATGGCGTCAATTTTAACATAAAACATGTCTAAAATGGAAGTCACAATTAACTTTATTAAACATAATTATCACCACTTTCTACTACACAATATAGAACACACACAGCACATTTCATTCATCTCCATGAAAACCAGATCATCGAGCAAAATGACTCGACGCACAAATTAGCGACTCGGCGTTCATTAGCATGATTGTTAAAACGCAGCATCAATGAGGCAAGTGTGCATGTCCGTTTATTTACTTATACGGTCATGTTAATAGTGACTCGAGGCGTTCGGCCACTAACTGAGAGAATTACAACTGATTACGAGGGCTGTTGTGACTGCATTTTTTACTTGCTACATTTACGTGATATATGCGTAAATTGTTTTCGCGTGTGAGTGTTGGACAAGAAAGTTTGATTATAATGATATAGTAAAATTGTGACGGTACTACCCAAGGGCATAATTAAAATTTCACTGTGTCTTTGTTCTCATTGCGGTTTGAGTTCATGTTTAAAATGTAACGTAATATAGCAAGTCGCAACTTGGTGCTGACTTAGACTATCATACTTACGTATTTATTTGTTTTTATAGGAAAATTGACTACCAGTCAAATTTTGGACGTCAATGATGAAGACATTTAAGATTTTAGTTCCAAGAACATTTTTTTTACAATTTTTATCTCACGTAAGATTTGAGGTCACTCTACATAGTCTGTCTTCATCTGAACACTAATCCCAGTTGCACCCAAAAATTGGACACGTTCGCAGTTTAGTACCTGGATCACACTTGCAATCATTGATAAAATCTAGCCTGCCGGTTTTGAGTAGGTATGCCAAAAAGGTTGCCTGGAAGATATCGCTGTTAGCGATAAGAACACTCGTTGTACATTAAATATGAGCAAATGTATATTCTAATACCATAAAACTAGACATTGTACAATAAAGAATATCTAATCTTATCATAACAAATAAATCATAATTAAAGAGGCGTAACAATTACATCCGTTCTCATTTTATCGTTTTTATTTATTTAAAATCATTCACCCAAGCACATAGTCAAAATTCGACAAGAATTAACTGTGATGTCACACTTTTTTATTTCAAACAAGTTTCCGAAGAACTTACCGTTTTGACATTAAAAATTTGAATCGACTTGACAATCAAGCACCCAATCTTTTACTTTCCAACACAGCTTATACGAAACAATAGCTCACACTCAAGGCTGCAATGTTACCCAACAAGTACGAATCAGTTAGTCTGTACATCTAATTAATACTAATGGATGGCAGTACTGTCCCAAATGTGCACCGATAAGCCATATTTGGCAACGTGAGTCAGCTGGATGTGGGCATCGCACTACAGTGTAGTGGTGTCGCAAGTACGCGCGCCACTTGACTCGCCTGTGTCAACACACCTACGCGGATTGACATCCGATCTATCTCGGTCGAGTCGCGCATCCATAGCGATGGTATAGTCGTTTAATTAATGATTTGAATTTGTATGTGACAGTAATTTGAAGGATATATTTAGCAATGACCTGAGTGGGAGAGTTCTTAGTTGAGTTAGGAGCGAGTTCACGTTAGTACCTAGTGTTGTGGTCAGGAATTGAAACTGGGATCTCGATCGTCGAGCTCTAAACCTCTGCCTAAACCCGAAGGGATAGGCAGAGGTGTACTTTATTTTAAGAATATTAGAACCATAACATAACATAAACTCACGCCTATATTCCCTGTATTGCAGAGGTGCTAGCACCTACATTTCGCCAGTTATGTTTAGGTCCCAATGTAATGGGTGGCGAGCCTATTGCCATTAACCGGGCACTTATAAACCTGCGATAAATACACACATAACTTCGAAAAGCATCGAAAAGTCATTGGTGTGTGCCATGGTAAACCTGGGATCGAACCCGAGACCTCGTCTCAACAGTCCATTACCCATACCTACCACTAGGCTACCGCAGATATTAGAATCGAAATTACTAATATTCCCTCTAACTCCTCTAGCTAAGCTAAATTGCTTGTGGGTTCACGTCCATAGTGTAATGGCCAGGATTCGAACCGGGGTCCTTTCAATCGTAAGGCTGACTCCTTAACCACTAAGCTACCGAAGCTTTACTACTAGCATCCACGTTTACCAATTATGATTTTCGGTCCCAAGACGTAATAGGGGGCGAGCCTGTTGACGTCTAACGGGCCCTTTGTTTTTGGCTGTGTGATTATTATTGGATGGAGAACCACCCTTTCCCTTAGTCGCCTCTTACGACCCGACACCCGAAAACAATACGGCAAACTCTGTTTATTGTGTTGTGTTAGTACTAATATACTCGAAACCTTGAAAGCTAGGGACTCTGGGTACACCCTAACGGCCGTTCCCAATAACATACTTACAGTTAAAGATAGATCGCAACAGTCAAATTTGACATATCGGCTGTTTAAATTCAGTAGTAACTGATTTTTTTGCGGGAAAGCGTATCGTGGTATAATTTTATTTTCCGAAATTGGTGTTAGGAGTTACTATGTTTTGAATTTAAACAGTCGAGCACTTTATCCGTTGATGCGATCTATCTTTAACTGTAAGTATATTATTGGGAACGGCGGTAATAAGGTTCCCATGAACCCTTAGAAGTCTTTGACCACCATTTAATAGTGAAATTCAATTTAGGTGAAAGCATAAACATGTACCAGTGAAAATGAAACGCTCAAGTGAGACTTGAACTCACGGCCTTTCCCTTACAGAGGGAATACTCTCCCAACTGAGCTATTGAGCCACACCTGATCAATTTCAAAATTTCCTTCTCTTTATATCCGTCTTTAACGGCATAAGTTAGCATTAAAAATGCTATAAAAAATTCTGTCAAATGTACCAGTGAGTTTGACCCATATAATGTGCCCATGGTGTCGATAATGAGCCCATAAAATTTTGTACAATTGAGTTGTAGTAATATCAACGGAAATTCTAAGTCACTTAAATATATTGTACTTAGAACATTATGAGGGCATTTGCCACACCTTACATTACGCCTATGGCAGTACTTAGATAAAATTTCAACCTCTAATGACTTTAACAATAGGCTGCATAGTCTACAATCGGACAACTTAAATATCAACAGTGATATTATTACGTATAAATGTCAAACACTGCACTTAATCGTAATAACGGGTAACTTATTTGTAGTTTTGTTTCGGTTTATAAAATTAGACTTAAGTAATTTAAACAATTACCTACTTCTTGATGTAGGAAGTTTATGAGAATCGCTCATTGAAATAAAACTATTTTTAGCATTTTTTTTTACACTGAGGCCGACGCGGGACGTTTTGTACTTTTCAGCAGCCAGGTTCAGTTTTTGGGTTAACTAAAGTTGATAGGTAGTTGTCATAAAGGTACTTAGTTAGAAATCTAAATTATCTAAAGTATCTAAAGTATCCGAACTATAATCTAAAGTATCCGAACTATGTTGACTTATTACTATTACTATTTACGCATTTAAGCATTGATCCCGTAACAGAAACCGTGGATTCTAAGGAAAGAGTCCTAAAGGCATCTGATGAGACCGTCAATCTGAGTGTCCCCATTGTTATCATGGTACATGTTTACGATGGTGACTCTCTTTCCGAGACTTTGCTTATAACTTACCAGTCGGCGAGGTGAAGTCAAATTGAAGTTTCCCAACCAAAACGCACGCCGTCTTGGGTCTTTGGTTGCCGGAGGTGAGATTGCCGAAAGCATATCTCTCGCACCCGAGCAGACCCAGGACCATCTCTTTCGAAATGGCCCTCTTCGGGTTGTGGGGATTATAGTGTGCCCATCTAGCCCCGGGTACGGCGAGGCGCACGTTGCGCCGCCGCTGCGGAATAGGGTTTACCTTAGCTTTTACGGGAAAAACTGTTTTATAACACTGAAACAAATCCTCGTCTGTCAGTCAACAGGCACATGGCCTGTAGATGTTAATGGGGCATAAGTTCACATACCTAATATTTTCTGAACTTTACGCGAATGTCACTCATTGAAATAAAACCACTTTTTACGGATTCTATCGCGATATATTTGTTATTGTTACTTTTTAACCCGACGTTTCGGCTGCTTTGCAGCAGCCATTTTCGCGGTGTGACTCACGATGGTAGTTGTCACATAGTTTGAAGTGTAAGTTATCTCAAAATACCCGAATCATGGTGAATTATTGGTGTTCATATTTACGCAGAATGAGCTCACTCTCTTGTTAAGTCTTGCTGGATTTTCACATACCTACTTTATTTTAGCACACAATTTCGAATTAGTAAATTCTCACAATGGATGCTACACTATACACTTCAACCAAATCCTGAATTATCTGATAGTTCATTACAATGATAAAACGTTTGGCTTCGTGTACGATGCAATGATTGTGAAGCTTATTTACAATTACTGTTCCTTCGTGAGCGTCCATGAATGAACAGTGTAATCGTTGGTGACTCATGGCTTTTGACATTTATTCGATAAGACGTTCTTGTCAAGTTATTGTATTAATTGTTTGATATAGATTTTGTAATAATAGTACTTCAAATTTCATTATCTTTAATCTGTCTCTGTGGTGTGTGGTGAAACTTTCGTCTGCTACGTAGGCTCGGTCGGGTTCGAATCCCGCCCAGTGTAAATATGTGTATGTTGTTCTGGGTCAAATTTACTAAATGAAATATTGCACCCTTACAGTTGACTAATTGATCTAATATTTTGTACATACCTTGAGTTAGGTTGAATATATTATACAACTAGCTATTATTGCCCGCAGCTCCGCCCGCGTGGATGTCGGTTATCGCGACCAAACATAGCCTATGTCCTTTCTCAAGGTCTAATCTACCCCTATACCAAATGTCATCAAAATCGGTATACAGACAGACAGAGTTACTTTCGCATTTATGATATTAAGTATGGATTTCTTTAAAAGAACAGTTTAAAACAGTCCAAAAAAAGTGTTACAGGTTTTCTACTTAAAAAGGCTCCTGGGGAGTGTAATGTGGGCGTTTATTTCCCACAAGAATAAATATTATATCATTTTGAATAATTAATCGAGAATTTTGAATAATTAATTAAGTATACACATATTCAATGATAGATTATTGCCTCATCTGCCATATTGGCACATTTATACGATATCGGTATTTATTACTGTCAATTTTGTAATTTCCATTATATAATAAAGTAATTACCTACTAGATTGGTCAAAAAATAATATAATTTGACATTTGAGGTATCATCATCCACATAAAGACGTTAGTCCTGATTGCATCCGAGGCCACGGTGCCCTCGGAGCTCAAGGTCCGCCTTCCGGCTCTTCCTCCTTCACTTCGCACGATCTTGGGCGTCCAAGGTAGTGAGACCGTTTTCACGCATGTCACCCTCCACGACGCCAAGCCAGCACTTCTTGGGCCTACCCCTTCTGCCTGGACCGGGTGGGGGCGCCATTGCCAGGCATTTGTTACCCACGTAGCTGGGCGGTTTCCGCAAGACGTGGCCGCACCAGCGGAGGCGGCTCTCTTGCATTTTATCTGCGATGTCACGGACATGAAGGCTGCCGCGGATGTGTGAGTTCCTCACGCGATCTTTACGCGTGACTCCACACATCCATCGCAGCATTTTCATCTCCGTGACACGCAGCATCTGCTTGTGTCGCTCCAACAGCGGCCACGCCTCACAGCCGTGTAAGAGGACAGGTCTAATAATCGTTTTATAGACCTGCCCCTTCAGCCTGACTGGCATTTTAGTGTCGCAAGTGACGCCAGTCATTTCCCGCCACTTAGCCCACGCGGCGGCAATACGTGCCTTGACGTCGTAGTCGATGTCACCAGAAACGTGAAGTACAGATCCCAGGTACTTAACCTGATCCGTGCGCTCGACCAAGTCATCGCCTATGCGAACGGGTGTGGGATCTGTTGAGTTTAACACCAAGTACTCTGTCTTCGCCACATTTAGCTTCAGACCGCCGTTCTCAAGCGCCTCCTTCCACACTTTCACACGTCGCACCAATCTGTTCCTGTCTGCGTCCATCAGCGCAATGTCATCAACATATATAAGCAACCATGGTGGTATACCATACCATTTGAGGTATACTGTTTATCAATTTACGAATGAAATATAATTGGTTTCATTAAAAATGTCAACTTCTGATATTTGATTGCAAATTTTGTTTTGTGAAATTAATAATTTAAGAAGGTATTCATTTGAAACATTTCAATATCAGATTGGATCGTTTACCAGTGCAAAATCTATACACAAATAAAATTGAATATCAATCAATCAATCAATTAACCTATTGCAGTCAAGGCCTCTCCCAATGTGCGCCATTTCTGCCGATCCTAGGCCTTCCGCATCCAATTTGTCCCAGCCATGGTGGCTGGGACAAATTGGATGCGGTTCAGGTCATTACAAATAATAAAATTAACGAACAACTCCAGATAACGAGTACTAAGAGGAAAATTTCAAATATAATTGAATAATATGAACAGAGACTCAAAGGCCATCCTAATGCACTGGCAACCAAGCTACTAACACCTAGCTATCACAAACGCCTCAAGAGAAAAGATGTCGTCTCTTGTTCCAGGGAGGACATGCTTTGAAAAGTGAAACATTAATTCGCCGCATCCGCTAAAAGCCAAAGGCTGATCGCAGGTTTAAATTAAAAACACAAAAAAAGATTGTATACCTACCTACGAAATCAAATGCTAATCTAATTAGGTAGATAGATAGATACCTGTGACAAAAGAAATGTCACCCATCATTCTGTCTCTTTGTTCCAAGTAACCTCCAAAGTGGCTGCGCTGATTTCAATTTTATGATGATGAATTTTATGGCACTCGTGACACAGGGTCACCTAGTATGAGTGCCACGGCACTCTCTGGACATGTACAGTAAGCTTCAGAGAAAAGGAACCCCCCTTGAGAATAAAACCATTATCAAGGGGGGTTCCTTTCTCTGAAGCTTACTGTACCTACTACCTACCATTAATGTTATTCCTTATTATTATACACAATGTTGTACTTTTTATAGTAATAAATTAATTATGAATTATGAATATAAAAAAAAAAAGTGATTTATACTGCAGATAGCTCATGCTTTAAGGCAACTTTTAAGATTAGGGAAAAATATTAGGGAATTTACCTACTTGTAGTTAAGTACTTCCTGTTACTCAGTATGTCGAGATAGTAACAGATTACTTCCTGTATAAAATTCCGCAGAAAGCTGGAAATTCAGCATGTGCTTGAGCTAGCAAATATTAAATTACCCTTAAACAAACCAAAACTAGGTTTCAAACGCTCACTCAACTGTGTTGAAAGTGTGTAATGATATGATCTAAGACCAATAATTGGCACTTGGCGGGCTTGTCTACGTAGGCCGGTATGTGTCAGTACCCATTTATTGTCAATTTCATAGGTCCGTTAGAACAGATAATATTTTAGTATTACGATAGCATCTAATTCTGAATTTATGACCATTGTTATGTTTGTGGACTAGGTATAAATGAGTGATGAGGTCAATGACTGCTACACCTACTAGACAAACATTTAAAAAAAAAGTCAGCAGCCAAAGTAACTCAGTATTGTGGTTTCTGCCTACCCCGCTGGGAAAGAAACTGTTTAGTCGCGTTTGGTGAAATACGCATTTGGTTCAATCCTCAAAAAACGACTTGGATAGGTTAGGTTAGAAGGCTTCGTGGTTATTTATTTTATAACCACCCAGAAACCGGATAGAAAGTCCGCGATTTTTTCCTGTTTTTGACAATTCGACCAAATGCCTATTTGACCAAATGCGACTAAACGAGATCTGTATACAAGCCTAACAAATAACCACAAAAGTGAATGTTCCAAATACCACCACATCCAAAAACAGCGACTGCGTGTCTAATAAATGAAACCTTACTACATTGAGTAATAAGCAATATAATTTAAAACATAACTGTCTTTCGCAATTTGCGACAAAATTAATGTGGAGTCGTCTCCAGCCTTGGGGCTCGACTCCGAAAGGTCAAACTCGTCTAACTATTCGTTAACTCGAGTTACTTGTAATGATTTCTCGTGACGAAGCATTTGGTAATCGTGGTTTTTTGTCTCACCAAATTATGTAAGGAATCGATTGAATGGTAAGTTCTTTGATAAACCAATGATTCCCGTGTCATTAAATGAATAAATATTCTGAGAAACATAGCACTACTTAGACCTAAATGAAACTTAGGCCCGTATTCTAGAATGATACTCAGTTCTAAATCTTAATCTTTAACTAAATACGAGGACAGATAGTATACAGTTTTACTGATACTAAATATCTTCGTGATTATCAATTCATAACTGAGCGTTGTTGTTCTTAAATATATTCTAGATTATTTTAGGGGTCTTACATTATATTTAGAAACGCCCATACCGTGCAAATAGACATTTTATGCATATTAATATTTGCACAGTGTAGGAATCAAACCCGTGACCATTGACGAAGCATTCTAACGTTATACAACGGCACAGAAGTCGTAGGACTCTTATTCATTTCACTCTCATGTAATAGGGGTGAGCTTATTGCTATCAAGCAAACACTTTGTCAAGGACTGCATGTTTACTATCAGATGGAGAACAGCCCTATACCTTAGTCGTCTTTTACGACACCCCCCTAAGAAGCAGAATGACACCCGAAAACCCCCCATAGACGCGGGATAGCACCCGAACCACGCCCTAGGCGAGGCTGCAATTGTAGCCGTAGGTGTGATGGGAGTCCTGGCACATCCTTCCGAGGGCATATTCCGAGGGCAACCATAGGCTGTTGGGCTTGTTTTTAGTCGGTAGGAGTCCGGCATAACATCCATGAAGGATTTTCCCACACGGTAATAAAAACAACACCCATGGGAAAAAAAGATGTGGGTGGCACTATTCTATTCCAGCGGGAACCAACGGAATCTTCTTCCTCTCCATCCTAGCGTTAATCCGAATAGGGTCAGAATGGGGTCCGCTCTTAGATATTTTCCGTGATGCGACTGCCATGACCTACACAACCTATAGCAATATCGAACCACTGCAGTTAGACTAATTGTTGGAGTCTAGTTAACCGGGACCGACCACTTAACGTGCTCTCCAAGGCACGAAGTAAAGCCAACGAAGCGAGAGAAAAAAGGTAAACAAGGTTTCAGCGGTTCCAAACTATTATCACATCAAGCGCATTCCAGGCAGGAATGAAATTACTCATATGATGGCGGATCTGACAGTTTAGAACCGCTGTGCTTACAGCTTTCCTGTACTACGAAACATCCAACGACAACTGTCGATCTGCCATTGTCGCATACGTGCGATATGTGCGACAAGGACAGAGAAAACTAATCGCTAGTTATCGCAACGTAACTCAGTAATGGTCGCTTTGTTTACCTTTTTTCTCTCGTCTCGTTGGCTTTACTTTAGACCAATGCAAATACTCACATTCATGCAGACCACACTATTAACAATAAGCTGTACCAAGACCTTCAGGAAACTTAATTTAATAGTATTATTTACTCACGTCCATTGTGCATTAGTAGATACCTATAAAAAAATATCACTTTGCCACCGAAGGTCCCTTGGTCACGAAGTCACGATCAGTGCATACGTTCATACATACATTATTAATAACTATTATTTGAGATGCTTTCCGCATTTGTTATATACATTTTTCCTTAAAATAATAATTGGGTAATTCGGGTTTATTGATAGATTTTTAGATTAATTCGAGTATATGAGGAAGTCTGTCGAAGGACCGATAGTCGTTGGAGCACACGAGTACTAGAATGGGGAACGCGACAAGGCAAACGCAAGGTAGGACACCCCCCGGGGTGCGAGAGATAAGCTTTCGGCAATCTCACCTCCGGCAACCAAGGACCCAAGACGGCGTGCGTTTTAGTCGGTTCGAGTCCGACATAACCGCCTCCACCGTCTCCGTGGGGATGGTATACGTGGGTATTTTGCGCACGATAAAAAAAAAGTAGGGCACCCCCTAACCAGATGGACTGACTACCTGAAAACAGTGGCTGGGAGAGAAAAAAAAGGTAGGACACCCCCTAACCTGATGGACTGACGACCTGAAAAAGGTGGCTGGGAGAGACTAGATGTGGAAGGCTGAGGATCGGGTGAAATGGCGCACATTGTGAGAGGCCTATGTCCAGCAGTGGACTGCGGTGGGCTAACTGGTTGATATGAAGAAGTTTGTGTTACACTAGCTGATGCCTGTGACTCCGCTAGCGTGAATGTAGATTAACGCCACCTTGGGACGAATCTCCGGTGCTTTTCTACCAATTGCGATCAAACATACGTAAAATTTTTAGTCTGACCGAAATCTTTGTGATAAATAAGAGGCATATCAAAATTCGTTCAGTCCACGATAAAAAAAAACAGAGTTCCAAAAATATTTTTTTGTGTTCAGTATCGTTACTATAGTAACGGTAACATTTCTATTTTAAATATCTTGTATATTTAGACACAGCTAATATACTATTAGTATAGATAACCACTTTCACTATCTAATATTTTGACTACACATCTAATTAAAAATTAATTCTAAAAAATAGCACTAAATTGTGCTATTTTTTAGAATTAATTCGTCGTGTGTGTGTTTAAGGTCATTAACCTTTAACCTCTATGGTCGTACATCCTCATATCAGTACTTACTTATATCAAAACCGTTAGGTAGGTACTCATCAGTCATCATCACGGCTAGCGGAAGTCGATTTTAATTACAGTCACGCTTGCATATCCCTTCGGGGTGGGTAGTAATGTTTTAACAGTGATATAAATAGCAAGCTCTAGACTGGAACCCGCAAGGAAAGCGCAAGACTGACCGTCCCAGATAAACCTGGAGGCGGACTATTGTTGCAGAAGCGGTGACCCTCGGGAAGACCCGGAGGGGTGGCGACGCACTGTGGACGCCCTATACCCCATCTAGATGTCACAGGACCTTAAGTCAAGACCTGAATATGTGGGTAACAATAATCAGGCCATTCAATTTCTACCAGGCTCCGGTAGTGCTGGTTTGACGTTATAAGTTACTAGCTTTTGCCCGAGGCTCCGCCCGCGTGGATGTCGGTTATCGCGACCAAACATAGCCGATGTCCTTTCTCAAGGTTTCATCTATCCTCATACAAAATTTCATCAAAATCGGTTCATTGGTTTAGGCGTGAAAGCGTAACATACAGACAGACAGACAGAGTTACTTTCGCATTTATAATATTAGTATGGATGAGATGCGTGCCAATGTACTTGCTGCCATGGATGCTCAAGGTTACAGTAGATTCGTAGTAGTGTTGACAGATGAGGTGACCCCCTTTTCCAGGATAAGATGAGGACACTGTGATACCCATATCCGAGGGGCTCCAAATCTCGAAACCGTGTTACCCCAGAGTCAGCCGGAGTGCAAGGGAAGTGCCTTCCACCCGGTATTCGAGACCTGTGGACATGTGGTATTAGTCGGTTCAAGTCCGATATAACCACTGGGCCTCCCCACTAGCTACCATAATAATATGCAGGTGAATCTGTGGAGATTTCCACACGAAAAATTAAGGTACTTAAAATATAAATGTTCCACAACATTCTACCAAACCACCAGAATCTAGAATGGGGATAAACATACTTAGAAATCTTTTTTTTAAATGCATACATATTATACATAGAAATACCCAGACCAATGCAAATAGCCATATTCATGCACACAAATATTTACACTGAGCGGGGATCAAACCCGCACCTCCTGCGTGGCAGTCGCGTGCACTACCGCCACGCCACAGAGGTTGTCACTTAGTAAGTATGTATAGTGGGTTTGAGAAGCCAAATAGAATAAGTATCCCGATCACCTTTATAAATATGTATGACATAGAATCCATTTATTAATTAATAATCTTAGATATCATAAACATGCATATTTATAGATGTCTTTTTGACAATTATTATGATATTTATACATGTATATTAATTAATTTATAGGTTTAGGTTCAAGCAGGTCTGCTACTGTGTCCTTGCATTTTATGATATCGCAAATATATTCAATATGCATAAAATGTCATATTTAATATAATTTATGGTTTTACAAATTAGTCTATTATTAAAATTATTTATAGTTTTTTTATATTCCGGGTCTGGGGTCAAGACAAGTTCGTTGTTTCGTCCTATAAAGATTCGGCCCAGTGGGACGAATCACAGAAATTAAAAATAATTAAAATTATCGTTCACACGAGACCCTAAATTGTCAACTTGGTACTAAGTAACTGCTTGTTTTTTTTTAAAGAATATCAGCTACCCTAATTTTATTATTATTATTCCAGCTCCTTTTAATAAGTCGCAATTCCTTGACATATCCTGGAATACGTAGAATGAGAAATGTATGGAATTTGACGTTTATGACAGTTGTCAACGAATATCATAAACGTCAAATCCTACAAACATAACATAAACTCACGCCTGTATTCCCCGAAGGGTGGCAGAGGTGCTGGCACCCATATTTCGCCAGTTTATGTTTAGGTCCCAATGTAATAGGTGGCGAGCCTATTGCCATTAACCGGGCACATAAACCTGCGATAAATACACAAATAACTTCGAAAAGCATCGAGAAGTCATTGGTGTGTGCCATGGTATACCTGGGATCGAAATCCTATACATTTGTCAATATATTCTACAAAAAGCCGGCCAACCAATTGCCACTTATATAGGGGGACAGTTAAACTAAATTGCTTGTGCCAGGAGTCTGTTCACATCGAAAGTATAATTACTAATATTCGAAACTGTGACTTCTCGATCATAAGGTCGAGTTCTTAATCACTAAGCTATCGACCTTTTTTTTCTTATTTTGAACCGTTGTAAGGTTTTGCGTCTACATATATTAATACTATGTACAGAACAATTTCGTAAGTGATCCCAATGTTATGCACCACTGCATCATTAGCGCGTATTACCAAACTATGATTCATGATGCCACGCTCATTGTCTTTACCGAGGTTGTGTGTTTTGTAACGGTGTAGGGATCCATAGAAAATAGTCCAAATATCTTATAGTAACACTAGCTTTTGCCCGCGGTTCCGCCCACGTGGATGTCGGTTATCGCGACCAAACATAGCCTATGTCCTTTCTTATGGTCTAATCTACCCCTGTACCAAATTCCATCAAAATCGTTTAGGCGTGAAAGCGTAACTTATAGACAGACAGATAGACAGAGTTACTTTCGCATTTATAATATTAGTATGGATTATAAATACAGTACAAGTCCCGTAGAACATAAATTGATGCTTAAGTTTACGTTAGTGATATTTACTTTTGATTTTATGTCCAAAGATTTAGTCAAATGGTGTTGACCGGTCAAGAGCAGTGAATGATACCTACTTCTAGCAAAATTATGTGAAGCGGTCATAGCGATGGGTGTAGTCCACTTAGAGCACCCATCTCGAAAGAAATGGTCCAGGGTCTGCCGAGGTGCGAGAGATATGCTTTCGGAAATCTCACCTCCGGCAACCAAGGACCCAAGACGGCGTGCGTTTTAGTCGGTTCGAGTCCGACATAACCGCCTCCACCAGCTCCGTGGGGGTGGTATCCGTGGGGATTTTGCGCACGATAAAAAACCCACGGTGTGGAATGAACCGTTGCTTCCTCGTAGTCCAACCTTTTAGTCAAACTGATTTGACCACGAGGAATTTAACATTCTCCGTCATCACGGTGGAGGTCCAGAAGAGATGGGGTGGATTCCACTCCACCGGTAACCAACATGGCAATTTAGTTATGTAAATCACTACATATTATAAAGCAAATTCGCTTTCCGCGTCTGTCCGTCCCTATATATGCTTATATCTTTAAAACTACGCCACAGATTTTGATGCGGTTTCTTTTAATAGATAGAGTAATTCAAGAAAAAGGTTTATATGCATAATACATGCTTAATATAGTAGAGGGTGCAGCGGGAATGGACGCCGCGCGGGTGGAAAAAAATTGACGGTACGAAGTTCGCCGGGTTTGCTTGTCATCATATCAGCCACACATCGTACTGATGCACAGTCCACTGCTGAACATAGGCCTCTCCCATAGACCTCCAGAATGACCGATCTAAAGCAGCCCGCATCCAGCGCTTCCCGGTGACCTTGATGAGGTAGTCCTTCCACCTGGCCGTTGCTAGTAATAATAATGTACTTTTTTTTCGTGCGGAAATCCCCTGCCGGATCCGGAAGGGGAGGTTATGATGGATTAGAACCGACTAAAACCGCATGCCGTCTGTGGGTCGTGGTGCTAGGCTGGAGGTAAGGTTGTCATCGACATATCCCTCGCACCCCGGCTCTCTTGTTCGGTTGAGTCAAACATTAATTACACGAAATATACAAAACTTGCACAAGCGCTCTCAATTTTTTTTCGTAACGGAAAAATGTTTGCAGTAGATTTTAATGTGCAGGTGTTGATTGGTCGAAAATGGTTCAGTAGAATGTTTGGTACAAACGTGTTACATTTGTAGTTAGTGTAACGAAGTTAAGTTCGTTACGCGAAAAGTGATGAAAGCGCTTTTAGGTTAATTAGAAGCAATATTTGTGAAGTTTTGTAATTTGGTTGAAAGCGCTGCTTTAAAAGTTGTATGAGAGTTTTTTTATAAACAAGGTGTTTTAGCTATGATTTTTAAATTAATAACAGAACAGAGGACGAGTGGAGGTAGCCTAAAATATTAAAGGGTACCTACGGGTGGGCGCAAATATGAATTTTAGGGGCCCAGTGAGATGGTACCTAAATATTTTTTATATTTTTTTTAATACTGACATCTATCCTTGGAGTTTACGTTCGGAGCTCATCCGTTTATAAAAAATCTTTTTGGCTCGTACCTACTTTGGGTGGCGCGATGCAGCCTATCCGGGGCAAGTTGGGGACACCACGGTCCCATACCTACCCGAGGGAATCATCTCGATAGCCCTAGGTCACCGGGGTGCGAGTGAATATACCGTGACACCTCTCCTCTTGCAACAAATGACGTAAGGCGTCATGCGGTTTTAGTCGGTTCGAATCCAACATAATCATGTATTGTCCGCTAGTTTTTTTTTCCAGGGTTCAGTGTTACCCAAGAGTATAACTTACAAAATTAACACAGGTTTAATCCATTCTGAATATTAAAAAAAAAATTGCGCAGTGTGTAACCAAACATGATTGAGTTCTTGCCTGATGGTTCCAAGGTCACTAATCCACTCAGTGATCGTTCCACACTCAAGGATCACGCTATATTTCACATTAGGGAGCCTAATCGCGTTTTTATGATGTCTTTTTGTAACAAATTATAATTAAATTGACTAATGTGACCGCGGACAATGTCAACCGAGCTAAGGTTGTTTACACACTAGTGCGGTTACATCGTTATATTGAGGGTAATATCTGTTAAAGTACGAGGTCATTTATATTCTAACGGACTTGAAAAAAGGAGGAAGTTTTACCTTCCTTATATATTTTTCCTTTTTTTATCAGAAGGTCATTCCTCTAGCTATTTTGCATATTGCGGCCACAATTCACGTTGTGAAGCCTGTATTAATTTATTATTTTTCATTGATTCAATATCCACTTTACAAAGTAATGATACAATCGATACAGGTTACTATTAATCTATACTTTAATCATGGCATTTTGTCAAAGAAGAACCAATATACCAGTTAATTTCCATGCATAACTATACACTTTTGGTTAGTATTTTTTTATCACGGGTTCAGAACGCGAGTGGAGGCGTAAATGACAGCTAGTTTTCCATATCCTTGCCGGGGCAGCGACACAAATTTTATAAATAACGGTTAAGCACCGTTACTTTTAGTTCTTCAATTAGATTATAATAATATTGTTAAAAAATGTCATCTTCACCCTGTCCAGTGTGTGCAGTACCTAAACGAGATCGAAGTCGCAATCAGTTGACAGGCATGAAGGCTGCAAGACTGCACGCCGAGTGACGTCACACGGTGATTACCCGCAAATTGTCATCAACGCATAGGGCTGGTACTACTCAAGAAATTGTTCTATTTGGAAAGGTAAGAAGGCATAGAATCTCTTGGTATTGTTTATAAATCTTAGGTGGCAGACAAGCACGAAAGTGCTTACCGTGGCAGAAACAAGCGTTCCAGTGACTCATTCCTATGCCACACCACTAAGACCTGGAACTCCTTGCCAGCTCACGTGTTTCCTTTTCCCGACAGTCCCAGATCCTTTAAGCGGGGCGTAAAAAGGTATCTAACGAGGCCGTCAAGCACTCAGCTTGACGGCCTCGTTAGCCAGTTTAGCCACCACTGTTGTCATGGTACATGTTTACGATGGTGACCCTCTTTCCGAGACTTTGCCTTTAGCTTAACTTCAGGCGAGGTGAAGTCAAATTGACGTGTCCTGTATAAAAAAATAATATGGACGTGTGCAATACTAGAAGCAGGTTTTTGTTTGCTTTTGCGTTGTTCTATTAAGGGGTTCCGCTTCGAGTTACCCTATATATTTATACACTATCTTATCTTATATATATATATATAATTGGGGTGCGCGGATAGATATTTTTATGGACCCAGAATCGTAAGTATAAATGCAACAACACAAATGTAAATTATAAGCTTTTAAACTCAAAAACAGTTCATACAATTCGATGTATCAGCATCAGCACAGGTATCGGTTTTTGTGTGATGCTCAAACAATAATAGGTATTTATAGATTTATGATAGTGGATAGATGATAGATAAATAATAGTTTAATAAGCCGTTAAAATTATAATTTAATTATTGTAGTGTTATCATCACGCTATCTTAGGCAGGTAGGGTACTTTCACTAAATAGCTTGGGAACATGCAGACAAGATTTAACTATCGAATTATTAAAATTTAGCTTTCAACCAAATAATTGACGACTTTGTGTGGGAAGATTTTATTAATTTGTTTTAATAATTATTAAAAGTCGTTAAGTTATTATTATTAGCGTTTTATCCGCTGTCGTTATTTACAGAAAAGTCGCATATTAACCTTGGATCTTTAAATTTAATTGCGTACTTTGTTAATTCATTCAAAGCGGGCTTGCTTGAAAGGTAATCACAGTAGAGGAAGCAAAATATGTAAGGACTGTTGTCTCCTTGGTCAGCCGGGGTGCGTGGTACTTATATGTCGAAGACAACCTCGCCTCTGGCCTAGCACTACGACCCTCAGTCGGCCTGCGGAGGCATCCGTGGGGATTTCCGCACGAAAAAAAAAACTGTTATTTCTGCCTACCCCGGAGGAAAACAGGCATGAGCATATATGTACTTTCTTAATTCAAACGCGTCTTAGGTGATCATTATCATCATCACTACGATCATGTGATATGGACATGGATTGAGAAGAACTAAAAATCTGAAGACCTTATGTAATTCCAAATAAATATCTTGTTGAACTCCTTCGTCATTTTTTTTTAACACACCTTAAACGCTATTTCTGTAACACAAGCTAACGCTTCACAGAAAATATCGAAGCTTAGCCAAATTTGCAGTTAGACTGGTAAAGCTGACCCCAGACTCCAAGCTGAATGCTTCCGATGCAATAGATACGCTATTTCTATGCTTACATACTCCACGGGCGTCCTTTATTTATTACTTAGTTCTATAAACACTGTTGAAAAAGTAGGTGCCTGAAGTTTTACACGAATGTAGAGTATCTAAGTACGACTGCAAATAATTGGAATACATCAGGACAGGAATAATAGGGAAAAAAATCTGGAAAATAGAAAAAAAAGACTGCAAAGAACTCAGGCTCGTTTTTTTCCGGCATAGATTCTGGGAACATGACCAGTATCGGACCACACGGATATATAAAAATAGTAATGGAATATTTCTCACACTCTACGCAGATTTTTAAGCAAGGATATTACTGCCATATCAACAATTTTGCGAGCGCAAGCGCATTGTAACCTGCGGCCATTGCCATACTCATCAACCACATTGGTTACAGACGTGAAACTCAAATGTCAAGGGAATGGTGTGTCTTAGGTTAAGGTAGTTTTTTTTTTAATATACTTTTTTTAATTTAATATACTGTCAGTCTATTTACAATGCTTACCAATTTGAATTGTAAGTTTTTTTGAGTAAACAAAAGCTGATATTTATCGAAAGACGCTCTGGCGCAGGTTTTCCTTTTTTGGTTGGTGAGTGGAAGATCATACGGTAGTCACGTTCGAATAAGCACCGGTAACTTAGTGGTTAAGGAGTTGGACTAACGATCGAGAGACCAGGTTCAATCCTGGCCATTACACTACCGTGAACCCACTCCTAGCACAAGCAATTTAGCTTAGTTGGGAGAGGTTAAAGAGAAATATTAGTAATGGTAGTTGCTAATATTCTTGAAAGAAAAGGAACTAACTTACGGGAAGGTGTGGAGAAACTCTAGGAGACTAGGTGAGAATTAAACTCGGGCTTCAGTCAGATTGCGAGATTTAGAGTAATATACATTTAGGAACATTGGATAGCGAACGTTTTGCTTCATTGAATAACAGTGACAAGGGGTCCCTGTAATCCTATTTCTGCCAGCTTCCCAATGGGTCACATGGCGCATGACACACTAGATCGAGTTAAAAATATTTCATCGGCTTCCCCTGTAGGTCTATACCTACAGGGGAAGTGACTATTCACTGGGCTAGATAAATAGATTTGATTACGTATCCTTCGCTGAGTATATCAGCAGGCCTTACCCTCACTCTTATCTGAGCTAATCTCTCTGGTCTGAACTGAATCTGAGTAAATTGTTAATAGTTCTAGTAATGTACCTCTCATAGTCGTTAACAACCGTCAACCCTTAACAACTGATGATTGTCGCGGCCTTGGAAGCAGTCACGAGTTGACAAACCAACGAGTTTGTGGATTTGTTTAATTTTAGTGGAAAACCGTCGTGTCGCCGTGAGCGGCACGTTAATCAGCCGAGGTACATGTTAGTGGTCCAAGTTATGAGCGACAACGCTCAGATCAAGTTCGCGATATCTTGAAGTTCAGCTTTCGTAGCATGGTATTGTAGGCTCAAAATATCTTTAAAGTTATCATCATCATTTTAACATTGTTCCCGGTTGCACCAGAGACTTTTTACCTAGGAGTCGAAGGTCCACTTACTCTATCTCTTATTCTTGATTTTACTTATCTTGGAAGCGCCTCGTCCAGTGTACTGGTTTACAGTTGAGGCTGGCTTGGAT
Source organism: Eilema sororculum (assembly GCA_914829495.1). Taxonomy (NCBI): domain Eukaryota; kingdom Metazoa; phylum Arthropoda; class Insecta; order Lepidoptera; family Erebidae; genus Eilema; species Eilema sororculum. The sequence goes on along the minus strand of OU618552.1, from coordinate 7,325,001 downwards.
CACGAAAATCCTGATGGGGCTTCTGTTTATTCAACCTATTTATCTGGTGATATTAAATTGATTCGTTCGACTGATACGTCGTAGGTATAGCAAAGTTAATGATGAAAATGACGACAATATACTATCTAAATAAACTGATAAAGTTATAACAGCCTTCTGGTCGCTCCCCACTTGCACTACAAAAGTAAACTCGAGCTCAAATTCGTATTGATACGCGGATTTTCTATGCAAATGTCGATTACTTTAATTGGAATGGCCTTTGCCTGTGTATACGCACACTAGCGTAATATCGCAATATTGTTTCAAGATATTTTTTTATGTCGTAAAATGCCTGGTAATTCGCATCGAGGACAAATATTATGTGTGAAGAGGTTATAATATAACTAATTCGCGGAACGGTGGTATTAGGCAATGCAGTCATGTATGTTGGAAATCACTGTCACTTTCCGTCAACATTTTTTGTAGGAATTCTGATATTTTGGGCAGTAATACTTTTTAAATCCGGCAAAACTATTTCTTTTGTAACAAATGAACATAAACTTGTGAAACGTCGTAGGGAAAAATATACATACAAAGCACAGTCCGTCTCAAAAGTAGGCTAGCAGTAAACTATTAAGTAAGTTTAGATCTTGCCTGAGATGCATGGCTCGAGTCAGCAATAATGCCCGGAATACGGCAATAGGCCCCCAATACGTAGGACCGAATGCATTGATTGGTGAAATGTGGGCGGTATTCACCTCTGCCTAACCCTCCGATAAAGGCGTGATTATTATGTATGTATGTAGACATTAATTTGCTGATTGAAATTGAATCAGGGCTGCAACCAATACAACCTTCACATTTATAGTTAATCTATGAAATGGACACACTGTTACCAAAAAACCCCAAACCTTAAAAATACTGAAAAACAAATCTCTAAACGATAAGGACTTTGTTAGGCTAACGCCTTCTCCCTCTTCTGTCAAATTTTGAGTTGAACTCATCTAGTATAGCTGGATATTGTTATTGGCTCGACGATGAAGAAGATTACATAGCTGTGCTGGTAAAACCTCGCTGCTATAAAACATAACACCTACTAGTATTTTACTTCGATAGTATCATAACTATCGAATCATGTACGGGACAACACTAACGGCCGTTCCCAATTAACATACTTACAGTTAAAGGCAGATCGCAACAGTCAAATTTGAGGTATCGGCTGTTTAAATTCAAAACATGGTATCTAACTGATTTTTTTGCAGGAAGCGTATCGCGGTATAATTTTATTTTCCGAAATTGGTGTGAAATAACAGTCGAGCACTTTATCCGTAGATGCGATCTATCTTTAACTGTCAGTATGTTATTGGGAACGGCGGTTAGATACTATAGTTTATTTTTATTCCTAATAGGCGTAAAACAATTGTCTCTTATCCTCAAACCTGTATAGAAACTCCGCAATAATGACGTGCGTGTTGGGCAAAAGACTGGCCAAGCTGGCCAGTCTCGAGGACCGTTACGTCACATCCTTTCCAGCAAATAGAGGATTCACACGATCACGTACGTGTCACTGCAATTATTATAATTTTGCATTCGTTTCGCTGGCAAATTTTTAATTTCTAAACCATACAACGGTTAGAAACTGTAATTGCAAAATAAAAATAACAATTTTGTCACACGCACTTTATTCTTGAGTATGAATAGATATGTTATAAGGGTCATTACATACAGTAACAGAATCGAAACGCAGTAAACGCAGAATTTAATCTAAAAGTTAATATTATCCATTCCTATCTCGTCTTCTCCTTCTTCTAATTCTTCATAATAGCTTCTGCAACAGAATCGCCGCAATTTTGCCAATATCAAGTATATACAATTAATAAGAATGGTGCGACACCAAGAAATTCTGCCAGAGCCATGCTAACCACGCCAGTTAATTTGTTTTCGTGTGTCCAGCCCTACGAGATCAGCCTTAATCAACAACGTAATACTCATATCTCTTTTCAGATAAGAAAAATATACACCAATCAAATTCAAATTAAATCGGGCGTATCTGCGAACACTGCGAATAACCAACGTTGATTGGTCGATAGAATTTCGCTTTAATGCGCTTCAATTCTACTCTAATATGAATTGACCCAGTAGTTCTTTCTTCTAGACTAATAAAGTTCCGTGGTCATTTTTGCTTGGATTCTGGAAATAGATCAAACACATCTTCTGGCCAGTAATCAGATATTCCTTCATACCTTCCTGGACACTCAGTGATTGGACTAGACCTACCTGATGAAGATGTATCTACGTCATAAAATGAGTATTGATTAAATTTTGACAATCGTGGTGGTAACGGAGGAGGGATGCACATTTCCCAACACATGGCTTGTCGATTTTGTTAGTAAGTACTACAACTTGTATGAATAATATGTGATAAGTCAGTATTATCTTTCTTCCTCTTATTTTATTGAAATAGCGCCTTGCATCGGTTTTATGATTCTCTTTCAATTCAGTTCAATTCTTGTTGAACGACTCTGTCTTGATCTTGGAAAAATTTAAAATAATAAAAGAACAGTAAAAAGTAGATTTGTGGTTGACTTCTTGATGAAATGTCACTGTCATTTTATTTTACTTTCAAAATGAGTTCAAAGACAACGCAATGAGATTCTTAAAAAAGTTTGAATTAATTAACTACAAATTGTAACTTCTTGCGAATCGAGCACTTTTTATTTTATTTTTTATTTATTTATTTAATTTCTTAAAACATCTATCTTAGTACATTTTATGTAAAACCTAACAAACCATACACATAGTGGAGAATAGGTAGGTACTTTGTTTATGTACCTAATCCGCAAATTTCACTGTAATCTACCTGAACCCATCAGGAGGAACTGACACTTTTCTTGAATCTCCCGAATGTCGTTACTACGTGTTCTCATTACGTGAGTTAAACTCAAACTTGTTTAGTTAGTTCATTACTTATGTGTGTTATGTGAATTTCTTTTATAGCTATATTTTTCCCGCGGAAGCTACTCGACAAAAAAAATATGTAAACCACTCGTGACTAGCCCAAATTCCGTTACGACTAATACAATTCACGTACTTCTTAATTAAAGGATTATAACTGTTAAAACTATAGGAAGATATAAATCAAAATTGGACTAATTAGTCGATAGAAAGATGAGTCGAGCCGATCAACAGTGAGTTTTAGTAGGCATAATAATGTTTAATACTAGTTGTGCTGCGTGGTTTTATTCAGTGTTTCTATTTCGTTCACTCGTTTCTATTTGCCGCCCACGTAAAACTTTTATCTTGCTGCTCGGCTCCTTAAGGTTGAAGCGAAATATTAAACAGCCTGTAACATTTTACTAAAACTATTTAGCGATTTTTTTTTTTGATAATGTATGGGAATAATGTTCAGGTGAAAGGAAAAATGTAATAGGGGATGTAAATTATTTTTTTATTTCATCAAATTGATACTTCCAGATGATTTTGCTATCGAAAATATCTTTTTTCCGAAACGTTTATAAAATCACCTTCAAGGTCACCTCCGGGAGCAACTTCCGTCTCACCTCTCAATCCTGAGACGAAACCCAGCGCTAAAGTCTCGTTCATTTCTTTAGCAGGTGCGGCTAGTTTGGACTCCAAAGATGTTCCTTTTTGTAAGGGCCTTGTAAGTATACAGGGCCCTTACAAAAAGGAACAACCATTTCTCCTTTGTTGACTGTACAGTAGTACAGTCAACAAAGGAGAAATGGTTGCACTATTCTAAAAATTTGTGTGCGTAAAGGTGCAACCGTATTTATTTGTCGACTGTACATGTACACCCTGTATAAAAAGATATCACATTTTTGGAAACTTTGTTTACAGGTAGTATATTTTCTAGTTATTTATTTTAATTACAGTTTCATGTAGACATCAAAATATTTTGACAATCTTAGAAAGTCAATGCCTTAGTAAATTGTTTAATAATAGGTACCTAATTACCAATAGTAGTAATACAAGTTTTACAACAATTGCAAAGCCGTAACGGAGACAGTAATAATTTGAAAGTACCATAGCACAACACACAACTTTACGTGTCTCATGGAATATTAGAAAAAACGAGTTATTATCAATTCAAAAAATTTGCTTACATCCTCCTTCGTAATAGCCAGGAATATAATTAAAAGAAACTAGCCGTTGCCTTCGGCTCCACCCGCGTGGAATTTTGTTCCCATTCCTACTGCACCTTCTGTTGAGCTGACCCTCCCCAGTTCCACTCTTTTAACATACTTACCTCTATAACCCATAGAGGTATAAGTACCTACTTATGCTGATAACAAGTCTACCGGATTTATTGACATTTATTATTGCTGCTCTGCTGCCTTAGATAGTAGCGTTATGATATATATCTTATTTCACTCACAAATAATGTGGCTTTCTATTGGTAACTAATTCTACAAAATTTTGAATCTCAATTATTTTTTTAACGCGTGACTTAGTATCGGTTTTAGTAATTTTATTCGATTAAATATAGATCCCTTCGTCCCAAAAATACGTTATACAGTACGGCACTAGTTCATTCGATTTAAAAAAAAATTGAAAGTTTATGGTTCTAAAGCATTCGGGCTGTGGTAACATGCACACGAACGAATAGTGCAAATACTATACGAACATCTATGGCAGTCGTTACGTTTAGTTGGTGTCCTAAAAAGTCCAACAACTGATCTAGCTGCAATTCTTCGATATCGCGTTTCGGTTGTGGAGGTCAGTTTTCAATCGCTTCACAGAAAATATCGAAGTTCAGCCAAATCCGCAGTTAGACTGGTAGAGCGGATCCCAGACTAAGCTAATAGCTTTGGATGCGACTGGGAGTAACGCTAAGATGGAGAGGGAAATGGTGGACATGCACACGGCCCACCTCATGGGTAGTTGGTTACGGTAGTCTAAGGATGTGTGCAACACCAGGAGCGTAAGCTTCTAATGCCCTTCTTGAAGAACCCTATATTGTAATCGCTTGGGAAGACCACAGCAGTGAAGTTATTCGACAGCTTGGAATGTACAAACAAACAAATCTTTCCTCTTTCTAATATTAGTATAGATAAACAGTAAATTCTAGATTTGAATCTCTGTCATCATCACCAAGAATTAATCTTACCATCAATCACCATTACGAATGATGTACAGCAATGTATTAATTTCCTAACACTCGATAACTTATATAAAACGTGAATTATTTCGATAGCGACGATGGCCGGCGTGTAAAAAAGTTATTAACCAGTTTATGGTGTAGACGACACGTCGCTTATTGCCGGCTACTGTGGGAACTGGGTCGGGACAGGCTTTATTTTGTTGTGACACGGCCCAGGCGCCGCGCGGCGACAAATCTGTGTGGTCCAAGGCAAAAGAAACGTAATGTATAAAAAAAAATAATATGAAACTGCAATTTTTCGCACGTAAACGATTTTTTTTTACTTTTCCTTCATTTTCTAATTAACGATTAGTTTTAAAAGACATTTTTTCCCTGTATTTTTTTATTAGAGTACAGACGGTATAGCTAACTTATGACACTTCAATTTATTAAAGTTTTCAAGTAATATTAAATTTATGATATTTAAAGTCATGTGAAATGACTCTTTATATTAGGTATGTAAAAATTTTGTTTTGTATTTCACTTAGTTACACGTACACCTAAACACTTTGACATCAACTTTTACTGTCATTTACCAAGAGGTGAGAAAGTGGTCAAACGCAAGCCGATCAGCCATAAAAAAATACTAATACCGCTACTGCTTATTACATAGATTCACACCAGCGACGTTTGACATTAAATGGTTCATTAGAAAGAAGCACATCAATCCGAATTCGATACGTGACTCGATCTCGTAGAAGTTTTTTTAATGACTCGCTGATGTTACCGTGAGACGGAGACAATTGGTAGGGGACAATCGTTATGTTTATGTAACAGTGTGATATTGGATATATAATAATTGATATTTGAATGATTAGTTACGCTTATCTATGCAAACGGAAGATTGATTTTTCTTTGTTAAATATAGCCGATGTTACGAAAAAGTAATTAGATTTTTAATGTCATTTAAAAGGGTATGCATACTTTTATTTTATTGATAGCTAGATGTAAGTTTTACATACATTTTGCTATTTTTTTTTTGTACTACACGTAAAGGGAGCAGGCGAGAATCGAACCCCACTTAGTAGGTACTTACACTTCTGCAAACTTTCAGCTCAGTTGTATGGAAAACGAAAATATAGTTAAAAGTCTGTTACCATACCATATTCCACAACATCACACATAACACAATGCTATCTAGACCCCCGAGGAGGGCTAGACCGTAAGGGATGGCCCTGGGTCAGCCGGGGTGCGAGGGATATGTCGATGACAACCTCACCTCCGGCCTAGCACCACGACCCACAGTCGGCGTGCGGTTTTAGTCGGATCGAGTCCGACATAACCTCCCCTTCCGGCTCCGGAAGGAGGGTATCCGATGGGACTTCCGCACGAAAAAAATAAAAAATAAATGCTATCTAGACCCATGGTAAGCTAAACTAGTTTGTGTTATTTAATCTAAAATGTGGATAAACATACTTAGATCGTTTTTATTTTTGTAAATACATACCTACGTATTATACATAGAAACACCCAGACACATACAAATAGCCATATTCATGTATGCAAATATTTGCAAAGGTCTGCGGTAGCCTAGTGGTATGGGTAATGGACTGCTGAGACGAGGTCTCGGGTTCAATCCCAGGTTTACCATGGCACACACCAATGACTTTTCGATACTTTTCGAAGTTATGTGTGTATTTATCGCAGGTTTATAAGTGCCCAGTTAATGGCAATAGACTCACCACCTATTACATTGGGACCAAAACATAAACTGGCGAAATGTGGGTGCTAGCAAGCACCTGTGCCTACCCATTCGGGGAATACAGGCGTGAGTTTATGTTATGTTATGTAAATATTTGCACTGAGCGGGGATCGAACTCGCGCCTCCTGCATAGCGGCCGCGTTCACTACCACCACACCACAGAGGCTGAGAGATACCATATTCAGAGTACCTAAGTAATAGTGATGCATTCAGTTCTTGTTCACAGAAACACCACCTTCAAATTGTCATGACTTTCTTGACGTATAAAAGAAGAATCAAAGAATTATTTTACTAAAATTTTCATAATTTTTATTTCATCAAATACTGACAACCTAGTAAACATCAGCAGACTCATCTAATAAAAAAATCTACTGTAGAGTACTAGCCCAACTCTTAAATCTACTAAAAATACAGACAAACTCGTACCTATGCAGTTATTGCAATAAGCACGGAGGACAGAATATGATTAAGTAACGGAGATGCCCCATTGATATTTCTCCTTATAAAAACGCGTCACCGAATGCGGGTGGGAAGAGAGACGCGCGGGGTGTTAAAAGTCGAAGGACGTCATAGGTATAACGTTCCTACCGAATGAGTCCATTTGACGTTTGGATGGCACACGACTCGATTTCCTTGCAACAACTCCGCTATCATTTCCTTCTCCATGGCAATAAGCCATTGAAATAGTAGCGATCTAACAATTAAAAAAAAATATCTCGCACGATCTACAGACATCTTTCAATCAAAGTACAGTGAAGTACAAAAGATAAAAATCCAATTTAACCAAGAAGACAATTCTCACTTAAAAGGTCCCATAGTAAAAAAGCTCGTCATCTCACAAGACGTTAGTGACTTTCGTATCAACTATCAATCTAACATGGTGAAACCAGCAGGGGTCTACTATTAAATTCTTCATTTTCCATCGACACACACAGTGAACACCGTGCGAGAGTTCCAAACAACGTCTCTTTGATCTCGAATAGTTTTGTTTATAAGTGACACACAGTGTTCTACAGCTGGAATGGGATTCTTCGACAAATAAAAAGCGACGCCCACGACATCTCTAATACAAAAAACAATTACATCCATGACATCTTACAGCGGTCTTTGTATGATTTTGTATGTATCTTTATCTGATATTTCGACATTGAATGACAGTATTAATTTCATATACACACTGTACGCAAATATGGCTAGTAAAATGTTTGTTTGGTACTTTAGCGTATGATAAAAAAAGTTTTTTAAAGGTTAGGTTTGATGTAACATTCTTTATGCATCTTAGAAAGCATAGTTGTAATATATGGGTCACTAAGATTTACGACGCCCAAGCCGACTTGATCTGTTAACTATTTTAACTAACTAGGCTCTGATGTAGGCTATCATTGTTGTGAGCCATAGGTCAGACGTAGACGTGCCCATATTTCTTTTTATAAAGGACATGTCAATTTGACTTCACCTCGCCTGATGGTAAGCTAAAGGCAAAGTCTCTGAAAGAGGGTCACCATCGTAAACATGTACCATGTTAACAGTGGTGGCACTCAGCTTGACGGCCTCATCAGATGCCTTTTCACACCCCGCTTAAGGGACCCGGGACTGTAGGAAGAAGGAAAACACGTGAGCTGGCAGGGAGCTCCAGGTCTGGGCTATGCCATGGCTCGAGTCAATAATATGGCAATAGACTCACCCCCTATTACATGGGACCGACTACATTTATTGGTGAAATGTGGGTGTTAAATCACCTCTGCCTAACCCTCCGGAGACAAAGGCGTAATTATATGTATGTATGTAAAAGACATCAAAACCAGCTGGTTGGTATGAAAGTTTCAATGAATGGAGAGGAAGATCTTGAAGTTTGTAAGTTTAGGAGCAGGTTGTGGATAAATCTCTGCCACCGTTCTCCTCCCAGAAGGAGTACGGTGGGAGTTACAGAAAGCAACCAAGAGATATAGTTGATCTCTGACAGAAATTATACTCGTTTAGCTCATGAATGTTCTCGATTCAGGGTAATAAGTTCACACTGTACCCAGTCACAGAAATGTAGGTGATAATACAATTCTGTTTACCCTTTCAAGAACAAATATATCTCAGTCTGAATTTCTTATTCATTAGCTATCTACTCCGAGCTGCCTACTATATATACAGCCTCTGTGGCGTGGCTGTAGTGCACGTAACTGCCACGTAGGAGGCGCGCGGGTTCGATCCCTGCTCAGTGCAAATATTTGTATGCATGAATATGGCTATTTGCATTGGTCTGGGTGTTTCTATGTATAATATGTATGTATTTACAAAAAAAAGTATCTAAATATGTTTATCCGCATTTCAGATTCCATAACACAAGCTAGTTAAGCTTACCATGGGTCTAGATAGCGTTGTGTACAATTTTGTGGAATATTTAAAAAAAAAATAGTAAGTAGGCAGCTCGAAGTAGATGGGGTGAAAAATTAAATGAATTCTAACTCAATAAATTTTTACCTCACCCACCAAAAATACGCAGATTCAGTTAACTAATCATCATTTATCTAAGTATCAATTTGATTTCACCACTTTTTAAATTTTGTACATAAACAAATCAATAAACTTAATCAACAAACATTCTCAAATTAAGAGCCAACGATCAATTAGCCCAACTATCGCCAATCGCGAATCGCGAATCGCACAGATGTTTATCAACATGGATCAGTGTTGCCAGTGTTGCACATGACATGTAATAATGCATTCGCAATGCTAATCTAATACTTATGTTTATAAGACGTGCGAATGTCCTCGTTTGGAGTAAAGGACGTGCGAGCGTACTAGGTGTGTTTCCACGGTTATACGACACGGGAAATCTATTCATATAATAATTATTTTTTGTAGAATTGCTAGCTTTTTGGTGGTAATGATGCACTTTGGGGAGTGTGCATTGTGGTTGCATTTTTTGAATCATCATCATGTCATCAAACGATCAGGCGCAAAGCGACGCGCCGAATATATGTACTTATTTTTCTGGTGGATACTTCTCTTATAAGCACGAAACGTTTTGGCATTCGTGGAAACGTCATTGAGTAGAATGCACTTTCTAATGTTCCTAACCTGCGTGTCTTCAAGTCTAGAGTAAATAGATTGCTTCTAAAAAGTTTGCGCCATAATGATGGCGCAAACTTTTCTAGAAGCAATCATCACTTATCAATATGTACTGGTCAAACGCCGGATATTATATAAAAAGTTTTTCAGTCTATGTTTTATATGTACTATGTTTTCTTAAATAAAAATGGTTTTTAATCCTAAGAATGACTTACGAAGATCTTTCAGTAGACTGAGATGCATCACGATGTCAGTGATATTTGTACCAAGTAGAGAGCTACTAATATGTTAAAGTTAGATACCACAGCCAAGAGAGGTGACATCTCGATGCGCTATCTTTCATTAAAGTAATATCGTATCAAACAAAAATAAACCCAACCGCTCGTTAATATCTCGTCGTGCAATGGAAACAAACACTCGATTAGTCACAACACAATCAGGCATTTACGCAAAAGTAACGCTATCAGAGAGTTCACGACATGGCAATTACACGATCGGGAATCAAACCTGCGTCACTGATTCATGACTAAACCACTGACTAACTCCGTTCCCAACAATCGCTGACATGAATAAACCTTTATGTTAAAAATGTTATTAACAGTGAGATCATTGTGATTAGAATCTCGTAGTAATACTTAATTGAATTTATATGTAACTAGCTGTTGTTCGCGACTTCGCCCGCGTGGATGTCGGTTATCGCGACAAAACATTTTTCAAAAGACGTAGGTGTACGAAGTTTCATGCTTCTAACTGTCAAATATGGGAAGACAACAAAATATCAAAAACATTTGCGACCGCTTTGCGAATACTTTTTCAAAAGAAGTAAACGACATAAAACATGTATGTGGCGAAAAATTTCTGGACAGAAATTCATATGTAAAACCACCGGATATGTGCATGAGATGGCGGCCGGTTACTTGCAGTGAAATAAAAAACATAATTAAAAAAATGGATCGCAATAAGTCACCCGGGAGTGATCTCATTCGCATGTCCGACTTAAAGCTGATAGTCAATGAAGTGAGTCCTGTATTAACTAAGCTAATTAACTTGTCTGTATCACACGGTAAATTTCCTAACCAATTAAAAAAATCAATAGTTCGCCCTATTTATAAAAAAGGTGATCGTAAAAATGTTTCTAATTATAGACCAATAGCCATTTTATCAAGTGTTGATAAAATAATGGAGAAATGTTTAGTTAATCAATTAAATGAGTACCTGGTGAAAAATAAAATATTACATAGTAGCCAACATGGTTTCATAAAAGGTAAAAGTACTAATTCGTTATTGTCGAAATTGACTGACGATATTAACAACCACTTGGAAGAGAAGAAAATAGTAATTTTAATATTTTTTGATAACAAAAAAGCATTTGACACTTTAGACACAAACACCCTTTTAAGTGCAATAGAGGAGTGCGGAGTGGGAAAACCGCTGAATCAGTGGTTCAGTGATTATCTCACAACGCGTTCCTATCGTGTGAAGGTGAGTAATACATACAGTGACGAGATGGTGGTCAACTGCGGAGTGGCTCAGGGATCTGGATGCGGTCCTGTCAGCTACCTGATGCACGTTAACAGCCTATGCAACGTGCTGCAGCACTGCACGCCGTACATGTACGCAGACGATCTATGCGTGTTGCGAGCCGGCACCGACATCACCGAAATATGTAGATTGGTACAACAAGACATAGACTCGGTCGTAAAATGGTCTCACGACAATGGGATTGTACTAAACACCGAAAAAACAAAATTACTAGTTGTTCACTCACCCTACTCTCAACTATCCACGCAAACCCCAACACTGTACACTGACGAATTTTCATGTCTTCATAATGCATTATTTAACTGTACCTGTAAACCTATAGAAATGGCTAACTCTATACAATAACACTAACGGGAATTAACGCGATCATGGTATAGGTACATGGCTAACTCTGTTAACTACCTCGGTGTGAAGATAGATAGTAAATTCTCATGGCTCCATCACACAGAAAATATTTGTGATAAACTTAGAATATTATTATGTAAATTTTATCACTTAAGTTATAAGGTTCCAATCAGTACACTAAGGTGTATATACATGTCGCTAGTGGATTCAATAGTCAGTTATGCTCTCGATAGCTATGGTCTTACATTTAAGTCATACATTGATAAACTAGAAGCAATTCAAATGAGATTTATAAAACTACTCGTCAACAAAAAGGTTAAAGAAATATATAAAAATGATTACACTAAATTATATAAAATATGTAAAGTCCTACCAGTTTCAATAAAACATAAGTACCTACTGTTATTGAATAATCATGGCGATCGAGAGACTAACTTGATGAAAGTCACTAACGAACATAACACCCGCTCGATGACCTCCGGCAAATATATTGTTCCTAGAATACACAATTATTACGGTGACAGAACTTTAAAAAAACGAATACCTTACCTTTTAAATAGGCTGCCGGAGGACATTAGGGAAGAACCGGACAAATTAGTATTTAAGAAGAAACTTAAAAAATATTTTATAAACTCACTTTAATAGTTACATTCTGTTATCATGTAGTTGTTACTCGTATTATAGTTCTGAGTAGTAAGTAGTATAGTAATGTAGAACGAAAAAAGAAAATTGTACGGAGACTAGATCCCCCAGTCAAACCATCTACTCGGTTTTGGGGGACAAAGTATGTATCCATATGTATTAACCTACATTAAATAAATAAATAAATAAAAAAAAAAAAAAAAAACTTTGAAAATGATGAACTTTCCATATAAGAGTTTATCACTTATTTTACTCACTTAATAGTAAATTTTTAAAAACGCATAAACGTGTTCATTTATTTCTTAAAAGACACAGGTTTATGCAATTTAGTGCATCTAGCTCTGAAAACGACGGACTTTCATACAAACTTCTATCCCTTATTTTACCCCTTTAGTAGCAGAAATTCTTTCTTAGCGGATGCCTACGTCATGACATCTACCTGCATGCCAAATATCAGCCCGATTCGTCCAGTGGTTTGGGCTGTGCGTTGATAGATCACTATGTCAGTCAGTCAGTCACCTTTGAGTTATGTTACATAATATAGAAAGAAAGAAAAAATGTTTTATTTTAAAAACACTGCGGTTACATATTTGGTTAGGTATACAGAAAAAATCTTAAGAACAAAGTAATACAAAATAAATAAAAAGATCGTTAAATTATACATTTCGTTTTTTTTATATTTAGATTGATTTCTATATATATAGCTCGAACTTCAAATCTTGGACCTAAATCGTAAGATATAAAAGGGCGTGGCGTGCGCGGATTGTTTTTAACCCCCGACGCAAAAACGACGGGGTGTTATAAGTTTGACGTGTCTGTGTGTGTGTGTGTGTGTGTCTGTGTGTGTGTGTGTGTGTGTGTGTGTGTGTGTGTGTGTGTGGGTGTGTCTGTCTGTCTGTCTGTGGCATCGTAGCACCCAAACGGATGAACCGATTTGGATTTAGTTTTTTTGTTTGAAAGGTATATTAGTCGGGAGTGTTCTTAGCTATGTTTGAAAAAAATCGGTCCAAGATGGTCGCCGCCACAACATGCTGGAATACATATTTCTTTATAATTCCCTCAATATGGGTATCAAATGAAAGAGCTTGACTAGTAGATCAATTTTAAAAGCATAAAATAAAAATTAAATTAAAAATTTAAAAAACCCCCGTCACAAAAAACACCAAAAAGTTGAAAATAAATGAATAAATTTTAATTCAACGGTTGCCATGTCGGGGGACCTTACGATATAAAGGATTACTTAACCAGTTACAGTCCCCCGACATGGCAACCGTTGAATTAAAATTTATTCATTTATTTTCAACTTTTTGGTGTTTTTTGTGACGGGGGTTTTTTAAATTTTTAATTTAATTTTTTTATATTGAGCTCGTCTATCTCAGTATCAACCCGTGCTATTTTAAAAGATCCAAGAAACATGCACTGCGCGTATACACTCGTACTATCTGATACAGTTTTACTACTAAAGTAGCAAACTAGACCAGTGTGTGATGTACGTATGGAGCGAGCCCCACTAAGATCTTCGGGCTCAAGTTCAGTAAGTACTGGCACAGACTATACGCTCTCGTAAGTTAATACTCTGCGAGGCACGACCAGACCAATGCAAATATCCATATTCATGCATACAAATATTTGCGCTGAGCAGGGATCGAACCCGCACCTCCTGCGTAGCGGCTGGATTCATCACCACAGAGGCTGTCTTTATTTCAAAAGAAGTTATCCTTTCAAAAACATTTTTGCTCACAGATGAAGCATTGGTTACAAATAATATAATATTGAAACAGGAAATTCTAAATTTTGAATAACTAACTTAATTGTTTTACATTGACGTGCGCAACTTCCGGTCTGCGTTGAACAATCACTTTATCTTTTGTCTTGCAACAAGAACACAAGTATAGTATCAAAAATGTTAAAGAAGAAGGAAGGTCATAGTACGACCTCCGTCTTCTGTGAGCGCGGGCCCACCCTCACCCCCGTCACCCTAACAGAAGTAAGCGAAGGTGGTGATGCAATACGCACCTCCTTATACCCGACGACCAGATGGAAACTCGAGGTCTAAAAAAGATGATGGCTCCAAGGTCGGCCGGGGTGCGAGAGATTTCTCCAGCAATGTACCTCGGCAACCGTGGACTATATCTAATATATTGATACCATTGTCTTCGTCCCATTGTCTGCGTTTAGTCCGTCCAAATTCGATATAACCACCCCTCCAGCTCCAGGATTTTTTGCAAATCTGTTAGTAAAGTTTTCGTACATGTTAATATTGTGAAATTTAAAAAATTCCGGGTTATTCCTATTTCCCTTTGTTACCATTTCCCCCGGAAATTTATCAGATTTCCTTCATCCATTTTAAACCTATCTACTGAATTAATTTATTATATTGGTTGACTACCTAAACCATTAACTGTCGGGAAAATTTACTTGTATATAAAAAAAACGTGGCCACTGGTAGGGATACCTCGGATGTCCCTCCTCCTGTTTATAGGAGAAAATAGTTCCATGCTTATTAACGAAACATATGTAAAAAAAATTCAACCAATTTATTAGTATCACCACATAAAACTACTCTTCCAAATAAAAATAGCATATTCGAAACTTTTTTGACAGGAATTAGTGCAGATTTTAAAGTAAAATAACATGGATCAAATTGAAAACTATCTTCTGTTTTTGAAGCACGTCAAATATTCAATAATATAATTAACCAATTAGCCTGTGTCCACTACAGGACACAAGTCTCAGCCACGTGCGCCAAAACACCTGAGACCCGCCTTCCGCATCCTGCCTCAAAACAACACTCGAATTAGTAAACCTAAAACTTTAAATTAAATGCACATAAAAATTAACAACTTCCTCAGCATAAAACTATACATAAAACACACAACAGTAATATACAAATTTACTATACCATTAAATGTATATATGTATATAAACTTCGTCCCCCGCACGCTTAAGCTGTCGAATGAACTTCTTGCCGTGGTTTTTCCAAGTGGCTACAATATGCCATTCTTCAAGAAGGGCATTTGAAGGTTCTTACAGGGTAGGCAGCGCGAGTGTGATACCCCTAGTACAGCTGCATACGTGCTTAGGCCACGGTAACAGCTTCCCGTTAGATAAGCCATTGTCTGCCTTATTTTTCTTCTTCGTGTTAATGGGTCATCAAATCTATTAAATTTTGTCGGTCTATTATTTGGCCACGGTTACAGCATTTTCTGTTGCCCTACACAGGTCCACGATAGAGCAAAGAGAGCAAAATAGACTGTGATCTGCCAACTAAGTGGATTAAAAAAACTTCTAATTAAAAAACATAAAAAATAACAACTTCCTTAGCATACTATAAATAACCGAGGAGGACAAACCGTAAGGGATGGCCCTGGGTCAGCCTGGGTGCGAGGGATATGTCGAAGACAACCTCACCTCCGGCGTAGCACCACGACCCACAGTCGACGTGCCGTTTTAGTCGGTTCGAGTCCGACATAACCTCCCCTTCCGGCTCCGGCAGGGGAGGCACCCGAGGGGATTTCCGCACGAAATAAAATGCTAATATTATAAATACGAAAGTATACAGACATACTTTTACGTATTGGAATAAAACCACTTTTTACGGATTCTATCGCGATATATTTGTTATTATTACTTTTAAACCCGACGTTTCGGCTGCTTTGCAGCAGCCATTTTCGCGGTGTGACTCACGATGGTAGTTGTCACATAGTTTGAAGTATAAGTTATCTCAAAATACCCGAATCATGGTGAATTATTGGTGTTCGTATTTACGCAGAATGAGCTCACTGTGTTGTTAAGTCTTGCTGGATTTGGCTGCTTACTGGGTTTGATTAAGTGGATGACTGGGTCCCAAGCTGGTGGTACGGTCCATCCATCCTCTCTATTAAAATTTGGGTGTTTTTTAATTTCAATAGCCTCGCGGATCATTCTAGGAATATATCGGTGTTCTTTGGCGAGTATCTGTGGTTTATCAAACCTTAGGTAATGGTTGGTGCCTTTTTGCGCGTGTTCACATACAGCTGACTTTGTTGAGCGTTGGTGTTTTATATCAGCTATGTGTTCTTTGACCCGAGTGCCAATGCTTCGCTTGGTTTGACCAATATATGAGAGCTCACAGTCACAGTCTATTTTGTAGACCCCTGCATCTTGTAGAGGTAGTTGGCACTTGACAGATGGTAAAAATTGACTTATCTTCGTTGGCGGCTTGTAGTATGTGTTGATTGAAGCTCGCTTCAAGATGTAGCCAATCTTGTCAGTGACCCCTCGTACATACGGTAGTACAGCAGGCTGGCGTTCGACCGTGGCTGGTTTTTCTCGGGATCTGTGACTCAGGCGCGGTGGTTTGAGCTTGTTGTCTTGCAGTACTTGCTTGACATGTTGAAGCTCAGCGTCCAGGTGTTTCTTGTCACAGATCCCACGGGCTCTCTGAAACAAAGACATTCCTACGGTAGCTAACTGTTTAGGGTGGTGGTGAGATTCTCCGTTTAAGTACCTATCAGTATGAGTCTTTTTCCTATACACAGTATGGCTCAAGGTATTATTAGGATTTCTGATAACAAGAACATCTAGGAAAGCTAATGAATTATTTGCCTCTGATTCCATAGTGAATTGAATGTTGTTATTAATGGAATTAAGATGGTTCAGGAATGTATTTACACTATCTGTTGGTAGTATTGTGAAAGTGTCATCTACGTACCGTTTGTAAATCCGTGGTGTGAAGGCGGCCGTCTGCAAGGCTCGGGCCTCGAAGGCTTCCATATATATATCAGCTACGACAGGCGAGACTGGAGAGCCCATCGCCACACCATCGATTTGTAGGTAGTACTTGTTGTCCCACAACAGATAGCCAGTTGTTAGGCAATGTTTTAGTATATCGGCATATTCCTCAGGCATGGTATTTTCTATTAGTTTGTTCCTAACGATGTCTATGCAGTCATGTACAGGTATACGTGTAAATAAGGACTGTACATCAAAACTGACCATTGTTTCATTGTTAGTGAGATGTAGGTGTTTAATTTCACTAAACAAATGGTATGAATCTCTAACTTACGCTGTTGTGTTACCTCTGAGTGGTGAGAGTATCTTTGCTACGTGCTGAGCCAGTCTGTAGGTTGGTGTGTCGATCTGACTCACAATAGGACGTAGGGGAGCATTTTCCTTGTGTATTTTTGGTAGATCATACAGTTACGGAGGTTTTGGGCAGGCAGGTATTAGTGTTTTGACGTCGAACTGTAATTTTTCGGAGTATTTACTAATAATATCTCGAGTTTGTTTGAGTATTTTATTAGTAGGGTCTGTTTTGACCTGTTTATGTGTGGTCTCATCCGATAAAACATCTTCGATTTTTCGTTTGTAGTCTGACGTATCCATAACGACCGTAGCGTTTCCTTTGTCTGCACGGAGCACTGTAATATCTGGCCTAGCTCGCAAGTTCTTCAATGCGATAAATTCGTCTCTGGAAAGGTTCGGCTTGGGAGCTTTGCTTCGACGCAGGACCGATGAAACATCCTGGCGTATAGCTTCCAAATCTTTCTTTCTCATAGTATTTTTAACTAGGCAGTCTGCAATGTTGAGGACTTGCAGACGGCCGCCTTCACACCACGGATTTACAAACGGTACGTAGATGACACTTTCACAATACTACCAACAGATAGTGTAAATACATTCCTGAACCATCTTAATTCCATTAATAACAACATTCAATTCACTATGGAATCAGAGGCAAATAATTCATTAGCTTGCCTAGATGTTCTTGTTATCAGAAATCCTAATAATACCTTGAGCCACACTGTGTATAGGAAAAAGACTCATACTGATAGGTACTTAAACGGAGAATCTCACCACCACCCTAAACAGTTAGCTACCGTAGGAATGTCTTTGTTTCAGAGAGCCCGTGGGATCTGTGACAAGAAACACCTGGACGCTGAGCTTCAACATGTCAAGCAAGTACTGCAAGACAACAAGCTCAAACCACCGCGCCTGAGTCACAGATCCCGAGAAAAACCAGCCACGGTCGAACGCCAGCCTGCTGTACTACCGTATGTACGAGGGGTCACTGACAAGATTGGCTACATCTTGAAGCGAGCTTCAATCAACACATACTACAAGCCGCCAACGAAGATAAGTCAATTTTTACCATCTGTCAAGTGCCAACTACCTCTACAAGATGCAGGGGTCTACAAAATAGACTGTGACTGTGAGCTCTCATATATTGGTCAAACCAAGCGAAGCATTGGCACTCGGGTCAAAGAACACATAGCTGATATAAAACACCAACGCTCAACAAAGTCAGCTGTATGTGAACACGCGCAAAAAGGCACCAACCATTACCTAAGGTTTGATAAACCACAGATACTCGCCAAAGAACACCGATATATTCCTAGAATGATCCGCGAGGCTATTGAAATTAAAAAACACCCAAATTTTAATAGAGAGGATGGATGGACCGTACCACCAGCTTGGGACCCAGTCATCCACTTAATCAAACCCAGTAAGCAGCAAAATCCAGCAAGACTTAACAACACAGTGAGCTCATTCTGCGTAAATACGAACACCAATAATTCACCATGATTCGGGTATTTTGAGATAACTTATACTTCAAACTATGTGACAACTACCATCGTGAGTCACACCGCGAAAATGGCTGCTGCAAAGCAGCCGAAACGTCGGGTTTAAAAGTAATAATAACAAATATATCGCGATAGAATCCGTAAAAAGTGGTTTTATTTCAATGAGTGACATTCGCGTAAACTTCAGAAAATATCATACTTTTACGTTTTAACGCGCCCCTGTTACGCTTTCACGCCTCAACCACTGAACTTTGGTATAGGGGTAGATTATACCTTGAGAAAGGACATAGGCTATGTTTTATCGCGATAACCTAAATCCACGCGGGCGGAGCCGCGGGCAAAAGCTAGTAATACTATAAATAAAACGCAACTGCAACAATGATTTATTCAATAAAATGTGTTAAGGAAACGATTAATGACGGACTAGACGGTAAGGCGCAACGAAAATATACACAGTCGAACATATCTAATATAAAACGTGAATGTAATCACGAAATTGTACAATTATGATGATATTAACGTACACACACAGTAACTGTGTAATTGCTGTCCTTACAAGCGCATATTGTAAGTGTTTATCACATCGTGAGCTAGGTGCGGCTTGAATTTTTATACTTCAATGTAAAATAAATTATGCATTAAAAATAATGAAGTTCAGCCGAATCCGCAGTAAGAATGGTAAAACGGACCCCTTTTTTTTTTTTTTTTTCGTGCGCAAATCCCCTCGGATACCCCCCCTGCCGGAGCCGGAAGGGGAGGTTATGTCGGACTCGAACCGACTAAAACCGCACGCCGACTGTGGGTCTTGGTGCTAGGCCGGAGGTGAGGTTGTCAAAGACATATCCCTCGCACCCCGGCTGACCCAGGGCCCTCCCTTACGGTCTGGCCCTCCTCAGGAGGGGGGACATCGGTGTCCCCAACTCGCCCCCGGAATGGGGAGGCGCACTATTCAGCGCGCCGCCGCCGTGGCCTGCTTCTGCCGGGGTGACAGGCGGCTCCACCCGTCACCCAGGTAAAACGGACCCCTGACTACGAGGTCAAAGCTTTGGTTACGACCGTATTGACGATAAGATGATGAAGAAGAATCTTATAATAAATTAATAACAAAAACATGCAAGTATTTTTTTTTTTCAATTATATGGTCCGTTATGAAGACCTACTGAAAAGATTAAAATCTTCTTTAACTCGGCGTCAAATTACATCCAAATCTTTGAAACCCAGACTCACAGACCCTTCTATCTATAATTTGGTTTAGTTTAGCTTAAGTAATTGGCGTCTGACCTCCCCAACCCCGAGAAAAAACCCCGGAACAGAGCCTGTTAGCTAGTAAAGTTGGTTTCCAAAAGTCTTTAATTTACTGTATACCTACCCACAGAGTAGTTGTCAAAAGAACTGATGGATTTTCAATGTTTCATTATAGAGCGCTATTCTTCTTCAGACTTCATCATCAGTCCAGCTCCATCCACCTCAATATTGTGTCTCTTCTTCATCTTAGCGTTAATCCCAGTCGCATCCGAAGTAGCAATCCCTTGGAGTCTCGGGTCCGCGTTACCAATCTATCTGCGAATTTGGCTAAACTTCGATATTTTCTGTGAAGCGATTGCCATCTGACCTCCATAATCCAAAGGTAATATCGAAGCACTGCAGCTAGCCAAGTTGTTGGACTTTTAAGTGCTCCAACCCAACTGCCCGTAACGACTACCATAGATACGATGACAACCGGGATGCGACGGTTTAAGGTGCTCTCCTAGGCACGACCAATGCAAATATATTCATGCATACAAATATTTACATAGAGCGGGGATCGAATACGTGCCTCCTGCGTAGCGGCCGCTACGGAGGCTGTCCACCTCAATATTGTACCTATTACCATCTATTTTACTTACCACGTATCATGCCAGCTCAACTAGAAAACGGAAAGTATGTCAAAATCAATTTGTAAGATTTATACGGACACCGGGACATGTGAAACTACGTAGGTATATAAAAAATTTATTAACTAAATATAAACGAAAAAAAAAAACATTTTTGCATAGTTTTTGTCATTCTTTTTTTCTAAGTTGTGATATGATACGCTTAGTACACCCAAAGAGAATCGTATAAATGGTCCCCGTGTCAAAGTTGCCATGAAACTCACCATGGATAATGAGAGGAAGAATTGTTTTATTTTTATCTTAGCATACCTAAACATATTAGAGTCCTCACGAACTTCACGCTAGTTTATAAACATGGAACTAGACATACCTACTTACAAGTGACGATTTATCTATCGTATGACATTTCACTTAAAATACAATCTTTAATATAGAAATGACGATACGGAGGAATTCCACGACGCATTATGTATGTAAATATTTTATTAATATCTTTATTTTCTTTAATATAGAAATTAATCGCTAAATGTGTTGGTAAGGGCATAACTCAACAACGCAACGCCTGGACCAATTTGGCCAATTCTTTTTTTAAATGTTCGTTGAAGTTCGAGGATAGTTTTTGAGTAGAAAGCTACTAAGGGCTAGAATTATTCTCTATCTGACAATAAGCATACAGCCCATGATAAAGTACCCGCTTGAACCACCATCCTTGGCGAAATGTGGGTGTTAATATACTTCTCTCTACCCCTTCATTGATTAACAGGCATGATTAAAGTATGTATTTTATTTATAATAACCAACTCATATAAAAGTGGAAGCTTGTCGATTTTACATGTGGCCCTCGTATCCAGGATGGTAGAATTTGATCCCTAAACAAAAATAATTTATTAATAATTTAATTTAATTCATATTGCGAAAATAACATACATTAGAACCTTTATGAATAAAGAATATAACATAAGTAATAATAAAAAATTCGTTATAACACTTGGTTTAAAGACTTACATGATAAAATAAACACAAAATATCTCAAATCAACCATAAAACACCCAACTGATAAAAAATAAAACAGTCCCTGTTTCTGAAGTATCCGTCTTCAAACCCTATCACTAAGGGGTAGAGCAGATAACAATAAATAAATCAATGTCAAGCCACCTAGCTACTGAATAAAATATATGTCTTTGAAATATACCCATATTATCGCGAAACATTGCGGCTACCCTACACTATACAGCGGGTTGTCATATTTAACTGACAGTTGTGACGTTTAAAATTCGAATGTGGAATTTTACTGTCAAAAATGTTGTGAATAATATTTCAGTGAATGTCAAGTCAATACGTAGCGCGGCGGCGGGTTTTTATTTTACTATTTTCATAATTTTATTGCGAATATAGGCTGTAATGATGTACAACAAATAAATAAAATAGGGATAATGTTTATGAATAATTTAATAATAACGAATACCAAATATTAAATTCCCTGGTACGATGGATAAGAAGCTGGCAAACGAGACTGGAGGATTAGGTGCTGTGGCGCACATTATGAGAGGCCTATGGTCCTGCAAAGGACTGCAATAAGCTATTAGGACTGAATACTAGTAGATATCTCTTAACTAGTACTACTACTAGTTACCCACTGTATATTTAATTTAGAAGTCCAAAATCGCGATCAAGTTTCAACTATTATAGTTTTTTACTCACTTATGAGGTATAATACCTCATAAGTGAGTAAAAACACGATACACATTTGTGCGAAAGGGCGCCTTCGAATTTTATAATGCACTGCCATCTATACAGGGTGAATATATAGTCGTTTCGAATAAAAATAATTTGAGCACAGTTTCAAACGCAAAATCATCTAATAATTTCATCAGATTCATCTGATAATTTGGCGAAGGAATTCGAAAAACATCGGAAAAAATGAAATGCTCAAGTGAGACTTGAACACGACCTTTCCCTTACAGGGGGAATGCTCTTCCAACTGAGCTATTGAGCCACACCTGAAACACTTCAAATTTTCCTTCTCTTTATATAAAGAGAAGGAAAATTTGCCCTTAAAGACGGATATCGTCTTTAAGGGCCATCCACCAACATTCTTACGAACTGTTGGAAAAAATGAATGATTTTTTCAACCATTTTCAAACATTGAAGCGCAAGAAAAAAAATTTACAACCCCATACCTTTTCCCTTTCATCTGAACATTATTCCCATACATTATCAATTTTTTTTTCTATCACCAAATCAACACTTCCAAATGATTTTGCTATCAAAACTGAGCCCAAATTCCTTTTATCAGAAATGACTATAAAATCATCCAGTATGGAGCAAATATAAAACATCCTGTAAGTGACCGGTCACCAGTGGTAACAAAAAGTGTTGAAGCGTACGCAGATCGCGATCTCCACCGGCCGGACAAACTGATAATTTATGTATGTCGATGGTCCAGCACCTATTTATCACACACCCTTCTGTACCCTGTGTAAGGGTTTTAGGGAAATTGTCTCCGGTGCCAATTCCCTTATTAGATTTTGATAAATAAAATTCAGTTTAGGCCGGTATTCTAAAATGACGCTCAACCAGAATCTCGATTTCTCTGAGGACAGATTGTACAGGCCATATTTCAAACTATCAATCTGTCTATACAATGCGTCATCAGATAAATCGTGATTTAGGCTGAGTGTTAATCTAAGTAAATGTTTTGTAAATAGACCAAAAAAGAAAATGCCCGCTGAGTTTCTTGCCGGAGTCTTCTCAGGTCTGGGCCGCGTTTCGAACCGGTGGTCCATTTACTAGTATTAGTTAGTATTTAATATTTACTTTATGTTGACGTTTTGTAAGTTCCGATTTAATGGTCTATACAGAATAAACTATTTTTAAATTTTGAATTTTCTAGAATACGGGCCATAGTCTGTAAATAGTACTTCTTTAGCAGTCGGGGTATAAGGAGAACATGGTATGGATAGTATCTTATTATTCTGCAGAAATAATAAAATAAGTGTTACATAAGTAATACATTAAACTGGAGTCCTTATCTTACGATCGAGAGGTCCTGGGTTCGAGCCCTGGCCATTATACTACCGACGTGACGTGAGCCCACTCCTAACATAAAGATTGATACATAACTCAGGTGGAGTAAGATGAATTCTTAATAGGTGATTTCGATTACCAATACCTATTTTCCCCACCTTCTGGAAGTCGGTTAAAAACATAACACGAAGTAAATTAGTCTAGATATTGGCGGTATGATAATGCGAAGCTATATGATACATCAATCAGAAACAAAAAACACCTCCAAAAAGTTGAAAATAAATGGAGTTTACCTTTTAACTTTAACGGTTGCCATGTTGCCATTCCGTGCTACGATGCCACAGACACACACACACACACACACACACACACACACACACACACACACACACACACACACACACACACACACACACACACACACACACACACACACAGAGACACTACAATTTAAGCATCATTGTGTTCCAGGTAAATATTATAAACTAGCTACTACAGTAAACATTTAAAAGAATTTAGCAATACAACACAGCACTAAGAATTCGCTATAGGTACCTATTATCACTGATTATATTTTTTTTACTAATAATCAATACTTTTCTATACACTTTGAAATAAATCCCTACCTATATTTAATTACAGTAGATAATACACCTATTATAATTAGGTCACAACACACCATGTAGCACAATTGACCGAATTTAAGTTTGAAAGATAAACAACACACTATATCTTATAGTTTACACTCACACATATGCACTTATAAATCAATACACTCACGAGTAAACACACACATTGATTTGTCTATCTATACTAAAATTGTAAATTAGTTTTGTCCGTACATCCATACTTCTATATCCATACTAATATTATAAATGCGAAAGTAACTCTGTCTGTCTGTCTCTATGTTACGCTTTCACGCCTAAACTACTAAACCGATTGTGATGAAATTTGGTAAAGGGGTAGATTAGACCTTGAGAAAGGATATAAGCTATGTTTGGTTGCGATAACCGATATCCACGCGGGCGGAGCCGCGGGCAAAAGTTAGTCGGAAATATTAAAAAAAAAATACAGTTCTAAATTTTTGATATTCGTTTCCTTTGACAGTGTGGGTCGTAACATGGGCTCAATGTTTAATCATCATTTAAATAACTGTTTTCATTACTGCCTGCCCAATGCAACTTACACTCAAATAATAGATAAAATTGTACTTTCCAAGTTAAATAGTAGTTCCACTATTGTATTGCTGGTGGGTGAAAGTAGCAGAGTAGGCAAGAAAGAATTAATGTACTGTATAGACAGTCTAAGTAAATTAAATGTCTTTAAAATAATATTATGTGCATTCCCATATGTGTCTAGCCAGTCCTCATGTCATTTAAACAGAAACATACATTACATGAATAATTTTATTCATACCATGACATGTCGTCATAGTGACAAATTTATATTTTTTGACACTAATAATTTTATTAGTAATTATTGTTTTAAGACGAAAGATAGTATCTATCTTACAAAGTTTGACAAATATAAAATTGCTACATTAATAGCAAATAATATTAAGTTTTGGAGAAGTTTACATTGTAAACAAACAAAAAACCCAATATCTACAGTTTTACCAGGTACTTGCTCTGGTAATCTTATATTTCTAACTACTAATTCGACTGATTTAAACTAAATGTTCAGACAACAGGAATGCCTGAGCTTAAGATAGCTCATCAAAACATACAAGGCCTTCCCGGCAAGGAATTAATAGTAGAACTATTCCTAGAGGAATTAAATGTGGATGTTTTGTGTTTGACTGAACATTGGCTCAAGGAGAGTGAGATGATGTTTAGTATAAACAATTACAATATTGTAAGTTGCTTAAACAGAAAGTCTGCTATTAGAGGTGGCTCCATGGTCCTTATAAAAAATGGTCTCCGCAGTAAAGAGCGGGTTGACATTGTTAGACTTTCTGTTGAGCGCTGCGCTGAGGTGGCCTGTGCCGAGCTTGATAGTTGTATAGTAGTCTGCGTATACAGTCCACCCAACAGTGATTTTCGAGCTTTTATTAGGGTCATGGATCAAGTTCTGGGGATTGCATCAAGTAGTAGGAAAAATCTTATTGTGTGCGGTGACTTTAATGTAAACATCTTACAACAGTCTAGGGAAAGTACTCAATTTCTAAACATGTTCAGAAGTTACAATCTTGAGAATATTTTCTGTGAGCCGACTAGAAACACTGCTACGAGTGCCAAATGCTTGGATAATTTTTTTAGTGATAGTGGATACTTAAGGAAGTCTCTAATTAGTAAGTTGCCCTCAGATCACCAGGGTCAAATAGTATCCTTTTCCAAGGGTATTAATAATCAACCTAAGGAGAAAATTATGTGTAGGCCCATAACCTCAAGTAAAATTAAAAAGTTCAAAGATGTGTTAGAGGATAAACTTGATTCTTTAGCTTATTTGGGTAATAATCCTGAGGCTCATTATAATAGTCTATTTACTACATTATCTGATGCTTTTTCCAACACATTCAAACAAAAATGTAAAAAGCATAATACTAAATCTAGATTCTGTGAATGGGCTACTGTAGGCATATATAAAAGTAGACGAACACTATTTGATCTATACGCCCAAAAACAGTACAGATTTGATAATGATTTCATTGAATATGTTAAGAATTACTCCAAAATTTTCAAAAAAGTGTGTAGACAAGCGAAGGCCATTCATATTAAAAGGAAAATAATTGAGGCCCCTAATAAAATGAAGGAAACTTGGAAAGTCATTCACAAAGAGTCGGGTAAATGTAAAATGAGGGATAGTATTACTAAAATTAAATTGGAAAATAAGGATTTAACCTCTCCGAAAGATATTGTAAATGCCTTTGAAGACTTTTTTACCAACATTCCATTTAAAATCACTTCTTCAATCAATTCTTGCGCCCGCAGTGCTGTGGCTCTTCTTGAGAGTAATATTAGTTCTTCTTCTAAATTTAACTTCAAACATATTGATCCCAGTGACATCTTAAAAGTTTTCAAGCAACTTAAAATGAAAAAGTCTGAAGATTACTGGGGCATGTCAGTCAGTTTAATTAGTCATGTAATTGATATCATGGCACCTGATTTGGCACTCATATTTAATGAATGTGTTGATAACGGTACATTTCCTAATTTAATGAAACATGGTAAACTAATACCATTATTTAAGAAGGGATCCAAGTCAGAACTTGGAAACTATCGCCCCATTTCTATTTTGCCAGTTCTGAGTAAGGTGTTTGAGAGAGTGATGCTCAATCAGATGCAACTGTACTTCAAGACCAACAATCTTTTCCACAGCCAACAATATGGCTTTACTGGCGGGAAATCTACCACCGATGCGGGAGTGGCCCTAGTTAGCCTAATTTACGACGCCTGGGAGGGATCGCAGGATGCCATTGGAGTATTCTGTGATCTTTCCAAAGCATTTGATTGTGTTGACCATCAAACACTCTTACTCAAGCTACGTCGATATGGTTTTGATAGGAAATCAATAGCACTATTAGAGTCGTACTTAACGGATAGGCTTCAGACTGTTACTGTTAATAACGTAAAGTCAAATGGGTCAAATGTCAAAATAGGTGTACCCCAAGGATCAATCCTAGGACCCTTTCTGTTCCTGGTATATGTCAATGACTTGCCTTATATGGTCGAGGCACAAGCTGGCATAGTACTGTTTGCAGATGATACATCGTTAATATTCAAAGCAAATAGGTATAGTACAGATGCAAATAATGTTAATAATATTCTGAATGCCATGTCAAATTGGTTTTCTGCAAACAACCTATTGTTGAATGCAGAAAAGACCAAATGTATGAAGTTTACACTACCCAATGTGAGGCAAATAGACGTTGATGTTGTGCTGGGGGGGAAGGGGTTAGAATTCGTAAACACCACTACCTTTCTAGGAATTACAATAGATTCTAAATTACAATGGGGTGACCATATCACTATTCTGGCCAATAAACTTAGTTCTGCTGCTTATGCTGTGAGACGGATTAGGCAGTTGACTGATGTAGCTACTGCTAGGCTCGTATACTTTAGTTACTTCCATAGCTTGATGTCCTATGGAATACTACTTTGGGGAAATGCAGCAGATTTAGAAACTATATTTATATTGCAAAAGAGGGCAGTTCGTGCCATTTATTGCTTAGGCAAGAGAGACTCCCTCAGGGAAAGATTTAAGGATATTGACATTTTAACTGTAGCTTCCCAATATGTATTTGAAAACATAATGTATGTCAGGAAAAATATATCTCATTACACAAAAGTAAGTGACATTACAGACAGAAATCTGCGTAACAAACATAGACTTTTACTTCCATGTTATCGGCTTAGCAGGGTTAGTGATTCTTTTAAGGGGGATGGTATACGTTTTTATAACAAACTGCCAGAATCGATCCTTGGTATGCCTGACGATAAATTCAAAACCTTTGTAAAAACCACCTTATCCAAAAAGGCATACTATAGGATAGATGATTACTTGAAAGATAAAAATGTCTGGCTTGAGCATGGTGCAGGCCCCTCGTAAATTGCTATAATTACAGCATGGTACTGTATTAGTTACGTGACTTATTTGTTACATTATGTAACTTTGTTTTAATTCTTAATTATAAAGAGTTTTATATACTTGTTGACATTTAGATTTAAGAAAATAAATATGTAAATTGACGTCCAAAAAATGCCGCAGTGGAGTTTGTTGCGCCGTTTCTTCTCCACCAGCGCCTTGGAAGCGGTGGTAAACTTAGATTAAGTAGAATTAAAATTGACGTCAATAAGAAACAATTTTATTGTTCTATATTGAAAAATAAATGACTATGACTATGACTATGACTATGACTTTTTTTATTGTTTTTCGCGAAGGATGCAAAAATTAATAAACGTATTCTGATGCGGTTTAAAAATGGCTTGGTCAGACTTAAAATTTACCATATGTTTGTTTGCTATTGTTTGAGGAAAATCAGAGATATCATCAAAAACGACAACCTAGTCTCCCGAGGAGAGTCAGACAATCAGGGATGGCCTTGGGGGTCAGCTGGGGTGCGAGGGATATGTCAGAGACAACCTCACCTTAGGTCTAGCACGATCACCCACAGACGGCGTGCGGTAGTGAGGTATCCGAGGGGATTTTCGCACGTAAAAAAACCTATCTGAAAACCACATGCCTCAACTAGTATTATGAAAATAACACACATACGTCTGTATGCGGTCCAACCCATACATACGCACACTTCATACAAAATACAATCAACAAACAAGACATCTTGATACAAAACACACCAACATTCAACACACAATTACCGTCAATCATACAGTAAAACAACAAAACGGGACAGCGGACATATTTCGCGCCTGTGTCGATATTCCGGGAATAAACGGTTACTCTTGGGTTTAGATATGTTTATTGATGTAAAACATTATCTGCGGCAGGCTGAAACTATGTATATCCGGTTTTTATAGCGTGATTCAGATTACACGCGAGTGTAGCATGATGTAGCAAATTCAGTATTCGTTACCAATCATATATTTTTTCTGTGTTTAGGAACGGAAAATATACAGACATATATCATATAGGAGCAGTGTGCTCTGTTTCCGCGACTCAGATAAAGTTCCTTAACATTTCTGTGAGCCTGGTACTTCTTCCCAATGTACCAGGGTCACCGTAATACTGATCCCGTGACCTCGACCCACAGTAATCTATATCATACATATCTATTACAATCAAACAAACGTAATATTTTAAGTGTGATCAAGACCTTTCTAATAAAAGAAACCGCATCAAGATCCGTTCAGTAGTTTTTGCGTCCATCGCGAACAAACATATATAGATAGATATAAAAACCGTTCACTAATATAACTAGAAATTATCATATATAAACCACTAAATACCAGCTACAATATCAGTAAAAAGCCGTATTCATTTTCTTTTAAGCGACTGTCGATATTAAAAATAGCAACAGCACTAATTGGCGATATTTTGAATCTATCCCTGTCAGTTGGTTTGTTACCTCATCACGTAAAAACTACTAGATGAATTACAATATAATTATGTTAATTGTATAGCTAATTTCTTGAGTTAAATATTGAGATGCAAACGAACCAACGGTTTGGTAAATACGTAAGGTTGACCTCTAATGGCAAGCGGTTTCATTGAAATAAGAAGTTATCATTAATCTTGTGATTATGAATATATTATGTATTATGTTTATATTGTTATGTATAATCATTGATGTTCATATTTTTGATCCTGTAACTTATAACCTTATTGAGTTACTGAGGTCATGATTACTATAATGTACCTGCCTTTGTGAACCAACACTGAAACCTATCGTAACCAATAAACCTTCGTGTTTTAAGGTACCTAATACTTCTATGTCATATAATTTATATGATTGTGTATTGTAATGTGTATAATGCAGGCATACTATACAATGCTTAGACAATATAGGTTGTATTTATTGTTCATACATGCACTTCAGCATTGTATGTCATCATGGTGAAAGTATTGTTCATAATAATATTGTGTTAAAACCTTTATTTAACCATACCTATGTTAATATATAAAATGCCGGCTATTCCACCGGTAATAATGTTGAATAAATAGGTTATGGTATATATTTGTGGATGGTTATGCGGAAATTATATTTCTGAATTATTCTGGGAAAGAGGGTCACCATCGTAAACATGTAGCATATTAACATTGGTGGCACTGAGCTTGACGGCCTCATCAGATGCCTTTTCACGCCCCGCTTAAAGGACCCGGGACAGTAGGATGAAGGACACACGCGTTCTTTGATACCATTTCATACATTACCTATTTTACGTTATGTTGACTATTATGTGAGCGACTATCCTCCAACATATCTCCTAAAAAGGAATGCATGTACCCAAACTTTCTTCGTGAATGCTACAAGATAAAAAAATTGCAAACATTAGTAAAGAAATCGAGTTACAAATTAACTTTCAAACTCTCGCGTTCCACGATGTACAATAATAATAACTGGAATTAACGCGATCATGGTATAGGCACGTATAGGTACTTAGGGTAGGGTAGATGAAGAACTTACTACCTCACGGACTCGAAGGCGGCACGCGGCGGGCGTGCACTTCTGAGCCAGTCAGCCTGTGACCACGGCCGGGTAACCTGGTCGAAACGTCAGGCAAATCAAAGATACGTATGTACCTATACCATGATCGCGTTAATTCCCGATATTATTATTGTATAAGCTAAAAATATTAAACCATTGAGAAAAATGAGTCTTTTTATGAGACCACATGACACGACACCCACGCTCACGATTTATTATTTCGTCCAAGGAAAAAGGCATTTCCAATACCTATTGATATTTTTAAACTGGAAGCTCCAATATATCGCAGACAACATTATTTTGACAGTTGGTGTCTAAAAGCAAATGAATAGTAATAAATTCAAATCTCTGTTATCGTTAAAGAATGTCCGACGATAGATAAACTATACATTCCTATTAAAATTAAATCCAATGTTTAACAGGGTTGTCACACGGGAAAACACGATCTATCCATACTAATATTATAACTGCGAAAGTAACTCTGTCTGTCTGTCCGTCTGTCTATCTGTAGGTACGTTACGCTTTCACGCCTAAACCACTCAAACGATTTTGATGAAATTTGGTATAGGGGTGGATTAAACCATGAGAAAGGACATAGGCTATGTTTGGTCGCGATAACCGACATCCACACGGGCGGAGCCGCTGGAAAAAGCTAGTTTTTTTATATAGGTCAATTTGACTTGATGTTTATAATATTCGGTGACAACTGTCATATACGTCAAATCCCACAAATTTGTTATTGTATTCCACGATACGCCGGCCAGTAAATTGCCACGTGTCTAGGCAGAGAACCTAGCCTACCTCTTCGGCGAAATGTGGGTGCTAATACATACAATACATACATATTACCCGAGCAGAAGCAAGCCGCGGCGGCGGCGCAAAGTGCGCTTCCCGTAACCGGGGCTAGATGGGGACCCTGTGGTCCCCACAACCCGAAGGGGGCCATCTCGAAAGAGATGGTCCTGGGTCTGCCGGGGTGCGAGAGATATGCTTTTGGCAATCTCACCTCCGGCAATCAAGGACCCAAGACGGCGTGCATTTTAGTCGGTTAGAGTCCGACATAACCACCTCCACCGGCTCCGTGGGGGTGGTATCCGTGGGGATTTATCGCACGATAAAAAAAACAAATACATACATATTAGTACCCACATATCGCCGAAAAGGTGTACGATGATAGGTGGTGAGCCTATTGCCGTCTAGCGGGTCCTTTGTTTTTCTTGGCTTTCTACTTTGTCTGACTGAATAATTAAACTTGTGCGTTTATTGATATTATCAGCATACATTAAAGAGCAAGATTAAAAAGAAATCACAGTTGTCAAACACGTAAAAATGTGACAAATTTGCCATTTCCTGCCATTAACACCGTGTGACAGGCAATTACTTAATATAACTGAATTTTTGTCAACATTTATGTATATTAAGTTGTATTTTGACAGGTTTACAAATTGCTTAAATTAAAACAGATTACTTTTTTATTATTCCAAGCATTTTGACATTTTTAAACTAGACTTTATTCATTAGTAATTCACTATGTATACATACCTACATAATTGTTCTATACTTTTATTTTTCACTTACATTAATTTTTAATTATATTGAGATAGTAATCTTACTGTAATTGTAATTGTAATGTTCATTTCAATAATATTTTATTTACATTAAAATACAATATTTATGATTAGAGTAGGTATTCATTTTATTAGCATGAATATTATTACTGGAATAATTTGAATATTTTTATTACAATAAAGTTTTTTTTTCTTTTTAACCTTTTTAAACTAGACATGAAAAGATTTATTTAATAATTGAGATTAAGTTTCTGGATTTTCAGGGCCA
Organism: Eilema sororculum; assembly: GCA_914829495.1. Lineage (NCBI taxonomy): Eukaryota > Metazoa > Arthropoda > Insecta > Lepidoptera > Erebidae > Eilema > Eilema sororculum. Next base: position 7,292,159 of record OU618552.1, on the reverse strand, counting down.
CCTTTAAGGTCCAAACCAATCTCATCAGCTGAATTTGCCAAACATTGGAAAGGCACTTTCTTTCCTCTTGGGGGTTGGGAGATCAGACCAATTAAAAACTATAAGTCCAATCCCTTTAAAGATGATGATGATAAATAAAAATAAGTTATTTATTATTCACCACATAAATTATTCAAATTCTTTATCACTCACAAAAATTTTAATGTTATAAGTAGGTAATTGGTCTTTTCCGATAATTTTTTTGATATTGTATATTTTTATATATATTTGAAAAAATTATACTAGTTATTTCATTGATTGAATTATTTTTATTAATATAAGGTGTGCTAAACAGTTCAATGACATTAGATGATCTAATAACGAGAAATTGCCCCGAAGCGTCATAACAGCTGATTTTGACGCTTCGGGGCAATTTTTTTATGACATCACGTTTTTTTTTTATACAGGACACGTCAATTTTATTCTTAAGCTTCTATCAAGCTTTTATTCTTTTTTTACATAACATAACATAAACTCACGCCTGTATTCCCCAAAGGGGTAGGCAGAGGTGCTGGCACCCACATTTCGCCAGTTTATGTTTAGGTCCCAATGTAATAGGTGGCGAGCCTATTGCCATTAACCGGGCACTTATAAACCTGCGATAAATACACACATAACTTCGAAAAGCATCGAAAAGTCATTGGTGTGTGCCATGGTAAACCTGGGATCGAACCCGAGACCTCGTCACAGCAGTCCATTACCCATACCACTAGGCTACCGCAGATTTTTTTTGTACTATGAGATTTTGAGTTAGGTGCTAGCATTAGGTATGTGTTAGGGTAGCTTTCTTTATGTTTTATCCACTGAAGTAATCCAGTCGGTACAATTTGAAAATGAAATTGCTAACCAGAATAATTTTTATTTTTTTATAGTTTGGAAGTAATCATAAGAAAAATTTGGGCGAGGTTGTGATGATAGGTAAGAATACTTCAACCACAAGTAACCAATCTTATTAGATAAACCAAAAGAGGTTCCTACAAGCGATATGATTAAAATGGCACATTTTCTGTAAATTGATTATAAGTTTAATACATTAATTATAAGTTTAATACATTAATTATAGCTTTAATACATTAATTATAAGTTTAATATAATTGATACAGATAATAATTTTCTACTCAAAGGTACAAATTCTGTCTTAAAGCGAATCTGTCGTCAGAATTAGTCTTAAGCAGAATCTGTCTTTTTTATGGAATAGGGAGGCAAACGAGTAGACGGATGCCTGATGGTAAGCGATTACCGCCGCCCAACGCCAGAGGAGTCAGAGCGTTGCCATGCTTTCAAAAGAGAGTAAGTACGCTATTTTCTTGAAGGTTAAACAAAATCTGACTTAAACCGAATAGAGAGTGGCTCCACCAACATTTTCTACTCTGACTTACCTGACGACGAGACTTTCGGAAAATTTCACAACAATCGATCCCATAAAAACTATATTATAAGCCAAACCAAAAAAAAATCGAAGGAATAAACAGCCCAGGTTAGTACAAAATTCACATTTCTGACTTCGCAAATTACTCTTCGCACCAAACTATTAATGTACAACTAATTATTATTGCCAACACCTATTAATATCCGCCATTTTGTTTTTGTACAAATGAGCTGGTAACCCTGGCGCGTCGTCGAGTGGGCATATAAACGTCACGTATCGACACAAACGCGATACAGCACTTGGCTCGTGCTCAAATTGATATTGAATTTATTTTCAATTTTAACGCGCCCTCCTTATGGGCACAGGGTAGTTAATAGATTGAGAGGCATCGGTTTATAAAAACTGTGCAAAAGTTTAAACTAAAAGCTAAATATGCAATTAATATTCTTCAGTAACAATTTATGATTATGTTTTAATATTTACAAGCCAAATTAGGTTAAGTATATTTTTATTATTGAACAATTTATCATATAAATCAAGAATGGAATTGGAATTTATGACCAATTCCTCCCTAGGCGACACTGACCAACGTTAGCTACCTAATCTTATCATCGATCTCTGAAAACTTTTTGTCTTACACACGTTAACTGATGTTATTAAGTAACGGAAAAAATAAATTAAATACATCTAAATAAGTGGATTTACTACTTTTTCTATAAGTATATTTAAATCACCTCATTTCACCCCTTCCTAACCCCCCCGGGATAAAGGCAGGCTCATATGTATGTATGTATATTTAAATCGAATTCGTCAAACTGCTTAGTCAAAATCCAAACATGATACTAATAATAAGACATTATTATATTATCAATCTTTTAATTTCAATCACAAATTAATAACTCAATAAAAAACACATCCAACCCACAAATTGACTAATCAACACCACAAACTCAATCAATCCCAAAATTAAACAAAACCCACATAAAAACATCACTGTCAATTACAATTTTAACGAACAAAATTCCGTCCTAAATCACTCGGTTACTCTGCACCTACCATTACTCTGTAAAGTTGACAGTGAACAGGCGCCACCACGGATTCAAACGTCAAACTCTATTTCTGTTGCGACTGCGGTGTGCCCGATACCACTCCTCCCCTGACACCCCCCACACCCCCGCTCCCGAATACACCATAGATTTTGTCCCGTAAACAAGTGAGCTCTGTTTTTTTATGGATTTTTTATATAACTATTTTAGATTTGGGTTAAGATGTGTACTCGACTTGCAATTGAGTTTGTTCGGTAGTGTTGCAAAGTTATAAAAAACATTACCCTCCTTTCTTCGGCAGTAGGATAAAAAGATGGTGTTTTAGATAGTTTGAGGTTTTACTCTTGATAATGTCATGGAATGGTATCAAGAAAGAAAATTTCGCTAATAAATCCATGTGTAGTGAAATTTATCCATACTAATATTATAAATGCGAAAGTAACTCTGCCTGTCTGTCTGTATGTTATGCTTTCACACCTAAACCACTGAACCGATTTTAATGAAATTTGTTATTATGGTAGATTAGACCTGGACAAAGGACATAGGTTATATTTGGTCGCGATATCCGACATCCACGCGGGCGGTGCCGCGGACAAAAGCTAGTATTTTCATATTTTCTTACATACTTTTAACATTCACTCACTAATTCACAGAGACCACGTTCTGAGGAGACCATCAAACTACGAGGGTAATAAGTCGAACCCCCCCGTAGGAGAAGTAAAGTCATAGAGGGTGTCATTCGTGCAAAACCTATTGGGTATTCTACTGACTTGTCTAATTAGTAACTTTTTTCTAAACGTCAAAACGATAAGTTATAAGGTAACTTGTATGAAAAAAGATAGTGACGTCATAAAAAATTTAATAGTCAAATCAGTTACTATTATAGGTGGATGGTTAAAAATAAATAAAAACAATAAAATAAGAACGGACGCAATTTTTACCGCTCTTTTACCATTGTTTAATAAGCTCGGTTAGATAATTTTATTTTAACTATAGGTATACCCAATGCTCTCACTATATACCTACCATAGCTACCATGAATGTTCAAGACCGTATAAAATGGAAGAATAAAAACAGGCAAGCAAGTACTGGTCTCCAAGGTGAACACCTCGAATGTTACCCAGAATAACGCGAAGAAGATGATTCACAAGAATATTATATCCTGAGTTTATTATCTTACGAGATGATTGATATTTCACACATGATAATTAGATCGGATCTTGCGAGAAAATGATACATAAGTTACTGCGATGGAGTTATTACTACACCCGTTCCCTTTTAAACTTTCATATTCTATGATAATACAAAAAATGTTTTAAGAAATTAAGGGCTTTGGTTATGGCCTCTGCAAACAATGAATTGTCTCCTATAGGATCTACAGTGCTCCAACACGTGTAGCGGCGGCCGCATAGGTGCGCCACTCCATTCCGGTGGCGAGTCGGGGACACCGTTGTCCCCCCTCCCGAGGAGGGTCAGACCATAAGGGATGGCCCTGGGTCAGCCGGGGTGCGAGTGATTTGTCGAAGAAAATTTCATCTTCGGCCTAGCACTACGACCCTCAGTCGGCGCGCAGTTTTAGTCGGTCCGACATAACCCCCTCCCGGCTCCGGCGGGAGAGGTATCAGTGGGGGTTTTTGCACGAAAAAAAAATAAAGCTCCAACACCTAACCTACACAATTGAGGACTTCAACGAGACGACTGCCGTGAATGTTAGTGTCGAAGATTTTTCAATTCAAAACGCGATGGTAAGAAGAATAATGTAGGTTTTATATGTAGAACCCATAGAAAACCATGACCCAGCGAACCACACCTGCAAGGGACACTTACAGATTGATGACCAAAACTTGGGCGCAGGTTTTTATAATCACACCCATAAAAGCTAGATAAACCAAACCAAAACGAAGAGAATGCTTTTACTTGCATCGGATTTTTTTGTAGAGAAGGACTTCACTATTTAGGTCGCCTCCGTGGCGTGGCGGTAGTGGACGCGACTGCTACGCAGGAGACGCGGGTTCGATCCCCGCTCAGTGCAAATATTTGTATGCATGAATTTGCTTTGGCCTGGGCGTTTCTATGTATAATATATATGTATTTACAAAAAAAAGTATTTAAGTATGTTTATCCGCATTCTAAATTCCATAAGACAAGCTATAAAAGCTTACCATGGGTCTAGATAGCATTGTGTAGAATGTTTATTAATTTAATTTCAAAGTTGAAAGTGGCATATATGTAGGGCTACCACAACATGAACTGTTTACCAAACCAAAAAAAAACCAGATATTTGATTAAAGACTCATAAACGTACCAACATTCAAAAAACGAAAAACGAAAAAAAAAATGAAGTCACGAGACACGAAAAGAGATGTTATATCTACAAAACGATCATGATTGTGTCGCGAGCGTGACAGATCGCCACCGATAGCCACTGACGTGACAAAGGACCGCTTCACTTAAAAATTGATTGTGTGCCGTGATAGTTTGAATACTGGCTGTATTGGTGTTTGGAATAGTCTATAGTTGGTTTAGAATAGGAATATCGAGTTCAAATAAGGTAAATATAGCTATAACTAGCTATTTACCCGTGGCTCCACTTGAATGGCAAGTTTTTGTAGCAAGCAATTGCTATTTTCCGAAATAATAAATATTTGTTCTTTATCGGACTTGGTTGAAACAGCTTTAATTGGAGCAGCTGTTTCTGGCCCAAGAGAAAATGTGTGTGACGGCTTGCACGTGAGGTAAATTTACCGTCTAGCAAGGGGCAGTCCAAAAAAAGGTAGGCTTTTGCCAGAAGTTCCTGATCGGGCCCCATGTTCCATACACTCACTGACCACTTTATCCAACCTATTCTAAACCTACTAGTCTATTGCAATGATTTCCAAGAACGTATAATATATACACTAGGCTGTATGGCACAAACTACTATCATTTAGAGAGTATTATCGCACTTTGGCTTTAGTTGGCATAATATTATAAAATACAACAAACTGTACTACAGCTTTTGGCACGCGCCTCCGGATCATTTTCTCCAGTACAATAACATTCCTCAGAATCGCAAGCATCACGACTTCCAATACTGAATACCTAGTAGCTGTCAGATCCAATTAGATAATGAAATCTGAATATACTGTGAATCTTATTTCGGTTATAACTATGGTGTAGTCCATTTAGAGCACCCAGCTGAATAGCACCTGAGCGAATAGCACCTAGACATGTCCACGAAGAGCACTTATACAGGATTTTTGGGAGGTGCTATTCGTGGATACTAAATTAATTTTAGAACATTGTCCACGAAGAGCACCTAGGCCAGTGCTGGGATGTATAGGGTGCATGCTGACTCGTAACACGTGTTGTCGTGACCCCGAATAGGTACGCGCAGCTATAGGTAGCTACCTATATTGTGACTTTAAAAAAAATCATTTATACTCAATGTGCTATTAACAATCATTATCACCTGTGATTCCTGTGAATAAACTGATAATTATTAGTTTAGCTTTCCAATAATGATCACGTCAAAACTACTTCACCTTTTTTGTTTTTTTATTGGACCTTGCTCAACGGAACCAATTTACGGAATTTCCCATACTTCTACATTTTAAAATATTCCAAAAATTCCACAAAAACTGCTCTCATTTCATAACATTCAATCAAAAATAACTCGTAATTCATAAAATACCCACAAAAAGATCCCTCGACGTCACTCAAACATTGAAAATAATACGATGACATCAATTCAGTAAAAAGCATGAAATTTATACGTCATAAAATAGACAGTACACACGTCAAAAATATCCCTTCCGCGTGTCGGGGCTGGCTCTAATGCTCGGTGAATTTTGCATGTGAATAGTCCTCCCGTCCTCCGCGCTGGCGGTAATGTGACAAGTGACAACCCTGGGCATAGAATATAGGTCTGATGTCTGTTTTGTTTCTGGGCACAGGATGTATGTGTAGTGTAGTGTAAGGCAGCAGGATATGTGTAGTGTACTGTGTTAAAGACGCCTCATTAGCAAGTGATTGAGGATCGGAAGCAACTGTTTAAGATGTTTCCTGTAAGTATATTTATTGAGTGGTGTCATTATTGTCAACTAGCTTTTGCCCGTGGCTCCGATCGGCGTGGATATCGGGTATCGCAACCAAACATAGCTTATGTCCTTTCTCATGGTATAATCTACCCCTATACCAAATTTCATCAAAATCGGTTCAGTAGTTTAGGCGTGAGAGCCTAACATACAGACAGAGTTACTTTCGCATTTATAATATTAGTATGGATAAATTACTATTTATAATGTTGATTGATGGCACTTTGTGGAATTCATTTTTACACATATTGAGAACACTTGTACTTTTCCACAGTATTTATAATACTTTTCCACAGTAGTTTTTAATAGTGTGGAAAAGTACAAGTGTTCTCAATATGTGTCAACAAATTGATGAAGATTTGAAGGATTAAATGAAGACAATTAGATTGGCCGTCTTTGTTTCCGGTGGAGTAAAGCCACCTTATATCTTCCCGTGTGTATCGTAGAAGGCGACTATAGCATAAACATAACACATAAACTCACGCCTGTATTCTCCGAAGGGGTAGGCAGAGATGCTAGCACCCACATTTCGCCAGTTTATGTTTAAGTCCAAATATAAAAGGTGGCGAGCCTATTGCCATTACCGGGCACTTATAAACCTGCGATAAATACACACATAACTTCGATAAGCATCGAAAAGTCATTGGTGTGTGCCATGATAAACCTGGGATCCAACCCGAGACCTCGTCTCAGCAGTCCATTACCCATACCACTAGGCTACCGCAGATTATAATCAGGACGATTAAGACTAAGAGATAGAACTGTTTAAAATCCGATATTAAACAATAATACAGCACATGACAAAGTGCCCGCATGACGGCAATAGGCTCTCACTTTATTCAGTTCTAGGTTTGTAATCCTAATTACTACTGAATATGAATATAAATAAATAAATAAATATTCCACAACATTCTACACAACGCTATCTAGACCCATTGTAAGCTTTTTATAGCTTGTGTATGTGTTTATGATAACCTCATTATTAAAGTGGATTCAGCTTGGATATATTACATTTGAGTAATCCAATTTAATGTGTGAGCTGTAAGTACAGAAAGTACGAAATCTACATCCGAAACCTCGGGTTGGAACAAAATGTGAATAAAAAACATTTACAATCCATGAAGTTACTTTGAATTTTATCGGTAAGGTTTTTTGTCGACTGAAGCCAATGACATCTCATGTAGTCATATCATAATGTCATCAATCTCTCTGATCAAGTAAAGTAAAGCCAACGAAGCGAGAGAAAAAAGGTAAACAAAGTTTCAGCGGTTCCAAACATTTATCACTTCAAGTGCATTCGAGACAAGAATGAAATTGCTCATAAGATGGCGGATCTGACAGTTTAGAGCCGCTCTGGTACTGACAGCTTTCCTGTACTACGAAACACGCAACGACAGTTGTCACTCTGCCATTGTCGCCCACGTGTGACAAGGACAGAGAAAATAATCGCTAGTTATCGCAACGTATCTCAGTAATGGTCGCTTTGTTGACCTTTTTTCTCTCGTCTCGTTGGCTTTACTAAAGACGTCGATTGTGAAATCAAAACTGGCATAGCATTTACAAAAATTGCACACTATCATTGCACTATTGAGCATAAATTATTCTCAGCCACATACACTAATCTGGCAATTATGTAGTTAAATGTACCGAATTTTCTTTTTTCCGAAAGCAAAACCATATAATTCCAGTAGAAATTGTACAGTCATTCACAAAATTTTATGAACACGGATATTTTTACAAACGATCTTTTCATTGAAATAAAACAATTTTTTTTGTAATCTTCAGAGAACGAATTTTGTATTTTTTTATTTTAGTTTTTTATTTTTGAAACTTTTAGGGTTGTCGGTAAGGTGAAATATATTAAGCGAATACTGATCGCGACTGTACGTTACAACCCTAACCTATTAGTAACGCCTCGGATGTGGGTACCCTTGTTCCATGGTGGTTTTATGGTTATCTGCGTTTTATGGTAATTCTTTCGCTAATATTACCCCTTCGTTGTTATTTAAGATGGTAAACACACATGATAATAATGGTGGAGTGATTTCTATATCGATAATTGCTATTATTGGAGGCATGGATAGATCAATGGATGGATGGATAGGTTAGGTTATCATCAACCAGTCATAAGTAGGTTACTTACAATACCTATAAGCTTAGCTATGCTACTTAAGCAAAGCACTGTATCTAGACCTAAGTTTAGATTAAGTAAATGTTTGTAAAAAGACCAAAAAAATGCCCGCTGAGTTTCTTGCCGGAGTCTTCTCAGGTCCGGGCCGAGTTTCGAACCGGCGGTGGTCCAATTGCTAAACTAGTATTTAATATTTATTTTATATTGACGTTTTGTAAGTTCCGATTTAATGGTCTATGCAGAATAAATGATTTTTGACTTTGACTTATCACAGGCTCACGTCGTTAGTCAATCAGAGCCCGTCGGCTGTCATACTATCAACTGCAAATGTAACTTTGTAATCGTATATATTTATATAAGATTACAAAGTTATTTATGCAGTTGATAGTACGTTAACCGTTCAAATATATCGATACGGCCGTTCCCAATATCATACTTACAGTTGAATATAGATCGCAGCAGTCAAATTTGACGTATCGGCTGTTTAAATTGAAAACATGGTAACTGCTTTTTTGCGGGAAAGCGCATCGTGGTATAATTTTATTTTCCGAAATTGGTGTGAAATAGGAGTTACTATGTTTTGAATTTAAACAGCCGAGCACTTTATCCGTAGATGCGATCTATCTTTAACTGTCAGTATGTTATTGGGAACGGTGGTTAAGAGTTCATGATAGGACTGCAGTCCTTTTATTGGTTTATCGTGTACTCAGTTAGTGCATATTCGCGATTTTTTAAAGAGGGTTCTTCATTTTTAACTGATTAAAAAAAAGAGGAGGTTATTTCAAAGAATCAAGCGTCCATTTACGATATAATGATTGTCTGTCATTTTCTCCGCCATATGTACTTAAACCTTTATTTTAATTTTTATTAGGAAAACTGTACTTCCTCCGATTGCCATGAACTCGGTTACTGATGATGGAAGCCTAGGAAAATCGAGGGAAACCTTCAAATTTCCTTCTTCTTGTATACATAACTTTATTTTTCTTACGGAAATCCCCTCGTATACATAACATACATAACCGATAACTTCAATCGGAATAAGGGTGTGGCTTTTTGACAGGAAAGGGTCTATTTAGTCGGTACCATAATGACGACGGTTTCCTTCAATCATTGTCTATTACACAAACTAGTAGAAAATCTGAATAAATACCAACAATGTAGAGATATATTCATATTTTTTGGCCGACAATATTAACATAATTAAGGAAACGTCGTAATTCAGAACTTGTGTAGTTTAGAATTGATTACTAGTTGAAATAATTTAATAGGCATAAACACTCCTAATAACAGTGTTAATTTTGATATTTGGCACACATCTTTAGTTTGAACAATAATACCATTTAAATTTATAAAACAATTTGATTTGCTCTTTATAATTTAGTTTTAAGATGATTTGCTGTCTGTACACACCGTAGCAGAAATAACCATGAAGTTACTTCAGATTCTCTTTATCAAGAGTTTGGGGATCTTAGAGCTTGAAGATAAACGCCTTACATACTGCCAATTGCTGTGGGTCTTCTGTTTGCTACCTTAGTAGGTAATACATATACAGGGTGTAAGGGGAACGGTCCCGAAGCCGAAAACCCCTAGTAGTACTCCAGGTACATAACACATTGGCATAAAAATAAAATCGATTTGGGCCAAGAAGTTTTTTGAATATTTTTTTTTTTTTGCATTATTTACTCTCCATCGTGTTAGTAAAGCTAAATGAAACGGTAATTTCATAAAAAACACCATTACAAAAACCACGGGCTTCTCTCTAGTTGTTTTTTTTGTAGTGATGTCCTTTTATATTGCAAATCTCACGAAGTTGACGGCAGTGGAAAGTGTGAGTCCTCGCGGCTGCAACTGGTCCGATAACGTCTAATTGACGGCCTGGGGCGAGATAAACGCGAATATCTCGAGATTTGCGAGAAACGATAGTAGATATTTCTCACGGTTTTAACGAACTTTCAGCTGTTTTCGAGAGCGAAATGTTATCGGTATGGCTACTTGTCACGTTTTCTGTGACATTCAAGTGACATTCATCTTCTTCGTCTTGGCGTTAATCCCAGTCACATCCGAAGCATTCAGCTTGGAGTCTGGGGATTACCAGTCTAACTGCAGATTTGGATAATCTTCGTTAATTTATTCAAGTTCGTATCAATAGTCCGTAAGAATATCAGTACATGACTCCATCGTCGTCGCCTTAAAGACGGATAAGAATGGAAATTTGAATCACATCGGGCGTGTCTCGGTAGCCGAGTTGGTCAAGGTATTCCCCCTGTAAGGGAAAGATCGCGGGTTCGAGTCCCGCCGGAGAAGATTCTTTTTCCCTATGTATTCGATTTGTATAGTTAGCATACTTAATGCTGTAGAATTCATTCAATTTTAGTTAAGTCATATTGAGATGACATAATTACTACCAACATTATTGTAAACTGTTCTTTTTTTTGAGGTAAGTACCGGGGCTGGGGGTGCGAAATTGATTGGACTAAAAACACACTTGACTGTATCGGAGCATCTACCGGGGTCACTGGGTATATCCTAGGAATACAGTAAATCCCAAGAAATTCCGGCAGACTTTGACCACTAGGGATGAAATAGGTGGTCTCACCAAAAAAATCTGGGTCAACCTGAAGAAGGTGCTTTCAATCTCAAGCCTAAGAAGCCTAAGAAGATTTTTGCTAGCCAGAGATCTCTGCCTACCCATCAATATGCTTAAAAAGCACCTGAATAAAGTGACATTCTTTTAGTAATAGCACCAGTGAATACTGCAATAATATATGGTACCTATTGACATAACTGCAATAAAATAAGTAACCCGAAATAAATTATTTCTAATAATATTAACATAATAACCATCGAAGTGTTAAATAACTGATTGATATCGAATACATATAAAGTGAATCGCTTCCAAACGATTCCGCAAATAGAATGTCGCTTATCTACAGGCCAAGAAATCAATTTAGTGAGCTTCCGTATTGAAAAATGAATGATCACGATTTTCTTAAAGCATATGAGTATAAAAATAGTTCAATATCTAATTAGTACCAAAACTAAAGGCTAAGAAACACAACTTCTATCTCTTCCGGTTGTGTGTAGCAACCAAGGCTAGCGTTTTTGTTGATGTGCACTCTCGGATTAGATCTAATCTGATTTTTAAGCTGTATACACACGGTTATATAGCTCTGAAGGCATAGGTATGCTAATTTTTCGACAATTTTGTTTTTTGATCACACGTGATTAGTGGGTGAATATATTTGCCGTCCACCGATCTATTTCAGGGGCTGTATGTTCATTGCCAGATGGACAAAATGACTTCTATGTAAGTACCAACGTACGGATCACTTATTGTAGAACACGCTCCAGCTAGAACCAAGCGTTTCAGTGACTCATTCCTATGCCGCACCATTAAGACCTGGAACTCCCTGCCAGCTCACGTGTTTCCTTCTTCCTACAGTCCCGGGTCCTTTAAGCGGGGCGTGAAAAGGCATCTAATGAGGCCGTCAAGCTGAGTGCCACCACTTTTAACATGGTACATGTTTCCGATGGTGACCCTCTTTCCGAGACTTTGCCAAAAAAATGTAGCTGTCATACAGACAACGTTACAAAAAGGCCCGCTTTGCCAATACCGATGGGGGCCAAAAATAGTGCCCAGGAGAACACCAATTTGATTGATATATCTACCTGTATTCTGCGAAGTCCACATAGGCTGGCCGGCACTCTTCATCATCATTATCTTAGCGCTGATCTTGATTACATGCTGGGCTTTCAGCTATCCGCTTACTCTCATTCCACCTTTTAGTTTGGTTTTTACAGGAACGGATGCCGTATGACCTCCCCACCAGAAAAGGAAAGCCTGCGCTAGACCAAGGTCCATCATCAGTAGGTTGTATATGAGGTTGGATTGACCCCGAAATTCTTAGTTTTTTTCATTTCGGGACATATCGCGATAAACTATGAATTTACACTGCAATAGTTTAAAAATAACCCGATATTTGAATGAAATTTTAATAGCATTTATTACGCTAACTTTTAAATTCGAAATACATCGGGAAAAATAAGCGCTCAAGTGGGACCCGATATTGTTATTATTGATGGAACCCCACACACCCTAAGTCAACACTCTTACTTTTGTATACCTATGTAGAAAAGTCAAATTTTGGCTCCTCAATGCGGGCAAAAAAGAACTTTTTTTATTTTAAACTTTATGCACATAAATTTGTACAAAGGCGGACTTAATGCCAAAGGCATTATCTAACAATTATCTAAAAATTCAATGTTTAAAAATGGTTGAAAAATCATTTAGTGTTTCCAACAGTTCGTAAGAATGTTGGTAGATGGCTCCACCGTCGCCCTTAAAGACAGATATAAAGAGAGGGAAAATTTGAAATGATTCAGGTGTGGCTCAATAGCTCAGTTGGAAGAGCATTCCTCCTGTAAGGGAAAGGTCGTGAGTTCAAGTCTCACTTGATTTTTTCCGATATTTTTCGAATTATCTAACAGTCAAATTTAGGGCGATGCAGACTGTTTCTGTTAATATTTCAAATACCTCAGCAGTTACATACTCATAAGTATTTGTGTGTCCATGACCACCATTAGTTTCGCTACCGCTTCAAATCTGGCCAGGAATAGAACAGTCTCACACGCTCACGCCCAACCTTTTTATACATAAACATGACTATACCAGAACTAAAACATACTCAGTAATTCACCTCGACATTTAATTTAACACGTATATAGTAATTAATAATTGACTAACGCGAGATGTCAGACAATTCACAAATGTTTGATTGATTACCTCAAGACCGATTCAAAACAGTTGGTTGGCTTTTGTTCGAGTTGCAGGATTTGAATGAGTCTGTAGGTTGTTATTTTCACGGGTTTGATGGACTTGTAGCAAGGTTTGACTTGATAATTCTTGCGTACTAGTCCAACTCCGCAGCAATCTCCGCAAAAGTAAGTTCCTTTCGTCAGAAAATTGGTGATTTTTGCCCTTGCCGAAAAGTCATTACAGTGTCATACATCTCTATGGTTAACTTTAAATCATCAGCATCAACAGTGATGATGAAAAATGATAGCAAATAATGTAATAAAATATATAATGTAATAGAATCTTTTACAAAACTGCAACTAAATAGATAATGTCTTCACCTGAACGCAAATCGCAATTATATCCAAAGCTCGTATTTTAAATCACTGCTCTTCCTTTTTATTGTTTTGTTTTGATTTTTATGGGAGCAACTGCCATCTCCTCAATTCTGAGAGTAAAACCTCGTCCATCAATGAACTGGTGTACCGGATTGATGGTAGATTGGCTTGATCCTGAGGGTCTTGAGCCCCATACCTACACCCTGCCCTTGACCCTTTAATAGACTATTTGGGTCGAGTGGGCACCTCAAAATTATGAAGGGACGAATGGGCACAGGGGACGAATTCCAGGGGAACAGTGGGTACTAACCCTTTCTAGGAATATATTCGGTTTTTAAAGTTCTCGTTCCAGATGTTAACATCTCCAAATAAAATTTATAGTAGATAGTATAAACAAGTCTTTGTATAAAAGATTAACTCTATACGAAAAGTAAATCCCCGTTTACAGACTGACAGGCCACCAACATGACGTAAAAAGCGTTGACATGACACTGATCACGCTTGACACTTGACGTCTCTACTGTCTTTGATCAGCGCCACGTGAATTATTCATCAGAAAGGAGCTGGCAGAGCTCGCAGACACATGAAAAGAATGGTTTACCTTTGAGGTACTTTTGATATTGTTATGTAGACTAAATATTAGGTTGAATTTATTTGTCTGGTGAAAGTTTTCTGATATACTTAATATAGGTAGATAATCTAAAGATATAAAAATATATCACAGATTAGCAAACATTTTTTCATCCCACATCTCTATTATTAATAATGATTTGATGACAGGAATATTATTTATTTATTAAATATTCCACAACATTCTACATAAAGCTATCTAGACCCATGGTAAGCCTAACCTTGTGTTATGGAATCTAGAATGCGGATAAACCCACTTAGATACTTTGTTTTGTAAATATACAGGGTGTATTTTTGAAACGGGGCAGTAAGGGCAAGTACCTTAACCGTTGCAGTTACAGCAAAACGTTCTTAAAAGACCTTCCCTAACTTTTTGGGACATTTTGATCTGCATTCACAGATTTTGTAAAAAACTTACAGTTAGCAAAAAAATGCAAAAGTTCAAAATATTTTTTTTTATGCCAATCGATTCTATTTCATGTGGGGATCAAAAAACCTATGGGACCATTTTAGCTTTCAGTACTAGAAAAGACAGAAATCGCCAAAAACGTTTCCCATACATTTCGTACGGAAATATGATAAATCAACTCGAAACTCATAGGTCAGGTAAAATTTTGAACTTTTTTAAATTAAAAAAATCATTTAAACATTTAAGAAATTGGTTTATGAAATAAATTGCTCAAAATGATTTCCATTTTCACGAATACATAAGTCTATCCTTTTTTGCACTGAATGAATGGCGGCTAATAATGTTCTGGGATGAATATTACGTAAAATGGTCATTAATGCATCCTTGAGCTCTTGAACACTGGCGTACGTCGTCTTATACACCTCGTTTTTCACGAAGCCCCATAAAAAAAAATCAAGTGGTGTTAGATCGGGGCTACGATGTTCAAGAGCTCAAGGATGCATTAATGACCATTTTACGTAATATTCATCCCAGAACATTGTTAGCCGCTATTCGTTCAGTGCAAATAAGGATAGACTTATGTATTCGTGAAAATGGAAATAATTTTGAGCAATTTATTTCATAAACCAATTTCTTAAATGTTTAAATGATTTTTTTTATTTAAAAAAGTTCAAAATTTTACCTGGCCTATGAGTTTCGAGTTGATTTATCATATTTCCGTACGAAATGTATGGGAAACGTTTTTGGCGATTTCTGTCTTTTCTAGTACTGAAAGCTAAAATGGTCCCATAGAGTTTTTTGATCCCCACATGAAATAGAATCGATTGGCATTAAAAAAATTTTTTTGAACTTTTTGCATTTTTTTTGCTAACTGTAAGTTTTTTACAAAATCTGTGAATGCAGTTCAAAAGGTCCCAAAAAGTTAGGGAAGGTCTTTTAAGAACGTTTTGCTGTAACTGCAACGGTTAAGGTACTTGCCCTTACCGCCCCGTTTCAAAAATACACCCTGTATACATATTATACATGGTAACACCCAGACTAATGCAAATAGCCATATTCATGCATACAAATATTTCCACAGAGCGGGGATTGAACCCGCGCCTCCTGCGAGCCAGTCGCGTTCCACGCCACTCCTGCGTAGCCACGCCACAGAGGCTGTTGAGGAGGAATGTTGTTAGAAAAATAAAATAATATTTTTTGAATATATTTTGTTCCAAATAAATTGGTAAGTACAATATCAGTATACCTACCAGAAACACCCAAATACACACATTCATGCATACAAATTTATTTGCACTCAGCTAGAATCGAATCTCGACCTCTTCAATAATTTTTAAACGCTTTACCACTAACACACTCAAATGTACTGTACCTGTCTGTATTTTTTTTAAAGAATACTAGAACCGAAGTTACTAATATTCCCTCTAACCCCTTCAACTAAGCTAAATTGCTTGTGCTAGGAGTGGGTATTATACAACTGTACTCTATTATTCTATGAAAAAGCAGATTCATACATAAAAAAACTATTAAAAACACATCGAAGCATGCCATTCCACCCAAGTATCATAATTAAAAATACAAAATTTCTTATTAAATATAAAGAGAATATTACACAGAGCCCGCGGCGTTATAAACCTAATAATTATATATCCGTTTGAAGTCCTTTAAGAATTCTTAAACAGATTAAATAATGATTATGTATTCTCACTTGTGACTTGTAGGAGACAGGAGAGATTAAAGTGCCCCTCTAGGGCACAATTCTTTGCTACAGATGCTTAGATTTTTTAGAAATTATTCTAATTAAACACCCACACAAAGTTTTTGAATATTTTATTATGTCTAAGGTCTAGTCCGCACAATGTTAGGTATCCTTTTTACGGGGTTTTTGTATCAACTCCTATGTCGATATGTGTGAGACAAGACTGAACCTCTTGGTAGAACGTTCGACTGTTAGGGAGTGGCGCAGATTCGATTCCCGCTCAGTTCAAATCTTGTTATGCATGAATAAGGCAAATGATGTTATAGGTTGATCATAATGTGTGATATGCCTATACAAACAGGTCTAAAAATTCATTAGTGAACGCGACTGCTACCCAAGATTCGATCCCCGCGCAGTGCAAATATTTATATGCGTGAATATGACTATTTGCATTGCTCTAAGTGTTTGTATGTATAATATATATGTAGTTACAAAAAAAAGTATCTAAGTATGTTTATCCGCATTCTAGATTCCATAATACAAGCTAGTTAAGTTTACCATGGGTCTAGACAGCGTTGTGTAAAATGTAAAAAAAATCCATCTAGGAACTAAATTTTTCTACAAAACTTGCTTGTCTAGTCATAGAAGTCAAACCGGAAATCGACCCCGCTACCTTCAACGTAACATTCCAACACTCCACCGCTACGGCACAGGTCTTCTCAACCACAGAACCCCCAAACGTCGTATACTTGGCTACAATTACGGCTATAACCCCACCCTTGCCAAGTCCTTGGCACGCTTACCCTCAGGCTTATCACCGTCTTTAAACATCCTTTGTACATTTTGTCAAACGTTAATTAAGCCTCGTGTACATTGTACCGACGTCCTTAATCTGGGAATGAGAGATTATCTTTGAAGTTTCGCGAGTTATACAAAATTTCGTTCAGAAATGTTATGAATTATTAAGAGTGTTTTCTTTAGAGAAATTAATATTGGGTTCTGTAGGTTTTATAGTATTGAAAAATAATTTTAACTTGTAAGTATGGGAATAGAAATTGGTTGTTTTCCAGGGTTGGTTCTCGGGTTGAGTAAAGGGTTTGTGGATTAAACAAGAGCAGGAGAGCGTGGAGGACAGCCGAAGACCGGGCTAAGTGGCGTGTCATGGGAGAAGCCTATGTCTAGCAGTGGACTGCCGCGGGCTGATGATGATGAGGAGAGCGTAATCTAGTCAAATATTGGGCTCCAAATAACAAGGTATGGAGAATTAAAGCGATCGTGGTATAGGTACATACGTACCTTTGTTTTGAGTCCGTAAGGTAGTAGATGAAGAACCTACTACCTCACGGACTCGAAGACGGCGGGCGTGCACTACGGAGCCAGTCAGCCTGTGACCACGGCCGGTGTAACCTGGTAGAAATGTCAGGCAAAACAAAGGTACGTATGTACCTATATCATGATCGCGTTAATTACCGTTATAATTATTAAGGTATGGATACAATTAGGACTAACCCATTTTAGTATATTGCATGAGTTAGAAATACGTCCACCGCATCTGTACCGTAATGAATAAATGAATGAATGAATGAACAAATATATGAATGAATATATCTTTAGTGTATAGTACACAGGTGAAACATAATTACAATATGATTGGTACAATTTCATGGTAGCATACAATTAGCGGCATTATCGCAAAGGGCAATCTCTTTGCAACCATCCAATGCCCAGAATCTGAAGCCGGGACCTCTCGGTCGTAAGGCCAGCAACCATAATAATGATGATGCTAAAATTATTCTAACATGACAATACTTCAACGTAATATCCTATCAAAACTATTACCACTGAGAAATTGTCTTATAACATTATTTCGTCTCAAGACAACACAGAGATTTAAACCCATAACAATAGTTACAAGGAAAACAGACACCGCCCGGGGGCAAGTTAGTTGTTAATGGCAAGTTTATTAATTAACGCTTGACAAACTATGAAGTTGCGGGGGTGAATTCTGTGTATTATTAAAATTTAGTGCTGTTTGTATTGTACGACAAAATTTGATTTGTGCTACGAGGTATGAGAAAACGTTGCAATCTCACTGCAAGATAAACTAAAGATGCATCTAGCGCTATCTCCAGTAGATGGTTTGGGGTTATCGTACAATGACCTTAATACTTAGGTTGTTAAAGTACTTCAGAAGAGTATTGTTGCTATTTAATAAAACAAAAGGTGGTTAAAGAAATTATCATATTTACATTCTAAGTACATACGGAGTCGATGACTTTGACACGGAATTGACACGGAATTGCAAAGGGAGATAAATTTTTTTACAAAGTTTTATTTTTTTATTTTTTTATGCATCAAACACTGTCATTACAGATTACTCTAAATCAATAGGATAGAATTACAAACAGTCAAAAACCGAACCGAAATTACTAATATTCCCTCTAACCCCTCTAACTAACCTAAATTGCTTGCGCTAGGAGTGGGTTCACGTCGGTAGTGTAATGGCCAGGATTCGAACCCGGGACCTCTCGATCGTAAGACTCCTTAACCACTAAGCTACCGACTTTATAACTAGGTACCTACATAGTTGTATAAAGGGCCTAATATTTAAATTATGAATATGTGAATAAAATAGGTATATTATAGATGATTAATAGTAGGTGATGCCCTCGGTCTACATGCGTGTATGTCAGTTATCGCGACCAAACATAGCCTATATTCTTTCCCAAGGTACACAGTTCTGTACCAACTTTTATAAAAATGGATTCAGTGTTTAGCATCACAGACACAGTTACTTTCGCGTTGTGCAGACATTTTAACAAAAATCCAGACTGTCAGATGTTATCACAGGAAATATTTACCAAACAATAACAACTCGTGAATTCGCCATTAGAACACTGGTTTTCTTTCAGCCTATGCGTAACTCAGGGCAGTCGTATATCTCTCGTTACAAAATCCATCATATGGTGTGATTTATAGAAAGCATTCCTATAAATCACACCATAGTATAAAAAATAGGACGGTATGATATCATTGTCATAGTTAAAAATAACCTTGGTTTTCAGTAAAGTAGAATAAGGTCGCCCCATTTCCTTCCGTGGTGTCTAAGATGGCGACCAAAGGATAGGGCTATTCTCGACAGTAAACATAATGCCCGCTTGATGGCGATAGGCTCGTCGAATATGACTATTAATATACCGCTGTCAACCAAAACCGCACAGTATATATCGCCCAAGAAAGTCTAGGTGTTCTTCATCCCAAAGAGCTCGACCTTGACCATAATGACGACCACTATTGGTCCAAAACACAACCAATGTCTTTCCCATTATTTTTATAAGGACACGTCAATTTGTCTTCACCTCACCTGATGGTAAGCTAAAGGCAGCGTCTCGGAAAGAGGGTCACCATCGTAAACATGTACCACGTTAACAGTGGTGGTACTCAGCTTGACGGACTCATCAGATGTCTTTTCACGCCCCGCTTAAAGGACCCGGGACTGTAGGAAGAAGTATACACGTGAGCTGGTATTCACGTGTAAGCTCAAATGTCACACAATCAACCAGATATGCCTTGATCACACGCTCCTATTGGAGTGATGGAACAGTGAACTCGACCGAGTACCTGGTACGTGTAAACGGTGAATACTTCGTATTTACAACGCACTCGGCCGAGTGCACTGTCTCGCCACCCAACTTGATGCGTGTGAACATTGAGTAGGGTAGAGTGGTGCTAAAAGGTCCATTTTACGTAAATTGCCTTGTTACTACTTATGTATATAAGGTTCATAAAAATAACTTTTTTAGCAATGGATACTGCCAAAGAGTAAGTGAACAGAGGTAATGTCTATCTATAACCCAGATATTTGCATTTTTTACAGTCGAATCGTATGGTCCTTTTTGCCCCACGGGTGGGGTAGAAAGTATAATTAAATAGCTTTATTAAGGTTAAAGCAAGTAAATAAATGAAAGGTATTTCAAATCAATCAGTCTTTATTGTAATAAAAACCTAAATCCCGTACCCCCTTCATACGCCTGTCATTGTTTTCGTTCGCGCGTTTATAGTTTTTGAGATAGACATGGTGGCCCTTTTAACCCGTGGACCTTTAAGCCCCACCCAACCCTACTTCGCATATACATAGCACTCGGCCGAGTGCACTGTCTCGCCACCCAACTCGGTGCGTGTGATCAAAGCATTAGTGTGATTGACATTATAAAAAAAATTTAAAGGACGATATTCGTGAACTTGTGATGGATTTTAAAAACATTAATCATGGTAAGATAATCGAAAAAACACGGTTATCTAATTAATATCGTACAAACGACTTGTTAAATCCTTCAAAACGTTTAGTCCAATACATTATGGTGGTTCGGAAATCGCCATCAATACCATGGGGCCTTGGGTTCCTAATGGTGTACATTTTTTATCAAGTCGAGATGAGAACTGTGTATGTTTGAACTCCGAGTTGCGTTTAGATGTTGATGGTTCCGTATATTTTGATATTTTATTCAATTATATTTCATTTTTATAATTTTTTTGTTATTGCTTTTGTATTATTTCTTATTTGTATTTGTATTATATTGCATTGTATTTGTATCATTGTACATATTTTTGTTGCTTAAGAAGAGTATATAATATATGTCTCCTTCTTCATCCGAAGACCAATTTCGGTCGTTTTGGAAGCTTTGGAGACTGAGTATTCATCTCCTACTCCGCTCATCCTTATATTAGTTATTTTTGGTTTTTACGCAAGGGACTACTGTCTAACCTCCTAATACCGAGGGAATAGACTGAACCAAAGTCTCGTTTATCTAGAATAGCTATAAATCAATCAATGAATAGATACGCTTAACTAATAAACAAATAAATTCCATGAGGAGATACTTATTTCTGGGACAAATAACACAGCGTCATTTAACCTCAAACCTCAGAATAGATAATAGTCTCATACTTTTTTTTTTTTTTTCCGTGCGGAAATCCCCTCGGATACCCCCCCTGCCGGAGCCGGAAGGGGAGGTTATGTCGGACTCGAACCGACTAAAACCGCACGCCGACTGTGGGTCTTGGTGCTAGGCCGGAGGTGAGGTTGTCAAAGACATATCCCTCGCACCCCGGCTGACCCAGGGCCATCCCTTACGGTCTGGCCCTCCTCAGGAGGGGGGACAACGGTGTCCCCAACTCGCCCCCGGAATGGGGAGGCGCGCTATATAGCGCGCCGCCGCCGTGGCCTGCTTCTGCTGGGGTGACAGGCGGCTCCACCCGTCACCCCCAGGCCCGCGCTCATGGGGGACGGAGGTCAGTCAGTGCCCTCCGACGCCCGAGTTGCCTGCGCGCGCGGGCGGCGCGATCCGCGAGTCTTTCTCGCTCGCGCCGCCTCTCCCGCTCCGCCGTCTCCTTCACGACCATTACCTGCTCGCTGAAGGAGACGCCGGCCGCCCACGCGTCCGCGCAGCGGACCATTGCTGTGAGCAGGTTGGCGAGGGTGAGAACTCTCACTCCCAGGGCCGCCACTAGCTCCCGCCTCGGTTCGGCCCATGCCGGGCACTCGGTGAGCGTGTGCAGCCCCGTGTCCTCGCTCGCGTCGCAGTGATGGCACTCGGACGTTGGCTCCTTTTCGATCCGACACAGATACCTCCCGAAGCACCCGTGCCCGGTGATGATCTGCGTCAGTCGATACGAGAGGCTGCCATGTGGCCTCTCGAGCCATTCCCCCATGATGGGCCTTACCGCCTCTATGACGGCATGCCCTGCGCGTCGTTGCTCAAGTCGTCGCTCCCACTCCGCCACCATGATCCCGTGGAGCCGGGACCTCTCGGCCCGAATATCTTCGGGCTCGGGATCGTATCCCCGCTCCCGCGCCTCCTTACGGAACCGATACAGTGCCGCAAGGGATCTCGCTTCCAGGATCCACGGTGGCGATCCGGCTAGGAGACTCGCCGCTTCAAAGGATATCGTGCGGTACCCCCTAATGGCCCTGCAGGCCATCGTCTGCTGCGGCGCATGCAGCAGTTGCACGAACCTGGCCTGCAGGGCGTCCGCCCACACGGGGCACCCGTACAGGGCCATGGACCGCACGACACCCGCGTAGAGTCTCCTGCAGGAGTCCTCTGGGCCCCTCAAGTTGGGCAGCAGCCGCATCAGCGCGTTAGCTGACACCAACAGTTTGGGGCGCAGACTTCGGAAGTGCTCTCCGAAGTCCCACCGACCGTCGAGTACGAGCCCCAGGTATTTCAACCGGGGCTTGATGTCGATGAGAGTACCTCCTACTGTCAAGCTGGATCCCGGGGGTGGCCCGCGCCGAGGACCATGAAAGAACAAGGCCTCGGATTTGTGCAGAGCCACCTCGAGACCCAGCCGCCGGATCCGATCCACGACTTGAGCAACAGCGGTCGTGGCCCTCTGGGTCGCCTCGCGGTGCGTAGCGCCACTCACCGTCACTAGCGTGTCGTCCGCAATAGTCTCATACTAAGCATAACACTTCATATGCGTTCTAGAATGCAGATAAACATACCATACACTTATTTGTATACGTTTTGGGTTCAACGACTACGCTGAACCCAAAATAATTAATATTTGGTACGTCGCCCTGTTATTAAAGATGGTAGGTAGCCTCCTGCAATTAGCGATGTTCTCACGGTGATAGGTGACTATAGTAATTATACTCTTTAGGTAGATGTCTGCATTCAAGATGTTTTAGAGGTCACAATTTACTGGACCATGTATACAAAAACTTTGATGACCAGTGGTCGTATGGTCAAAGTTCAAGTTTATACATATCTGTAGGTATAGATATAGACCATTAAAACGGCACTTACAAAATGGAACACAAACATTTCAGAAATATAGTATACAAGGGTGGTACTGAAAATTAACAATAAGGGAAGCCGATGAAAAAAGGTTACCTCGATTTTCATTATCATGCACCGTACGACCTATTGGGAACCCGTCTGGAATCGCGTTTTAGGTGCCTACTCCTCGTCACTAGGGGCTTTACAATAATTTCTAGGTAGTATTTAAGACCAAGGGCTTCTCCTGCTTTGTCTGCACTGATGGCACAGAAATTCTTCATTGTTACGTGAGCACAAGTGTGACTCTAGCCTTCAATTCCACTAAAGCTAAACCACTATGGTGCCGCAGTTACTGCAAAAATGACATTAAATTTTAGATTTTATTTCTATACGCTTAAAGTTCAAAATGAAGTGAAAACAGTTTCATTACACTTTTTCAATTACTCTGCAAAAGTTATTTAGTTTTGAACTTAACCCCATCGCTATAAAGTCTATAGGTCCCTAGGTTACGGTAATCATTGGCTCTGAAGATCTTGATAAGAACCACATACACACAAACCATTTTTTTATTACTAAAAAGAAACCCTTATTACTATTATTAGTCCAACGCGTACTAAAAATGTGGTCGATCGAAACCCTTTTAATAGATTAAATAAATAAATAAATAATAAATAAATATTCTACTACATTCTACACAACGCTATCTAGACCCATGGTAAGCTTTTATAGCTTGTGTTATGGAATCTAGAATGCGGATATACTTATATACTTTTTTTTTTTTTAAATACATACATATTATACATAGAAACACCCAGACCAATGCAAATAGCCATATTCATGCATACAAATATTTGCACTGAGCGGGAATCGAACCCGCGCCTCCTGCGTGGCAGTCGCGTGCACTACCGCCACGCCACGGAGGCTGTCAATTTTTCTTATCGAAGACGTACCATAATATTGGGTCATACGAAGAATTTTGGACGCGGGTGCAAACTTGTAGGTCGTACGAGAGCGCAGCCTTCCGTACCCAATAGGATTTTCCTACCATGGTTTTCCCAAGCGACCACATAATGGGGTTCTTTAAGAAGGGCAGTAGAAGGTTTCTACAGGGTTGGCAGCGTGAGTGTGACGCGACTGATGCTGCTCACGTCCGTAGGCCACAGTAACCAGTTTCCATCAGGTGGGCCATCTGCTTGTCTGCCACCTGAGTGGAAGTGAAAGTGAAAATTATCACAAAAATAAATAAAATTATACCTATTCAAAACAAGCGGTTCGTCAATTCGTCACCCGCTTGGCGCAGTGGTCAAGTGTTCAACCATTACTTCAGGGATTGCGGGTTCGATTTTATGAATATACTAGCTTTTGCCCGCGGCTCTGCCCGCGTGGATATCGGTTATCGCGACCAAACATAGCCTATGTCCTTTCTCATGGTCTAATCTACCCCTATACCAAATTTCATCAAAATCGGTTCAGTGGTTTAGACGTGAAAGCGTAACATAAAGACAGAGTTACTTTCGCATTTATAATATTATATATTAGTATGGATGAATATATCTACATACTCTAAATCTTATCTACGCATTCCTATGGGGTAAGCAGAGGAAACAGTGATGTTTTTCTAACTATGTTTCTCGATCTCACGTTATGAAAAGCAAACCTACCGCCATCTAGCGGTTGAGTTTAACAAACTAAGTGGTCTAATACGACGGCTTTCTTCGTCGTTAAGGACTAAGCAGAGTACTTTTTATAAAGAATAAGCTTGATTGGCTTGTGTTAGATATAGGTTCACATCGGTATTATGAAGGCCAGGATTCGAAGCAGGGACCACTAAGCTACCGAGCTATTGTATGTAGGTATTATTTATTATGTTCTTATCATTCTAAGGGTTTCTATACAATACTTGTCAAGTCAGTCGTAGGATAGGTAACCATTCTTAACACTGTGAGACCTAGGCTCTTTTTTACGTGCGGAAATCCCCTCGGATACCTCCCCTGCCGGTGCCAGAGGGGGAGGTTATGTCGGACTCGAACCGACTATATATTATACCGTCTGTGGGTCGTTGTGCTAGGCCGTAGGTGAGGTTATCTTTGACATATCCCTCGCATCCCGGCTGACCCAGGGCCATCCCTACCTCGTTTCTATTCTTATGCCATATTAACATCTGTGGTATTCGTTACAAATAGTTGAAGCTCTAATAAGACGGATGACCTAGACTAAGTACAGAACTTCTGTGCTGTGGGGGTCAGATGGCAGTTACGCTAATCATATTTCCGAATCAAATATTTTATACTACTAATGTGGCAAATAACGTACGGACTGTAGTAGGTACATTTTCTGCCACCTCGGTCAGTTCAGTAAAATTACGCTTTTAGATCCTGTAATTTCTAAACTTAAGTCTTAAAAAAATTGTAAAAAACTAATAAAATTTTGAGTGATTCTGAAGGTAGCCTGCGGTAGCCTAGTGGTATGGGTAATGGACTGCTGAGACGAGGTCTCGGGTTCGACCCCAGGTTTACCATGGCACACACACCAATGACTTTTCGATGCTTTTCGAAGTTATGTGTGTATTTATCGCAGGTTTAAAAGAGCCCGGATAATGGCAATAGGTTCGCCACTTATTACATTGGGACCTAAACATAAACTGGCGAACTGTGGGTGCTAGCACCTCTGCCTACACCTTCGGGAAATACAGGCGTGAGTTTATGTTATGTTATGATTCTGAAGGTAATGTCAGGTTTTGTTCTAAATTTGACTTATCATACGGAGTACCATTTTTTTCTTAATCTAATTAAATCACGCGTTTATAAACTTAGCGGTACTGAATCAGGATTCGTTCTTTTTTTAGTTAGATGACTGAAAATATATACTTACCTATGTTATTTGATAACTTCTAGTATCTGACTGAATCGTGAATTCTAGGCTCATGTCTGATGCCAGGATTCGAACCTGGAAACTTTCAATTCAGTCGTAAGAAACTAGCCAACGCCTTTGTTTTTACTTAGTTATTTAGGTAAATGCTCATTTCTTTAAGTCTTATATTATGAAAAGGTACACATACATATATCAATTAGCCCACCACAGCCCTCTGCTGGACATAAGCCTCTCCCATTGTACGCCATTTCACCCGATCCTCCGCCTTCCACATCCAGTCTGTACCAGCCACCATTTTCAGGTCGTCAGTCCATCTGGCTAGGGGGTACATATACATATCATGATTAACTCATGATGTTAAACTTACACGTAAATATGTTCACGCCTATTTACTTCCGGAGTAGGCAGAGACATCCCGGTATATGTTTCTTCCCTTGCATACTTCACGAGCTTCCTACACTGCTATTTTACCTTTCCTGCAAGCCACCGGTTTCTAGTGCTTTTTTTCAATACTTTACCAATTTCTTTCTTGTTAACCGATTTCTGAAAAGGAGGAAGTTCTCAATTCGGATATTTTTTTTTAATTATGTTTGCGTGTAATTAATATTCTCATAACGATTTCCCATTTGCGTTCATAGTTTTTACTTTGAAGACCAGTCCGCTTATTGTTTAGGATTGCTATGTTGGCTTTTCTCGAATGGAATGCCGTCTTACCTCCCCGCCCCGGGAGGGAAGCCTGCACCAGAGCCTTGTCCGTTATCTAGCAGGTACTGGCTAAAGGTGTTAGTAGAATGTTTGTGGTGATTATGAAGTCATCTGAAATCGGATAAAACCTGCGTTGATAGAACTCATTTTGCGTTAGCATATTTTAGTCAAATAATTATTTTAAGTTCGAAAAACATCGGAAAAAGGAAACGCTCAAGTGAGACTTGAACTCACGACCTTTTCCTTACAGGGGGAATGCTCTTCCAACTGAGTTATTGAGCCACACCTGATTCATTTCAATTTTTTTTAAGTAAAACGTGAAAGTAAAAGTTTTCACACTTTTCACCGGTAAAATCCAGTTATGATTTTTTTTGAAATAAAATAAACATATTCTGAATTTACATGTTAATATATTATAAATAACGGCAGCAGTAACTGAATCTGTCTTTTAGCTACATAATATTTCAAATATTCACCTATCGACACGATACTTTCTCTGTGATTAATAATAACATAAAAATACGTACCTAGTATTAATATATTCAAATGGCTACTGTAAATTTAGATGCGCCATTAAAGAAACTAGTTTATTGATTATTCATAGTTAAAATTGAATGCTGAATTTATCAATATCTTTATTGTACTGCCTCGTAACAAGCGGATCTTTTCATAAGAAATCAATCCGTGTGAAATGGGAAAATTAGTCAAAGGTAAGGCAATTATCCAATCAAGTTAACTTTTACTTGCAAGTGTAACTATTGTTGGAGGGACAAAAAGTGTTCACAGCTGCAGCTCCCAAGTTCCAGTCGAGTAAATACTGTTCCCGGTGACTGGCGCTAGTATTTAATACCCGTGACTGTTACTCGATTATCTCGTCACTAATTCGGATACCACACAAATAAAAACAAATATAAATTTATTTTCTCAATGAGTTTATTGCGCCAGAACAATAAATGAAGCTGATCATTATAACGTTTACTTTCAACATCGATTACGAATACTCTACACGATCTCATGTCGTACGCCGAGTCCATTAATATTTAATATCCAAGTCCGTATTGCACTTCGCTTCACATACGCCAACTCAACAAACACCCAAGCCGTTATCCCTAATAACTTACAGTTCGTGGGATCAATAATTAAGATATATTTTTTCTAAATATCACAAGAAAATACAAAAACGAAATACGAAATAGTATTAACACAATAAAAATTATTAACAATTAAATATACAAAGTCTGTGTCGCTTCATGACGTGAGGTATCACCAGGGCAGGCGCGGCTGATGGCGCGGGCGTCATGACACCGGGACGTGGTGCTGGTACAGTTGCTCCTGACGCTCGCATAATGATGTCATTTTCTTGAATGACTCTGAACTCTCGCGAAAAAGCAGATTCGCATCGTCCCGGGGGCGTGCATGCGCTGCATCTAACCGCCCCGGGGAGATCACGGGCGGCGAAGATGCGGACAGTGGCGACAGCGACTCTCGCGCCGATTGTGCCCCCGCCGGAGCACCGTAAGGCCCACCAGGCGGAGGTACGCCATTACCCATTAGAAAGGGCGAAGGAAAAAACCCTCTATCACCGAACTGTGGAAACAACCCAGCTTGCAACGCACTCAAGTTTCGACTGTAAAATTTCATCGTCTCTGTAACATAGCTAGGTATTTGCGTTGCTTCTTCGTTGTTTCCATAGCGTAGACTCTCTAGCGTTGATGCTAGCCCTTTGATATCTGCGTATAATTTATTTAGAAGTTCAGCGTTCACCTCAAAAGCAGGTCTTTGTTCTCGTCCGTCTATATTACTTGTTGACAACAATCGCCGATGTAGGTCAACGTTCGAACTGTGTCTGTCTCGACTACGCCGAGAAGGGAAGGCAGCGTCACATCCGTTTACTTCACACGGATGAAGCAATTTTAAATGGTCGTTTCTGTAATGCATACGCAATGTAAAATGGTTCTGAAACACTTTTCCACAAGCAGTACACCGATCAGGGTTCTCATCGTCTATAGGGATCTCTAGGTCATTGATATCTGACCTGTCATCGGTCCTGTCACTGCTGGCTGATGGTGACCGCGCTCTCGCTAAGCGCTCCTCCAGAGCATGCAAGTCACTCCCGCTGTCGCTCGGCGTGTAAAGATCGGAACGCAATCTCAAGCCTTCGCGGACTACGCTAGGGGCACTCGACTCATCGTCCGATTCACTCTCAGCCTTCACTCGTGTCACCGATTCCGAGTCCACAGTAACTTCCTCACCGTTCTGAAAGGGCTCATTATTTTCAGGCTTTTGCTTCTTCAGTGATAACGGCTCCTCTTCAGCACGACTCGATCCGGGGGTCGACAGATTTCTAAATAAATCTGCGTGGTATTCCTCGTCAGACGCGTTGTATTCGTTGTTTTGCGAACACCGCGTGGGGTTGCCGCTCTTCCTCTTACGCTTATTAGGAACGAGTGAGGACGTCTTGTCGTCCGAGGCGGTGGGATCTGTACGACTTACACTATCAGGTTTCTCTACAGCGGGTTTGGTTTCGTCTTTGTTTTTATTTACACTCAAATCTTCTGGCTCATCTTCATAATTTAACCTTTCAACTACGGGTGATTTGGTCCGCTCAACTGATTTTTCTTTGTGCTCATCATCAGAAACATCATCATTAATTTCACTATAATTATTAGACTCATCTTCGTACACAATAAGAGGTTTGGCAAGATCTAAAGCACTGCGTGAAGGCTCTTCGTGGTGTGGCATTGTTCTGTACATTTTTTCAATTTCACTGAAGTTGCGGAGGTCGTCGAGGGGCACACGCGGAGGCAGCGGAGTTGGTCCCGGAGGCCCTGTGAGTGGTGGCGGCAGACGTGCCGCTAACTCAGGTGGCAGAAGTCCGGGCGGAGGGATCGGCAGCCTCGCTAGCGCAGGAAGCAGCGGGAACGGCTGAGCAGACCGACCGTCGTGTGCTGAGATCTTGCGTCTCACGTGCGGCGAGTGCAGCTTCGGGTTCGGGTTAGCACTGTGCCGGTTTCTCGATCTCCGAGAACTAAACATCATAGTGCATCCTTCCACTGTACACTTGTGCATTTCTCGCAGGTGCACCGCGGAAAAATGTATTTTTAGGGCGCCTTTATCGCAAAAAGTCTTAAGGCAAACATTGCACTGAACTCTCTTCTTGCCGGTCGCGGGGTTGACGAACTGGACGCCGAGTCCGAGGGGCCAGGGTGCCGGCGGCGGCTCGCGCCTGTCCGGCGGATACTCGGGCGACCGTCGATCCTCGCTCTTATCGTCATCACGACCACTGAAGCTGGCACCGAGTTTACGAAAGTCGAACTGTGGCGCGGGCTGACTGACTCTCGGCATCATAAAATAGTCTAAACCAGCCGGCAGGCCGGGAACCGCACCGAACTCTTTGCCCTCCATCACGTCACTGTCATAATATAGCGCGCGTAGTGCGAAGCGGGTAGCGCGCGACGCGGCCGCTTTGCGACTGAGGACGTGCGACACAGGTGACCGCGCGCGGGCGGCGCGCGACAAAGGCCAGCGGTGCGGGGGTGTGAGGGCGGCGCGGGGCGTCGCGGGGAGGGGGCCGCGGGGGACGGTGGCCGCAGGTGGGAGGAGCGAGCGCTGGGCGGAGCGGATCGATGCTCGGTGGGGACAGGCGACACTCGCGCTCGCACCGACCACTGTAAACAGTGGAGAACTAAAGCATCGCATGCCGTTACGTAACTAGACACATACGCCGCCGAGTGCGTTGCATATAGCCATACACGAACACACCACGGCTGAACAACTGAACACCGCTCGCCAGTTCCGCGTACGGATATAGACGACTTCAAGTACTGCAGGAGTCGTTAAATGTTTATGGAAAGAGTAGGTAGTCTCTCTAATAAATTTTCTGAATGCCAGCTAATAATTAAAGCACACGCTGAGTCTTCTCATGCACAGTTAGGTACATTGAACTTGAAGGAAATAATTATAGAGATCAGTTTCCAGTCTGACAGAAACTAAAAGTAACTCTGATAATCATCATACTAGCTCGTGATTTTAACCGCATTTTACTAGTACATTTGTTATTTTCGGTTTTCGTCATCGGTTAGTAGTTCCGTATGATAAAACGAACAAATAAACATCCATGGTCATGTTGGAATATGTTTGTGTTGGAACATGTGATCTGGATTCGATTCCTGAGTCGAGTAGGATGTTAAATATTTTAATTATTGTATTGTGGCATGGAAAGTCAGAAAACGAGCCTGGATAGACCTCATTTTATCGTATTTTGCCTCTACCCGTTCCATTAATTTAGACCTTCAAGAGTCAGATCTTCTTTATTCACACCAAGTACTTAGTAAGCGACTAAGCTAACTTTTTCCTAAAGATTTTCCACTCCAGCTAAGCTAAATTGCCTATGATTTCATGTCGAATTCGAACCCGTGATCTCTTAATCGCAAATCCGCTAACTCGTAGCTAACCTCTTAAGGCTAGCTTCTACCTACCTAAGCAATTGAGAATTAGGAGAACCAAGTCATGCATGACAGAGCCCAGCTCATTCTAAGTCTTCCTGTAAGTTCACGAGCAACGTTAGAATAACTCAAGTGGTTTTTCCTGGTGCCTAAAATAAGTCACCAAAGGGCTAATTTTTCGTATCAAAAATCTATTCAAATTCAGTCCCGATCTAATCACAATCGCCCAAATGTCAAAAATAATCACGAAATCAATGTTCGATCTTGAAAATTGTGTTACGAAAATATACTCCTACCACTTTTTTTCATCTTGGAGATTTGAATAAGATCGAGATTGGATTTACAACAGAATTTTATTACGAGAATATATCCTCTCATCATCACTCTTGCGCTGGTCCCGTTCGGATCCGACGCCTGCACCAATATAACTGCGACTATAGTTCCGTGAAGAGACAGATTCGGTTATTCAGTGTCTCAACAAGCTGAATTGCCAATACTAGGAATCACATCGATAGTAAGTTTGAACCTGCAATCTCTTATTCATAAATCCAAGGCTTTAACCGCTACACCATCACCATATTTATCAGTTATTACAACATAACTAGAATAATAAAGGAAGCGTACTTACCTAGACAGATTAAAATTTTAAAAAAAAAATCTACTTATATGCATCCACATTTTGTACACTATTAGAATATTTTTACATTTGAGATCGGCAGACTCGGTGGCGTGGTGGTATTACTTAAATGAGACGACTCAGGGGTGCTGGTTCGATTCTCACTTAGTGCAAATATTCGTATGCATAAATATATATCTACTAGCTTTTTCCCGCGGCTTCGCCCGTGTGGATGTCGGTTATCGCGACCAAACATAGCCTATGTCCTTTGTCATGGTCTAATCTACCCTTATACAAAATTTCATCAAAATCAGTTCAGTGGTTCAAGCTTGAAAGCGTAACATACAGACAGACAGACAGACACAGAGTTACATTCGCATTTACAATATAAGTATGGATGTGCATTAGTCTGGCATCTGTGGCAATCATTATGGGCAGTTAGAACTAATAACTGGTCTAACTGCAATATTTCGAGATCACCATTGAGTTGTGGATATCAGACAATTACGCAGTTAGACTGCAAGATGCGAGTCCTGAACTCCGAGGTAAAACCTTCAGATGAGACTGGGATTAACGCTAGAATAATGATGATACACAATGAATGTACTACTTAGACTCTATGGGGCCCAATCAACGCCCTTGAGGCATCCATCTAAGAGGATACGTAAAACGCGAAGGTAACTTTTAGTACACGTACCTATAATATGTATTTATTTAAATTAAATAAATAAAAAGCTATAATAGACAAAATATCATAATATGAAATATACTTATGAACCTGATAGTACAAAAGACGTCAAAACTGAAAACTTACGCATCGCTGGATACTAGTAACGCCATCTATGAACACTTTAACAAACTATACTACACCAATGAAAATCATGAAGCAGTTGCGTGTGTCGATAAATCATTGTTCTAAATTTAAAACATTTTGAATTCAGTTTAAGAACAACTAAAACGTGTCCGTTAGATTAAAATAACACCTTTTAAGCATTTTATTTTGTTTTTAATTCGTGTCTGTGTTTAACCATCAAAATGGCTACTAACTACAATTTAAAAGCGCGGTTTTTTGTTAAACTGTGGTGATTTTGATGTATTTGATGTGGGAATTTTATGTTTTAAGTATCTGTACTATTGTTTAAAACAAAAAAGTGGTGAAACAAAGACTTGTATTTACACCATTTTAATTTATTATTACAGTTTTGAAGTGTGTTTAGGTCAATGATATTTAAGAGAAAGATAGGTACTTTCATACTGAGCGATGATTGTTATTGTTGTATTATGACATGACTTATATACCTAAGTAGATATACATTCGAAAAACATCGGAAAAAATGAAACGCTCAAGTGAGACTTGAACTCACGACCTTTCCCTTACAGGGGGAATGCTCTTCCAACTGAGCTATTGAGCCACACTTGATTCATTTCAAATTTTCCTTCTCTTTATATTCAACTTTAAGGGCGACGGTGGTGCCATCTACTAACATTCTTACGAACTGTTGGAAACTGTAAGGGAAAGGTCGTGAGTTCAAGTCTCACTTGAGCGTTTCATTTTTTCCGATGTTTTTCGAACTTTAAAGTTAGCATTAAAATGCTATAAAAAATCAGTCACAGATATACAGGGTGTATTTTTGAAACGGGGCAGTAAGGGCAAGTATCTTAACCGTTGCAGTGACAGCAAAACGTTCTTAAAAGACCTTCCCTAACTTTTTGGGACATTCTGAACTGCATTCACAGATTTTGTAAAAAACTTACAGTTAGCAAAAAAAATGCAAAAAGTTAAAAAAAAAAAATTTTATTCCAATCGATTCTATTTCATGTGGGGATCAAAAAACTCTATGGGACCATTTTAGCTTTCAGTACTAGAAAAGACAGAAATCGCCAAAAACGTTTCCCATACATTTCGTACGGAAATATGATAAATCAACTCGAAACTCATAGGTCAGGTAAAATTTTGAACTTTTTAAATAAAAAAAAATCATTTAAACATTTAAGAAATTGGTTTATGAAATAAATTGCTCAAAATGATTTCCATTTTCACGAATACATAAGTCTATCCTTTTTTGCACTGAACGAATGGCGGCTAATAATGTTCTGGGATGAATATTACGTAAAATGGTCATTAATGCATCCTTGAGCTCTTGAACACTGGCGTACGTCGTCTTATACACCTCGTTTTTCACGAAGCCCCATAAAAAAAAATCAAGTGGTGTTAGATCGGGGCTACGAGGTGGCCACTGTGTTGGACCATGTGTACCTATCCACTGTGTACCGAATAGGCGGCTCAAAAATTATTAGCCGCCATTCGTTCAGTGCAGAAAAGGATAGACTTATGTATTCGTGAAAATGGAAATCATTTTGAGCAATTTGTTTCATAAACCAATTTCTTAAATGTTTAATTGATGTTTTTTATTTAAAAAGTTCAAAATTTTACCTGACCTATGAGTTTCGAGTTGATTTATCATATTTCCGTACGAAATGTATGGGAAACGTTTTTGGCGATTTCTGTCTTTTCTAGTACTGAAAGCTAAAATGGTCCCATAGAGTTTTTTGATCCCCACATGAAATAGAATCGATTGGCATAAATTTTTTTTTTTTTTAACTTTTTGCATTTTTTTTGCTAACTGTAAGTTTTTTACAAAATCTGTGAATGCAGTTCAAAATGTCCCAAAAAGTTAGGGAAGGTCTTTTAAGAACGTTTTGCTGTAACTGCAACGGTTAAGGTACTTGCCCTTACTGCCCCGTTTCAAAAATACACCCTGTATATTCATATAGGTACATATAGGATAGGCAGATTTATATTAACACCCACATTTTCACCAAGTATTAAATTATTTTCGATCCCACTTAGAAGAGGGCGAGCCTGTTACCGCCAAGAGAACACAGGCTGTATCTTTACTATCGGATGGAAAACAGCTTTAGCCGTTTTTGAAGACACCCACGGGAAGAGATGGAGTGACCCTATTCTTCTCCACCGGGCAACAATAAGTACCTGAGTAACGTTTGCCATACATGTTCGTATGACAACCGGGACCAAAGGCCTAACGTACTCTCCGAGGTACAAAACTTATTTTTTTTATAACATCGAGGTTTTGTTGGTACTGTTATTGCTATGATGATATTACATAAGTGTACATCTTATCCGTCACGAATGTTGAACATAGAAGTTATTTTATTTTCACAAAAGTTATTGCACACGCGAATAAGATGATGATTATATACGGCAGATAAGATCTAAACACGTATACAATTTTAATTAATTTATTATACTCTGTAGGACGATTATACAAAATACATAACGGCTTCTGAAGAACTGGATACTTGTGGCTAAAGACTATTATGTATTTTAGACGCTAGTCTAGATATCCGACCAATAGACCAAAGGGCACTCACATGAAGACATGGTGGTGGGCATAATCTACTCTAGCGGTAATCAACACGGCAACGTATTGGTGTCGAAAAAACTACTACCTACAAATTATCTAGCGTTGGATACCAAGTCAAGTCAACGGTCCTTTTGGTTCCTTACGGGGTCGGGAGATCTAAGAGCAGTAGCTGCACCCGCAAAAGGTTAGATAAGTAAAACAAATCAAGAAAAGGGAAGCTGAAGTCTCGGTTTTAAATCTATAACTCTTTCTTTATCACAATACTAAATTTGATAGTAATGTTACTCACTAGATGGCGCTGTTCCGTTATGGAACGCCCTAGTAAGTTATTCACAAAAATGTAAAAAGGTATGATGAAAGTTTTTGTCGCACTTTACGTAATAGGGAAACACGTAAAGTAAACTTAATTACACCTTCACGTTTCATTGGAAACTCTTAGTCCTCCCCAGTTCCGAGTTATCGAAGGAGGCACGAGGCAAATCACATCATTGCCACACAACCGGTGTAAACACTCTCACTGGCTGTTTCCGGCAAAAGTAAAATAAAATCGCTGGCTGTAAAACGAAAAGAAAATAAACACCACTTTTCATTTATTTCTTCATTTTCCAACTACAGTTTTTTTAAGAATTCATTCGAATTTCGAATTCAAAACTGAATTCTACAAATACCCAGACTATGTTATAGCGAATTCTTTCGCACCACCCAAACAAATCGAATTGTGAAGGCGGTATCAAAATACTGAAGCTAATTCTGAAGTGATAACCGTCAGTACGTTCTATAATCTGGTCTGGTCTGGTCTGCGTCTGTTAACACCGTCCGATTTATCTCACATTATCAAATGGAGTCTGTCCAGCAGAATATTTAGCGTTCGCATAGACGCAGTTTTCGCGAAAGTATTTCGACGAAATAATAACAGTTGGGTATCTATTGATTAAGTCAAAACAATTTGATTTGTAGACTCACAGGTTAAAAGTGAAATTATTATTTCATAACTAACATGCAAATACTTATTCTTACTGATATCGAAGTTCTGTAGTTACACCAGGGGGCTACCATGAAACATATAGATATCATTTCGATTTTTTTGCGTTAGGGATTTTTCTGGATTAACGTGTTCCGCCCACATACCCAGTAGCACCATTGATTAGATTAATAATACTACTTGGAACCGGAATAGCTCAAAACTTCGATCCGGAACTATGAATGTTTTGTAATAGGCCTACAAATTGTTCAAAATCAAAATACAGCTTTATATAGTTACCACGAATGCCATAGATTCTCGTATGGCAAACGGGACTATGAGGCTTGAAAGGTCTCACAGTATTTTTTTTTTTTTTTTTTTTTTATCCTGCGAAAAATCCCCACGGATACCACCCCCACGGAGCCGGTGGAGGCGGTTATGTCGGACTCGAACCGACTAAAACGCACGCCGTCTTGGGTCCTTGATTGCCGGAGGTGAGATTGCCAAAAGCATATCTCTCGCACCCCGGCAGACCCAGGACCATCTCTATCGAGATGGCCCCCTTCGGGTTGTGGGGACCATAGTGTCCCCATCTAGCCCCGGTTACGGGGAGGCGCATTTTGCGCCGCCGCCGCGGCCTGCTTCTGCTAGGGTGACAGGCGGCTCCACCGGTCACCCCCAGGCCAGCGCTCATGGAGGACGGAGGTCGTTCTGCGACCTCCGACGTCCGGTTCGTCTTCGCTCTGCGCGGGCTTCCCGGGCCCGGAGTCTGGTCCGGACCCGACCGGCCGCCTCCTTCTCGAGCATTACTTGCTCGCAGAAGGAGGCGGCCGCACCCCAAGCGTTCGCGCATCGTACCATCGCTGTGAGCAACGTGGCGAGTGTGAGGACTCCCACCCCCAGAGCCGCCACTAGGACCCGCCTCGGCGTGTCCCACGCCGGGCACTCGGTCAGCGTGTGCAGCTCTGTGTCCTCGCTCGCATCACAGTGATGGCACTCGGACGTTGGCTCCTTCCGGATCCGACACAGGTAACTCCCGAAACACCCGTGTCCGGTGATCACCTGCGTCAGCCGGTACGAGAGGCTGCCGTGTGGCCTCTCTAGCCACTCCTCCATGATGGGTCTTACCGCCGCTATTACGGCGTGCCCTGCGCTTGGTCGCCCAAGTCGTAGCTCCCATTCCGCTACCATGTCCCTGTGGAGCTGAGACCTCACGGCCCGAATTTCATCAGGCTCGGGTTCCCGTCCCTGCTCCCGCGCCTCCTTTCGATACCGATATAGCATCGAAAGGGCTCTCGCATCCAGGTTCCACGGTAGGGATCCGGCAAGGAGACTCACCGCCTCGAAGGATATCGTGCGGTACCCCCTAATGGCCCTGCTGGCCATTGCACGCTGCGGCCCACGCAGCAGACGCGCATTGTGGACCGTCAGGGTGTCCGCCCATATTGGGCACCCATATAGGGCCATAGACCGCACGACTCCCGCGTAGAGTCTCCTGCAGGAGTCATCCGGCCCCCTCATGTTGGGCAGCAGCCGCCCCAAGGCGGCAGCTGTGTCCTTCAATTTAGGGGCCAGTCTTCGGAGATGCTCCCCGAAGTTCCACCGGCCGTCGAGAACGAGTCCCAGATATTTCATCTGGGGCTTGATGGCGATGGAAATGTCTCCCACTATGAGGCTGGAATCCTCTGGTGGGACGCGCCGAGGCCCATGAAAGAACATGGCCTCGGTTTTATGCAGAGCCACCTCGAGACCCAGCCGCCGGATCCGCTCCACGACTTGGGCAACCGCGGTCGTGGCCTTCAGGGTCGCTTCGCGGTATGTAGACCCGCACGCCGTCACCAGCGTGTCGTCCGCATAACACGTGACGGCTTCACCGTCCGCGAGCTCACCGCGAAGCACCCAGTCGTAACCGATGTTCCACAGTAGCGGTCCCAGGACCGATCCCTGCGGAACACCGCACGACATCTCTCGCCGACCGAGCCCGGTCGCACTTGGGTAGACGACTGCTCTCTCCGATAAATACGCCCCGACTATGCGGCAAAGGTAGAGAGGCACTTCGTGATACACGAGCGCCTCCCTAATGCAGCTCCAGGGCAGGGTGTTAAAGGCGTTGGCGATGTCCAGTGACACCGCCAACACCACCTCGCCCCGAGTGACGGCGTCCTTCGCCAGAGTCCTCACGCGCATGATGGCATCCACGGTGGAGCGCCTCCGGCGGAAGCCATACTGGCCATCCGTCAGGTCAGGCCCCACCCTGGATAGGTGCTCGACGAGGCGCTTTGCAATGACTCTTTCAAAGAGTTTGCACACCTCGTCGAGCAACACTATGGGCCTGTAGGCGGACGGTGAGTCCGCCGGGCGCCCCGCCTTTCGGATGAGGACCAGTTTCCCCGTCTTCCACATCTTCGGAAACTGGCCTCGCTCCAAACATGCGCTGAGAAACCCTCTCAGTCGGGGCTCGAGAGCGTCTTCTTCGCCTAGAGCTAGGACCCACGCTCGGCCTGGAATGCCGTCTGGTCCCGGGGCGGTGTTCTTGGCCTTAAGCCTTAACACCGCCAGCTCTAGCTCTACCCAAGTGACCTCGGGCACGTCGTCGTCATCCACGTTGGGCACCATAGGCGACCTAGGTGGCGGAGTCATCTGCGGTGGAATATGTTCCACCGCCCGCGCTGGGAACAGGGAGCCAACGACTCCTCCGAGCAGCTCCGGCTGGAGACACCGGGTCAATGGCGGGGCCCGGGGGCGCAGCTTGCCCCTTACCATTAGGTAAGGCCGCCCCCATGGATCCCGCTCCAGCGTCTCCAGCAGCTCTTTATGAGCTGCTGCCTTTGCTTGCCTTATGGCCACTCGGAGGGCCTTTCTGACCTCCCTGTACCCCGCATGAAGCTCCGCCTCTCGGGGCTCCGTATCTGCGGGGCGGCTACGCCTCCTTCGGAGTCTGGTCCACCGGCGGAAAGCGATCACGGAGGCCTGTCGGAGCCTCGCAATGTCCGCCGACCACCAGTAGACCTGACGCCTCGGATTATAGGGCGGAGCCCTAGGCATAGCCGCGTCGCAGACACGCGTCATGGCCTCCCGGAACCACGCCGCCTCATCGTCTATGTCGACAGGCCTGTCCGGCGCAGAGGCCCAGGCCTGTACGATGGCGGCCTCCAGGAGGACCTCCCGATCCATTCGCTTAAGCACCCAACGTGGCTCGCGTGGGGCCGGTGTAAACGGCGCGGCGCCCGCAGGAGGGGAGACGTCGAACCGAATGTATCGGTGATCCGACGCTGTCCCCACCTCCTCAATGACACGCCAGCCCTGCACACGGCCTGAGAGCGGGGCGCTCGCGAGCGAAAGGTCCACAATTGAGTCGCCCCAGCTCTTCACGCACGTGGCGACGGCCCCGCGATTTAGGAGAACTAGGCTGAGACTATCAGCCCAGCTCTCCACTGCCCTGCCCCTCGGATTCGTGCGCCGGGAACCCCAGTTCATAGACCAGGCGTTAAAGTCCCCGAGCACCAGAACCGGGTGAGGGTAACAGGTATTGACGACGTCGGTCAGATGATCCAGCCACTGCTGGTACTCATCTATGACTCGGCTCGGCGAGAAGTAGACTGCCACGACCGCTATTCCCCCCACGAGTGCCGCTACGCAGCCATTCCCCCTTGTCACGACAACAAGGGGGGGACTGCCGGCAGCGGCGTTGTGCACCAGTGCCACCGATCCGTCCAGGTCGGTTTCCCAGGCAGGCCCGAGAAACCGGTGAATGTACGGCTCGGCGACAGCGGCGACATTAATGCCCCACTGTGCGGTGCTCTGGAGCAGAAGTGCCTGAGCATCGACACAGTGGTTTGCATTTGCCTGCAGGACGCGGAGCTGAGGATCCATTATGGACCCATCTCCGCGCCCTGCCGCGAACCAGAGACGGAGCGCCTGCCTCCCGGCTTCGGCCTCCCCGCGGTGCAGGCCTTGGCACCAACCCTATGGTCGGCCGGCTTGCCCTCCGCTGCACACCTGAAGCAGTGCAACGGAGCCTTGCAACTACCGGCCTTATGACCGGGTTGGCCACAGCGGAAGCAACGGTCACCGACCGTTACTTCCGCCGTGCACTGCACCCCTACGTGGCCCACCGACAGGCACCGGAAGCACCGTGCCGGTCGGGCCTGCAGGAGCCGCACCTGCACCTTCTGGAAGCCCCCGATGAGGAGGCTCCGCCCATCGGCAACCTTTTGGGCTGCCACGATGGGGCAGCCGACAAATGCTGCCCCCAGTCCACGCCGGCCGAAGCGTATAGCTCCGACCTTTACTGTGTCCTGAGGACAGCCTCCGGCCTCCACCACGGCGAGCTTAAGCTCCTCGGCCGTGATGGAGTCGTCCAGACCCGATATGCGCACTTCTGCGCACTTGTTGGGCCTGGACACCCGGACGTCAGCTGCGTCCAGCGTCTCTCTTAGCCTAGCTGCTAGGGCGTCGGCTTTAGGGCCGCTGGTGGCGCCGGGGACCTCGAAGATCCGAGCTCCGGTGCGCGTGGGCTTGCACAC
Organism: Eilema sororculum; assembly: GCA_914829495.1. Lineage (NCBI taxonomy): Eukaryota > Metazoa > Arthropoda > Insecta > Lepidoptera > Erebidae > Eilema > Eilema sororculum. The sequence goes on along the minus strand of OU618552.1, from coordinate 7,251,332 downwards.
CAGATCCGGGATCTCGAGGGCTCCCAGGTCGATGCAGGCCCTTGCCTGCCTCACTACCTGGGCGTACTCCACACCCCTCTCCGACGCATCCGCCGTCAATGTAATGACGACGGCCGTCGATCGTGGGGCGCGGAGCCTCCTCGGCGCTGTTGCCCTCGCGGCAGCCTTGGCCGTTCTGGCCAATTTGGCTGCCTTTTTGGCGGCGCTCCGTCTCTGTTTATTGGCTCCGGCTACCTCCCAGCCCCCTGACGGGTGGCTCGAGGATTTAGCCGGAGCCAAGGCTCGGGCCGGCATTGAAGCCCGGTCTGGGGGCGGGGCTAAGGCCAGGGCTGGGGACTTCTTCCCCTTGCCCTTGCCCTTCCCCTTACCCTTGCCCTGAGCGGGACCCGGAGGACTTGGAGGGGGGCGGTGAGCCGGCACCACCGCCGGGGAAGCAGGGCCCCCTCTCACTGCGGCGGCATACCCGGCCGGCGTTGCTAGAGGAGGACGCCGGGCGATGTTGAGGATTGCCTCCAGCCGCCGGTTGGTGCGCTCCTCCTGCGCCACCATCTCGGCGCGTATGGCCGCCATACATGCGGCCAAGGACGCCGGCTCTGCCGGTCGAGTCGGTGGCTGCGCAGTCTGCGCTGGCCGCGGTGGCTGCGCGGTTTGCGCTGGCTGCGGCGGCTGCGCAGTCTGCGCTGGCCGCTCTGGCTGCACTGGCCGCCCCGCCAGTGCCGATTGCGCCGACTGCTCTAGATGCGCCTTCCGCATTGACCGAGTCACCACTCCCGGCAACTCGGTCAGGTGCTCCACCCTTCTCTTGAGGTCCTCCAGCTCCGCCGTAACTCTTTGGAGCTGGCGCCGGGACTCGACCTCCCGCCGTTGGGCCTCAGCCTCCCTCCTCGCCTGTTCCTCCATCTGGGCGGCCAGACCCTCACCGGCGGCTGCGATCTGCTCCACAATCCCGAGCATTTCTGCCTGCTCGGGAGTCGCAGTCTCCGCTTGTCTCGCCATTATCTGGCCAAGGCGGTGAGTGAGGATCATTGTCCTCCTGTAGATGGGCGAGTCCAGCGCCACCTCCCTCTCCGGGCTGGATGCACCCACCCACGGAGAGGAGTCCCGAGGGGGGGCGGCCCTCCCACCGCTCCTCCTCGCCCTTTCACGCCCTGTAGCCTGCACCTTCGGCTTAGGGGGGCACGGGCGCTCCTCTTCGCTGCTGCTGTTATTACTGCCGCCGGCGGCCGCCCAAGACCGGGAGGGATGAAATCCTCATCCCGCTCGTCCACCAGCGGCAGGGGAACCCGTTTGTTTCCCTTCCCCTTGCGCTTTTTGGCTGCAGACCTCGTCTGCAGCCCAGGTAGCGCCTGCCTCTCTACCTCGGTGGTGACGCCAGACTCCTCTGACGTCACCGCCGCCGCCAATGAGGACGACGAATCGTCCTGGGGTAGCGCGACCTTCGCGCTACTTTTTAAGTTGGGGCCGGATCTAGAGCTCGGCGCCGGGCTCAAATGATGGTTGTCCCCCCCAGAATACGACTGGGGACTGCCGTTGCCGACTGGCAACGGGAGGGACTCCCCAGCTAGGCTGGGACCCTCCTGGGTAGATATTTCGATATCGGTTTGTTCCATCATTAATATTTGAGGTTATCGTCCTCCGACGTTGACGCCCTTGGGACTGGACTCCCTCCAGCCACTCATCCCATCGCCAGGCGTCAGAGCTTGGGATTGGGGATTTTTTAAAGAGGTTAACTCCTCGCGGATCCGAAGATCCACCGGTCCTGTCAGTTCAGGATTACGGCCGGGCCGAACGGGGTCTGCACCAGACCAAGTCCGTCCGCCCCTGGGGGTAATTTTTTATAGAGGTTGTCTTCCTCGCAGCCCACTAGGGGCCACCGTTCCTGACCTAGGTCAAGCTTACGGCTTGGCCGCACGGTGGTCTGCACCAGACCTTGTTCCCCACCTCTGGACGAAGCCAAAAGTGGAGAACCCGTCCGCCCTAGAGCGCGCCCTCCACTACGCCCTCTGCAAACAGAGGGACAAGTGGAGGGCCCACGAGCTGCCCCTAACAGGGCCACTCCCACCTCGATTGTCTAAGCGTCTCTCCCCTGTCCCCTCTGAAAACAGAGGGATACTGGGAGAGACGCCGACGACCACGGGCCTCGCAGACCCGTCATCCCACGACCTCACCTCAGTGAGGTCCGCCGATGGGTTATTCGTCAACGGCCAACAGGACTCCCAAAATGGGAGTCTGTTAGCCGTTGTCCAGGGTGCACCAGCCCTCCCGCTTCCGCTCCCCAGGACCGCGGTCCAAAGGGGGAAGAAACGGGAAGGCCAACGTGGAGGTTACCCAACCAGCACCCCAAGGTCTCACAGTATTGAGAATGGTCACCCTTCCTATAGACTGACCTATACAGTATTGCATTACTTTTTATTGTGCCAATCTAGTCGACTGCCACTTAACTACGAATCCTGGTTATGCCAAAAGTAGTGTATTTTAAATCTAGCAAGGGAAGTAGGAAGATATTCAAAGTATGTTCCAAACAAAACTGAAACCATAACACAAAGCCTCTTAGACAGGAACTCAGCAGTCATTCACGAGGCCGATGCCATATCGCGAATTAAAAAAAAACATTTAGGATGAAATGATGCAAACACTGAGGTTATTACATTCTATATCCAAACAAACTACATCTGAAGGCGGAATCAAACTTCCGCGGCTCATTCACTGGCGATAACACAGTGAGCTATGTTTTATCATCTGGTTGGCTTCGTATCGCACGGGGCGATTATTCTCGATCTCGGAAACAGTTACAATACCGACTATCGCTCCGCGCGAGCCGCGTAAACATTGCTGCTTTGGTGTGTGGTCTTAGTTATGAGAGGAAGCCGAACTTGATTTGGTTTTAGTAAGTATTTTCGAGCACGTCTCCCCATTCCGGGGGTGATTCGGGAACACCGTTGGGTCAGCCCCCCGGCTGACCGGTGAGGTTGTGTTTCTCGCATCCCCATGCGAGGGATATGTCAAAGAAAACCTCACCTCCGGCCTAGCACCACGAACTTTAGTCGGCGTGCGGTTTTAGTCGGTTTGATTCAAACATAACCTCCCCTTCCGGTTCCGGCAGGGGAGGTATTCGAGGGGATTTTCCCAAGAAAAAAAAAGATAAGTTTTTCAATGGAATGAAAAAAATCTAACGACACCCCATACATATCTGCTTTGAAAACATTTTTTTACAACCGTGTAAAAAGAAAAAGGTTTTAAATTCTTCGGAATAAGTTGCGTAAGTTATTTTTTGCATTTTATTTTAAGCACGATATCGCATGGAATATATCAAAAAGTACTTATTTTACATTTTTAATTCAACGTAAGTACGAAAACACGTAGTGAGAATGAAACTATTTTCTGCACAACTTTTCTACATTAACACAATGCTAAAGAAGACGCTCAATGTTTTTCTGTGCCTTCTAATATTTATGCAGTTAATATTAGCAATTGCCCCCAACTTCAAGGGAAGTACCTACTGTTGCCCTTTCCACGGCTCACAGGTACCTAGAAATAATTCTTCATCTAGTAATATTCCAGATCATAATATATCTCTGTGCTAAATTGCATCCAAACTGACTCAGCAATTTTTCATAACAAACATCCATCGATCCAAATTTTCGCCTTTATACTCGTAATATTACTAGATGTAGTAGGTATATATTATCGCGTCGAAACAAAATTTTTCCTTTTCCGGGGTCATTATCTCTGTATAAATTTTCAGTGGCCCAGGCGTGAACGCGTAACAGACCGACAGACCTACAGATTTACTTTCACATTTATATACAACTAGCTTTTGCCCGCGGCCCCGCCCGCGTGGATGTCGGTTATCGTGACCAAACATAGCCTATGTCCTTGCTCATGGTCTAATCTGCCCCTGTACCAAATTTCATCAAAATCGGTTCAGTGGTTTAGGCGTGAAAGCGTAACATACAGACAGACAGACAGACAGACAGAGTTACTTTCGCTTTTATAATATTAGTATGGATATTATTTTGGATTAAATCGCTATACTCTTGTGACTCAGAGGACCATCAAAGTCACCCATATTATACTCTCCGTTTCGCGGTACGTAACATAAACGCGCTCTCTTTTTGTCGTAAGTGATCGCCTCTGGTCAACGTTGATTTTTATATCGGCTTAAGGGTATTGCACACTTGCGCATACCTGATTATATTTAGTTCTGCTTCGACGGAAATGCGTCATTGTGGTAAATCTCAGTAGGATAGTGAGTACCCGGATATTCTACATAATAAAAAAAATAGCACATCAATAAACTTATTGAGAGTGAAGGCCAAAATTAAACGTGTGCATCTGGACTGAGGGCCCAACTTCTCAAACGAAATAAGACTTATAGGGCATTTAGTAAAAAAATAGTAAAACTTAATGCAAGAAATCATAAATTTCTAAAACGTACCTAAGATAAAACTGTTATGATCAAATGACTTGGGCCCTCAGTCCAGACTAACACGGTTGACAATAATGCAAGTTTAAGTAATAGCCAGCCAGGAAAGTCTTAGGTTTGATGACCTTTAAAATTTTAAGAGCCCTCCGTGCCTGGAAGAGTGGGTACGTTAATCCGTTCGTCCCCGATTGCTATACCAACATCTGTGGTAATAGTTTAGTTAGAGGGTGGAAGAGCTCATCAGAACATTCACCATGGTAGAGACGGTAGAATCCTGCCAAAGACGCAGCATCTGCAAAGGCTCGTGACCTCAGGATTCCCAATAATGCGGACTGCACGTCGCTGCAACCTAGACTGAACCTGGAACCTGGAGCAAGCTCACAGGATGATGACAATAATGCTAAAATGGCGGACTTCAAAATTACGGCCTCGTTTGATATTTTTTCACACCACTATCTAATGCGACAATGCAGATATGGAAATATTAAAAACATAATACTGTTATAACTGAATGTTACAGGAAACTTCTCAAGCTACCGTTTTTATAATATGTCGATCAAGGTATCACTGAAAAAAAAATGGCCTCCACTATTTCTTTGATATTTTATAAAACAATTACTTACCGTCTGTTACTATCTTATTTTATTAAGAAACAAACATGTGTGCTTAAGCAAAAAAAAGTTTAAAAAAAGTCTTGGCACGTGTATTTCTATTTTCAAAGTTTTAAAAGACAACTAAAATAAATCCTACTTCCTACTAATCGCACTAATATTATAAAGGCAAAAGTTTGTTAGTACGTATGTTTGTTACTTCTACACGTCTAAACGACTGGAAGGATTTTAGTAAAAATTGATATGGTGTTAGCTGGCATCCTGGATTAACACATAGGCTATGTTTCGTCACGATAACCCACATCTACGCGGGCGAAACCGCGGGCAAAAGCTAGTTTAATATAACTTCAATTAGTGCTAAAATGTATGACTTTTCCTTGATCTAAAGAACAAATTTAAATCCTGTGACTATAAATTATTAAATGATTTATTCTTCTTCCCTTACAGTGGGATGTTTTATAACAAGCTTTTATTTTAAATTTAAACACTTGAGGCATGAAATTATATACTATTAATAGGTTTATGCTTCTGAATTTAATACAAATTTTAAGTGCAATTGAGTTCGTAACTCTTTTGCTCATAAACGGCTCGACCGGTATTGATTATATTATTGTTAGTTGCTGCTGCTATTGATTTTACTCTCAGAGTAGGAATCTCAGACGGTAGTCACTCCCATAGCCGCATAATATAAACCAAAAAAAACTAAATCCAAATCGGTTCATCCGTTTGGGTGCTACGATGCCACAGACAGACACACACACACACACACACACACACACAGACACGTCAAACTTATAACACCCCGTCCTTTTTGCGTCGGGGGTTAAAAAGAAGGAGAAGGAAAACGTTGTCTGCCTCTTGAAGAGTATACTGAAAAGAATTAAATTCATTTTCGTGGGCTGACAATGGAAAGATTCGATTTGACGAATAAAATTTTCGTGGGCAGAAACTTATTCGACAAGGAAGTCTACACACTCCTTTATCCCGCCCGACATATTTATTTTAAAAAGCCGCGTATTTTGTTTAGATTAAAAATATTTTTAGACACTTGCACACGACACTATAACACTTGTGAAGTATCGCCCTGTGCTTCGCTAACAAAAATTTAGACACAAGACGAAACACTGTGTTCTTTTGCATGCCATCTGACGCATTTGATCGGCAGTTCGCTATAGAGGACGCATGTTTTAGATTCCTGATTTTATGACGAATTCAACGAGTTGTTTTTTTACTTCTACATACATATAATGCATGTAAATCTCCTAAGGGGTAGGCAGAGGTGTAGAAACACGCACATCTTGGCAAATACGAGGATGGCTTTCTGTCCCTGGTAATAGTGGACGTGCATATTACCATCATGGAGAGAGAGAGATAGATAGAGAGAGAGAGAGAGAGAGAGAGAGAGAGAGAGAGAAAGCCTTAGTCTTTGGGTATGCAGTAACCGGAGATGAGATAATCTGAGGCATATTTTTCGCACCGCGTCCGACTCAAGACCAAAGCCCCCTATGAAATCTAGGTACACCTCGTGATTGATGAACGAGAGTCTGTTGGAGATTTTCCGCTCGGGATCAGTTGGTGTTGGTTGGTGTCGCATCGGTTAGTAAGCATTTTTTTTAAATTATTTACCCACGCAGTTTGGTATAATCCATACCAATATTATAAATGCGAAAGTAACTCTGTCTGTCTGTCTGTATTTTTCGGTTTCAAGCCTAAACCACTGAACCGATTTTGATGAAATTTAGTATAGGGGTAGATTAAACCATGACATAGGCTATATTTGGTCGCGATAACATTTTACGACATATTTTGCACGCGGGGAGCGGCGGGCAAAAGCTAGTATTCTTTATAAAAAGAAGAAAAGTTCTTTAGGGCCTGCTCCATATTATAATGTTATCGGACCAAGGACGGATCCTTGGAGTACTCCTACGGTGATAGTGACTCGAATAGTACAAATGGCATATCTCTAGAATTATTTATTGTAAACAAGTGCTCATAATATAAACAGTGAGTAACAAGTGTCCATAATATAAACAGTGACCAATTAACGATCAATGAGCATGTAAGAATCGATACGTAACACTTTCCTTAACCACGGCCAGTTAACCACGGCTGCGTGTCTTCAGGCCACGTCCGGCCACCACCGGAAGTCAATAAACGATTTGTTTTTTCATGAAGCTTGTCATTAATTGGTATTTCCTGTAATGATTATCCTGTTACTAATATAATGTTGTGAATGTTTGTGTTTTTATTTATACTACTTATGTGGCAGATAAACACACGGCCCACCTGATGGACAGTGGTTACCGTGGTCATCGTGTTGCCGACCTTGTAAGAACAGAAAGTTTCTGACCCGTCAGTGCAGAAGACAAAGCAGGAGAAGGCTTTGGTCTTCCCACTGACAGCATAAAAAACTCTCCAGTGAGCTCTGGCTACCTTCTCACCATCAATAACACAATACAAGGTTATTATGGCCACGATATTCTGTAGGGTGGAGGTACTTCCCTAGTCCGACTGCTCAATTTGGACGGGAATACCATCGGGTTCTACCTCCATGAAATGTCTGAATTTGTTACTCAATCAGATTCAAATGCATGAACGTATCTGGGCGAAATTTTGACAGTTGCCCTACGACAATCTATGGCAGTTGTTACGGATAGTCGGAGCTTCACAAAGATCAATGACTAGACTAACCATGAAGGCTAATGCTGGAGCTCCGCCTTAGCCTTCTAACCTATATCTATACAATTTGGGGCGCAGTATCTACACCTCGTAATTTGACTTGGATAGATTAGTTTCATACCTCGATAACATCAATGGATTGTGTCAGATGATAGTTGTTTCATGGAAAATCTCGAAGTTCAGCCAAAACACGCAGTTAGACTGGAAAAACGAACCTGGGACTCCTAGGTTCGGTTTTTGCAGTGACTCGTGATCGACTCGTGACAACCGGAATTAACGTAAGGGTATAGAAGAGACTATCATCTGAATAGGTTCCTATGGGTTGTGTAATCAGGGTCAGAATTACATGTGAGTTCTGATCCTAAGTTCTGATTGAAGCCTGGCAAATTCAAGGAAGAGTTTACAAATTACAACCACAAGGCACACATTGTAGTTATTCACTTTTGTCAAAATTATAAGCACATAAATTTGACAGGCATCCTGCAATTTGCTACAATTGGTTTCCGTATCCACTATTAGTAATATTAAACCTACTATTATCGGTTAGTTAAACTGTAAATCAAACTTTAAGAATGCAGTTTCCTAACAATACTTAGAGCCAATTACGTGTTGATGATGATGATGATGACCGTGTGTGGCGTGATGATAGAAAAATCCACTACTAAGTCAGAGTTCGTCAGTTCGATTTCCATTCAGTGCAAATATTGGTATGCGTAATGCTTACCATAAATATGACAGTTTGAGCTGCAAGTGTAAGAAATTACGTATTGAAATGGAAGTTTATTTCTCAAAAACGTCACGCAGGACGCTAATTACTACAAAGACACATGTTATCTTCAAACATAGAACCTTCCTGAATTCTATCTCAATGCATTCTCGGCCACAGCGGTACACCAGCAGATCTTTGTACAACAGTTATCTTAATAGTTAGGCACTTTAATAGCAGACCAGGTCCCCACAACTCGTGAAAATGCCGTGATAGCGGGACTGAGATAAGAATTCCACATAGATGGAGCCGGTAGGCTGAAGCTAGTAAGTCATAATCTCAAATATCCTTTGTTTGTGTGTATCCAAGTCAAGGATGAAGCATCCTGGCGTGTAGCACACAATAATAACGCTCTGATTGTCATGTACTACATTATTTTTTCAAGCTGCCATTTGTAAAATTAGTGTTGTACATCCAATTATGATTAAATTAACTTAATTTGGCTTTAATTGCCTCTTAGATGAGGATTTGCTGTTACGTTTTATAGAACCGTATGAATATTATATTATGCCTGGTAATTACTTTTTTAATGTTCGTGTACATGGCCCTGAATATGTGTAACAACCATGGATAAATAATTCTAGAGATATGCGATTTATACTATTCGAGTCACTATCACTGTCGGAGTACTCCAAGGACCCGTCCTTGGTCCGATAACATTATAATATAGAGTAGGCCCTAAAGAACATTTCTTTTTCTCCTGACTGCCGAAAGAAGGAGGGTAATGTTTGTAATAAAATTATGTTAATGAAGAATATTAGAACTGAAGTTCCTAATATTCCTTCTAACCCCTCCAGCTAAGCTAAGTTGCTTGTGTTAGGAGTGGGTTCACGTCGGTAGTGTGATGACCAGGATTCTAACCCGGGACTTCTTGATCGTAAGGCCGACTCCTTAACCACTAAGCTACCGAAGCTTCGCTTGCAATATTTGCCGATTGCATTCTGACTTCTGATATTTTGTTATTGTAGTCCTAGGTTACAATATGTCTGACCACCGTGAACGCTTTTGTTGGAAAGCTAGTAACTCACATCGCTATGAAGATGATAATAATGAAGTTAATGTAATGTGACATTTTAATTACACTCAGCAGTCTGGTTTTTTATATACCTACCTATATCCATTAGCGAGTTAGACGTCATGGCAGCGCTTTTCTTATCTATCGTAAGATAAGACACCAAATATAAAGCACAGCTCAAACTACTATCTAGAAAAAAATGGTTAATTATCTTCTATAAATGCAATGTTGTGCCAAAATAAATGGGCTTGTTACTATTTTTCTTTAATTATTTCCTCATCTTTAAGGAATTCTAAATATTATTTTAATTCCAAATTTTCAAAAAATACACAATATTTGTAATATACTAAGATGCCTTCTTTGTTTCGAGCATTTGGGAGTCCTGGTAACAGCTTGTTATGTGAATCATGTGCTTCTTCACTATCAACTGTAAAAATACATACATACATAGTCTCGAAACATTACTCTCCTATCTTCGGCAGTCGTTCAAAAAGTCTTGTTATGGTTTACACACATCAGCCAATAACAGACGATCCAACAACGGTAGCATACTAATACCTCATCAAGTGTGCCGCAATGTAGACGCACTTGACGAATCCCATTCGCTTTCAGCTCGTTTTTTTTTCTTTCCCACTGGAACATTCGAATTCATTCGTAAGCCATTCGTTATAATCCAAATAATGTGGGCCCGGCATTAGTAACACTTGCTCGTTCACCACAAACTCCGTAACGACAGTAAGGCCCATATTCTAGAATGACACAGCCTGAATCTCAATTTATCTGAGGACAGGTTGTATAGGCAATATGTCAAACTAACAATCTGTCTATACAATCAATCCTCGGCAAATTGTGATTCAGGTTGAGTGCCATTCTAAAATACAGGCCTAAGTCATCTACAAGATTGTTCTTGGAGACGGTGATTCAAAACACACGTGTAATTGAAATTAATTATACGTGTAACTATGTCATTATACAATGCTTTACAGTAACCGTCACGACTCGTGACCACATTTTATTTTGTTTAGTAAAATTATAATGCATTATAACTTATTAGAATTAATTTCTTTTATAATGTATTATGTATAAATTCATATTACTTAAATGTCATTCGAGCCACTGGACTATTTACATATTAATTATAAGTGACGTTACCTTTTGCGGAAGTAGCAGTACTTATTACGTCTCTGCTTACTCTAGGTGAGAATATGTAAGAATATATGTTATATAAAGCGCTAGACTCTCTCCGAAATAATTTGTGGGCTACAACCCCGAAGATCTTTGTTGGATTCCGGAAACACCCCTACCTACTCTCTTCACAACACATTAACCTAGTGATATTACTACTAACCTCCACATAACTGAGCAAGAAAAAATAAATTGGACAAGATTTGTCAAAGAATGTAATTATGTGACTGAAATAAGATAAGCTTTTGAAGCTGTTGACATAGATATATTCATACATTACATACTTACATGATTGACGGTGTACCACAGGGGTCCGTCTTTGGCCCACACTTTTTCTCCAAAATATTAATGCTATGCATATTTATGCATATTGCTATGACCCTTGACAACATATAGATACCATGTGACCCTGTGATATAATGCACATCCTGTGGCCAAGTAAACTGGCATTGAAGAAAAAATACAATCAATTGTCACTGAGCCTGACCCAGATTCTAAATACAAAAATTCATTCCAAAAAAAGAAAAAAGGTCTTGACATTCATTTTTAATTAAAATATTATAAATTTTAGCATATAATAAATAAATATAGCGCAATAAAACATTTGATTATCTAATTTGACTTGCATAACTAAAGTAATGTTTTTAAATTTTTCGGTAACAATCTAACTTCTTTTTTTTTACTGTTCTTGATGTGTCTGAATTTGAAACATTTTTCCGGTAGTTTTTAACAGACTCCAACATTAGAAGGTCATTATTTACCTCTTTGTTTGGACGTATCTGGGAGAAAGGAGGTCATCACGTCTAAAGTAAAATATCAAAATAGAGCTCGGAGTTAGTTTACCAGACTTGCCCTAACATCTACGTTTATCCAAATTTAGATGGAACCCATAATTTTAAAAGCTAGTTAGGCATGGGAGGCATGGACATCGTTGTGTATTTGTATATGTACATGTATTATTTACAGATAGAAAATTCTCAAGAATTGACTTAGCTAATCATCTTTTCATCATTTTATTAGTACATTCAGTGTCATAAATATCTTCACGACGAAGTCTCAAAATGATCTTAAAACTCTCGTATTAGGAGCAAATCAAACTGTTTTATTGATTTTATAGTATTATTGTCCGAACTCACGGTATGTACCAAATATCAGAACAATCGGTCAACTGAAAGGGGGTAAAAAACGAAATTAAGATCATTTTGAGTACTATGTTCGTCAACATCTTTCTGATGCTGTACTAAAGTGAAAACTAGCAATAAATAATACTGGCTACAGGCATTAAAAAGTAGAACGGTACTGTACTCCTCATCAGCATCGTCTCATCGTTCATCCCCAGATTGGAACCTCGGAACCTTCATCGTGGAACTTGTAGTCAACTTTCAGACTTTCATTCCTCCAATTCGCATTGTCTTGAACACCCCTGACAGTTAGATCATTGCTGCGAATATCATCCCTTACGACGACCTGAAATCAGAAAACTGTTGAAACTACCTCTCTTACCGGACCCGGCTAAAATGGCATGTCTCAAAATATGGCACGTGTGTTGCTACGGAACTGTATGCTAACTGTATAATAATTACAAGAATTAGTTTTCGGAACAAAGGCTTTGTAATTCGTAGAACAATATAAGCCTTGAAACTTACTAATAGACGTACTCAAGTATAAGTAACTGTCAGAATCGTAATATAAACAGAATCTAAACTGCGCGTCGTTACAACAATTCCACTCCAAATCCCTGACAAAATCCGCTTCGCAAAGGAAATAATAAATCACAAAAGTACATCGGGTATTACGAAAATATCGGTAAAAAAAACTATGCTAAACGAAATCGCATCCTTTGCCATCAGACCTCCAAACCTAATGACAGGACAAACCACCCAACCTTATGTTAAACGACAAAAAATACATTTTCAATCTTAGTAGTCTATACATAAAGCTCTTTATTAGTTGCAGCTATTAACGGTATGTTAGAAGTACATTTTTTTAAGTAATTCGGTGTGTGGCGCGGGAGTCGAACCGTGTAACGCCCCTGCGGATGCTACAAGTAAAAGCAATGATACGAATATACGAATTTCGTCGCGATTTTGGTTTGTTCCACTTGGTTCTAGTTGAATTAACGTGGAACCTGAATAAATCTGCTTCTAAATAATTACGACCATCCTTATTTTTACTAGGTTTTATAAAATAAATAACTATTAGTATTGAACTTTTCGTTTGTGCTATTGTCATGTTATTCATTCTAATGAATTGTCATCTATTTAACTATTGTTTATTTTTTATATTCTATGCGTGTAATTAAAAAATGTTTGTTCTTTCTTTCTTACAATTTCCCCACCCTCTTTACTTACAGAGGTAATAAAGCAGTAAGACTTAACTAACCGACGGCAGATGCTCACCTAATGGTGAGAGGTATCCATCAAGTATTCCAAAGGTTTTCAATCTTTATTTATCTTTGACATCATTGAAATAGAACCACTTTTTAGGTTTTTATTTCAGCAGCCAAGGTTTTATCTCAATGTGTAGTATTCGCATATACTTCAGACAGTATCATATCTGAAGTATTAATAAGACGGTACAAAGAGGAGCCCACCAATTTGCGGCGAGGACGTATGTACACACAGAGGAAGTGATTCAGGCGCGGCCTGCTTGTTCAGCGAAGCAGTGAGCCGCTTGCGCAACTGCGCGCGCGCAGCACGCGATCTGCCGAGGTTATGTGTCCACAGTATGTGGAACAGATGCGAGGTTAATTGGCGTTTCAGTTTTCAGTTGATCTTGCAGTTAAAACATACCTACATATGATTTGGCTGCGCGGAATTTTAATCCTCTTTGCCTCCACGGGAACCTATTCCGGGGATAAAAACTAAATACTTAGATACATTTAGGTATGTGTTATTTCAGAAGAAAATTCGTCTACTGCACTGACAGCACAGAAACTCTCTGTTTTTATGTATGTTGTGTGTGTTTTATGTATGTATGCAAAGTGTTGCATTACTAATAAAATGTATTAACTTTCTTTCTTTCTTTCTTTTACTAGGCTGACCGTACAAGTACTCCCCTGGCATTGCACACGTCTATAGGCTACGGTAACCACTTTCCAACAGGTAGGCCGTGTGCTTGTCAACCACTTAAGTGGTTTAAACAATCTGTCTATGTACCAAATTTCAGCTACGTTTGTTCGGTATAGATAGCTGTTACAGTGACCACTCACCAGGAGACGCTGCAGCAAACATAATATCTATGCCTTCTAAAAAGTACCAAATAGAAAAAAGAATAAAATATGTGGTTAAAAAGTCATTAAAAGCATAGAAGATTACAAAAAATTAAAAACCTCCGATTAAAAAACATTCTTCAAATTTTTAAAGATAATTCGTGTTGATTAGTCCTTTAGCTTTGATATAGGTGATTCAAGCGTTGTTGTGTCGGGGGACCCCTAACTGGTAAAACTCTTCCACATGTTATCGGAACGATCCAAGGTCCCCCGACACAAAAACGCTTGAATCACATAAATGGCAAACCAACACGAATTATTTATAACAATTTGAAGGAATTTTTTTTAGGCATAACATAACATAACATAAACTCACGCCTGTATTCCCCGAAGGGGTAGGCAGAGGTGCTAGCACCCACATTTCGCCAGTTTATGTTTAGGTCCCAATGTAATAGGTGGCGAGCCTATTGCCATTAACCGGGCACTTATAAACCTGCGATAAATACACATATAACTTCGAAAAGCATCGAAAAGTCATTGGTGTGTGCCATGGTAAACCTGGGATCGAACCCGAGACCTCGTCTCAGCAGTCCATTACCCATACCACTAGGCTTTAGGCGGGGGTTTTTAAAATTTGAATTTTCTCATATTATTTCATGCTTTTTCAATTTCTTTATTTACAAAAAAAAATTCAATAAGAAGTAAAGTATTTTTTTATTAAAATGCTCTTTTGCTTTTTAATTCCACGAAAACAGCGATGTGTGGACGGAATACTCTAAAATACTTATCAGACGACATCCTTCTGCGTATTATTAGCACATTTTAAATGAACCGTCTTCGAAAAAGGAGTCGCTAAAGCTTTTAGCAATTCCAATACGGTAAGTATACTTCAAAATACAAATGCCTTCTAAACTATTGCCATAAACGCCCATAAACATGAACTCTGCAACAAATTATCACCCCAAACAATGGCGGGGTGTGCAGAGGTACAACAGCGTGAAAATTTATAGTTGAAACGATGCTTTTTAAGAGGTTTCGTTCTCGTGTCGTTAATGTACGCGACGCGCGACGCAAATTTTTGTTAGGGTGGCATCCAGTTAAAGATGTGTGAGATATTCTTTTTTATAAATAATTAAAAATTTAAAAAACCCCCGTCACAAAAAACACCAAAAAGTTGAAAATAAATGAATAAATTTTAATTCAAAGGTTGCCATGTCGGGGGACCGTAACTGGTTAAGTACTCCTTTATATCGTAAGGTCCCCCGACATGGCAACCGTTGAATTAAAATTTATTCATTTATTTTCAACTTTTTGGTGTTTTTTGTGACGGGGGTTTTTTAAATTTTTAATTAAATTTTTATTTTATACTTTTTAAATTGATCTACTAGTCAAGCTCTTTCATTTGATACCCATATTGAGGGAATTATAAAGAAATTTGTATTCCAACATGTTGTGGCGGCGGCCATCTTGGACCGATTTTTTTCAAACATAGCTAAGAACACTCCCGACTAATATACCTTTCAAACAAAAAAAACTAAATCCAATTCGGTTCATCCGTTTGGGTGCTACGATGCCACAGACAGACACACACACACACACACACACACACACACACACAGACACGTCAAACTTATAACACCCCGTCGTTTTTGCGTCGGGGGTTAAAAATAAATGAAGCGAAATGTAGGTAAATCAAAAACATGTAATGCAATGTTAGCTATAACAGAGATAGATAAATATTATTAATAACATTAAACAAAAACACATACCCCTATCTATCTATTTACATACTTACATAAATACAATCCCTACCGGAAAGTGTAATAAGTGCTCCTAACGTGAACATTTTTAAAAATAGATTAGACAAACATTATGCAATTTTAAAAATACAAGTGCAGTGATATACACGCATCAGCTTAGGCTGCTATATAGTGTATTAATTTATAATAATAATAATCTCGCCTTTATTCCCGAAGGGTTAGGCAGAGGTGAATTAACACCCATATTTCTTCAATCAATGTATTCGGTCCCACGTAATACCTGAGTCTATTGCCGTATTCCTGGCACGATTGTTGACTCGAGTCATGCATATGAGGCTGAGTCTGGGCTGTATATATCTGTCTGATGTTAAGCAGCCTTATCACTTAGTCGCCTTGTACGACACCGCATGGGAAGAGATGGGGTATCCCAAATTCTACTCTGCCGGGAACCACGCGGCGGATAAACTAAGATAGAGACATCCAATAAAAATTAAAAGCAACGACCCATAAAACTATAAAATATAACATAAATTAGGGAACATGGAGCTCTATAAAGGACTTTGGACAGAAGCCAACCCAAACTGAATGCCAGTACACACATGTTAATTGACAAATTAGGCTCTGTTGTAGACATTCCCCTCGAAGTTGGTCCGTAAAACGGTAATCACACCAGATTTCCTTTATTGTACCTACACATATTGAAACCGATATCTATGTGCAAAGGCGAACCTGACTAATGTTTTTAATGAGATGACATTTGATTGATTATCAGCTAAACTATATAGTATATCTTTCTATACAACACAAGCCTCACTGTTTAAGCTTGTCAATTAGTGAAAGCTCAAGTCACTGCAGTCATTTATATCGCGGCACTAGCTCGCGACATTCCGGTGTTCTCCACTCCGTTACAGCGACACTCAGCCTCATTAACTATGCTGTTAACCAATTTTATTTGGCACTACAAAGTGCCAAGTCATTTGTGTGCTGATGACGACGGTTAGTTAAAAGGTTTTGGGAAGAAAATTGTTTTTAAATCAATGGTTGTCTTTTTGTTTGTTTTGAGCAACGAATTTTAACGAAGTGGAACTTTTTTGTGTAAAAATGTGTTAGGGGAAAATCTAACTACATTTTTAATTTATTTATAGTAAGTACCTACCTATTGTTTTTACTAAGCCCGTCTTTTAAATACATTTTACTTGCAGATACGTAGAGATGTTGCGTCTTTGGCAGTGTTCTACCGTCTTTACCATGGTGAATGTTCTGATGAGCTCTTCCAATTAATCCCACACTCTCCTTTCCTTCACAGGACGACACGTGCAGGGCTAAGATGCCATCCATATACGGTGCAAAGTATACCTGCTAGAACCAAGCGTTTCAGTGACTCATTCTTATGCACAACTAAGACCTGGAACTCCCTGCCAGCTTACGTGTTTCCTTCTTCCTACAGTCGCGGGTCCTTTAAGCGGGGCGTGAAAAGGCATCTGATGAGGCTGGTAAGCTGAGTGCCACCACTGCTAATATGGTACATGTTTACGGTGGTGACCCTCTTTCCGAGACTTTGCCTTTAGCTTACCATCAGGCAAGATGAAGTCAAATTGACGTGTGCTTAAAAAAAATGTAAAATCAATCACTAATAATATGATCCAGTCAATCTAAAACCTAAGGTATACGAGTGAGGTTACAATAATTCACACCCAGCTGAAAATTGGTAGGATTGTTCAAATCACAATCATAAATCTAAAATGTGCTCAAAATGTTTTTGTACGTATTTTGAATATACCACGGGGTGCTCCTGCGGTGGACGAGTTCAAATTCACCAAACATAGATTATTACAGGTCCAAGATATATGAATAAAGCTACCTCGAATGTTTACAATAACCTGGGTAGTTTGTGTCTGTTTCATCACTGTAATTACTGGTGACAAGATGTTACAGCTAACGCCATCTATTACGAATGAACTACACTATATTCTCTTGAATTACAAATCAACACTACAACATTGACGACATACTGGGGTACTGTAAGTTATCCATCCTACAGTAACATACATTACGTACGGCATTTCCGAAAGTTTACAATTGGGTATTATCCTATAGTGAAAATAAATTATCTAAACGAGCTTATTAAATTAAGAATGGCAAAAGAGCGGTACAAATTGTATCGGTTCTTATTTTATAGTTTTTATTTATTTTTAATCATCCACCCAACCTATAATAGTAACTGATTTGACTATTAAATTTTATGACGTCACTAAATCGTTTTCCATACAAGTTACCTTTTAACCTATCGTTTTGACGTTTAGTAAATAGTAGCTGTAATTTGACTAGTCAGTAGAATACCCAATTAGGAGCCTGGGATCCGCTCTTCTCCTGATACTTTCATTACGGATTGGTTTGTCTCGGCTTTAATAAGATTGACTGCCGTCCGATCCCCAAGTCCGAAAGGATAGCCTGCATCAGAGCCTCGTCCATTAATCAGCAGATGTACTCACTCACAGGCGAGCCTAGTCCAAACTAGCTCCAACAAGATCTTAAGGGTCCAAATCCTCGATATCTTGTTAAGGTGCCATATGCCACCATACATTGTAATTATATTCCAGTAGCGAAGGTTGATTTTTCAAAACGGCAAGCCGGTGGATATTTTGAAGTGTAAATGTAAAAATCTCTACCACGACTTCTCTTTGCAGAGCAAGCTGGCAAGAATAGTGTTGTAGAAATCCCTCAGCACTGTAATATGTTCTCGGAAGGTTCTCGGCCTTGACATAATTCAAGGTTATTTTGAGTACAATCCCCTTATTAAAACTACATATTCATATTCAAAAGATAAGTCACACTATTATTTGCATAGTAATTTGCTTTGTCTAGAAAATAAATTAAATGCAAAGAATATCATCTTTTAAGAGCTGTATCCACTGACTCGTTATAAAATGTTTTAATGACGAACATTACGCAAGCACATTAAGGCTGCCACCCTCGTGGGCTAGTGACTTTAAAGATGGTCCAAGTTCATAAGAGGTAGCGTGTAATGTTCATCACCCTGTAGTGTATGCAATAAAGCATATTCACATCGTCTTGATTCACTATAGGCGTAACTTCTAACCACAGACACAGGCCGAGGTGGGCTATGAGAAAAAGGCGCGTTTAATCACAATGTAAGGTATAGAGTGAGCGTACTGATTACCTATTTAAGTGTCTGTAAGTGTGAAATACTCCGTGGACATCAGCGAGCCGATGAAATACAATATATTAAACACTACACACTCTTCGAGCGTTTTGCCAAGCCAGTTGTCGGGGTCGGCTTTCAGTTTGACTACGATGGGTCTGAACTTAAATATTTTACACAGAGCGATTGCTATTAGGCCTTCTCCATAGCGTATAACGTTAATGTTAGCTGAAATAAGATGTATTACCTATTTTAAGTTATGGAATCGTCCAATGAATAAAGCTACCTAATGGCATATGAATACGTCAAATATGTAAATATACAGCACCAAAAGAATCACTCGCTTGTTGCTATATGTAATTGGTGTAGAAGAAGAATAAGGGAGACTATTGGTGGAGCGCTTATGTACTTTCTTAATTATTTCCCACATAATTTAATTGTATTTCAATTTTTGTAATTTAAAAGAACCGCTTCTGTGAGGGAATAATGTTTGAATATTGGCGCTCATTTGTTGACCACTTAGTGTTGAAGAAGGCCAATGAATGGCGCTGTGCACGGATCTTTTCGAACTATATTTTGAGAATGAAGTTTTCTATGAGCGGGACTCTCAAGCTTCACGGCTGACGTTCAACCCGTTCATTTTTAATCAGTCACTAACCCGCACCCAGCACCGAAAGGTGTCTATGACTCCGCTCCGCACCAAACGGAAGTTTGAGTAATTCAACTCCTCGTTTCTTTTTCTGTGTAATTCTATAAGTTCCTTTGGCCACATTCTCAAGTCAGTATAAGTGAAGTGTATCGGAAGAAAACGACAAATTCAAGAAAATAAACGGCCGGTCGAAAACATACCTACCTACCAGCACGTGCCAGGAACCACGCCAGTCTACAGCTGAATCCTCACGAGGTGGAACTCAGGTCAGTGCCGGTTCTCTTACGTTTTCATTCATAGAAGCGGTCACATGTGTATTTTCTTTTCATTACAACCTAACTGCTGGTCATAGGAGCTTATACGCTCTGTGTGCAAACACACCAGTTGGTAGGACTATATACACGTCCTACCATAATTTATGGTCCTTACGAGTCGGATAGGCCAGTAAATAACATATTCACGTAATTATTGGTGAAAAATATTTCTTTCCTATTCATTTAATTAAAAGATTCACGTAATTTTGGTGAATTATTTCCGCCATCTTAGTTTCATTACTTTCATTCGCTAACAGATTTACGTAAATTATTTGGTAAATTCTGCATTTAAAACGCTAAATCTACGTAATAATTGGTAGATATTTATAATAGTTGGTGATTTACGTATTAATTGGTAAATAATCATCATTCTATTCGCATACGCGTAACTTTGTAGGTAGGTACCTATCTAGGTACGTAGTTAGTTACATTCCCGCTCCGCTGTGCTACTTGCGCTATTATATAATAAGCCGTAGTACAATTTTCAATAAAAAGTAGGTATATCTAAACTGTTTGTGTTGAATTACTATTATATTATAGTAGGTACCTTACAGATAATCATCTTGTTATATTTCAATAGGTAGGTCCTACCTATCGTTAATTTGCAAACATGTCGTCAGATCTCGAGACGAAGCTTATTCTGTTGAATCAAAAAAAGGAATTATTGTTTGCACGCATTAATCGTTGGTATAAATCGTCGAAATCAGTTGTGTGTTTTGATATAACGACGCGAGCGAATGAGGATTTTCTGTCTGAGACCGAGAACATCGATGTCGTTCGCGATAAGTTCGAGTCGATTGTAGATCAAATAAATAGCTTAAAGGAGATACCCCACTTTGGGCCTGAGTGTACAGACATCAAAGCTACTTCAAAAAATTCGTCTATTTTGTGTTATAATTTTGTTTAGACTTCATTACAATCAGCAATGGCCAAGTGCGACAAAAGTTTAAAAATGTGATTTTCATTAATCAACAAGCTTCGTAAACGTTGAATGTAATACTTAATCCGATCTTCGTAAATGCGCTATGATTATGCTTGCTTTATCGATTCGATTATGAAATCGAATCGATAACTAATAGCTATGAATTTAAAATTCGTGGCTTTATTAAATGATTTCAAAATATCTATGTAGCATCTTTATTTTCGTTATTCAGTTTACTAATCAGAAAGACACCTGTCTCTTTCATAATGGAAGTCAAAATATCGATTGTAAATAATCGTAGTGTATTCAAAGTCTATGTAAATAATCGATCATATAGAATTCATAATAATCTGTAACATCATATGTCATTTTCACTCCTGTCATTGAAAATGTCGCATTCGCTATCTATATATGTGTTTTGCTGCTTTTACTCTGTGAATTGTATATGATCTTCGAACTAATTGACCCTTGCTTGATTACCGGACACCGTTATTTGCTACATTTGTTGACCTTGGCTTTAAACTGGACTAGACTTTACCACATCGGTTGAAAGCTATAACAATGAGTCTCTGTGTGAATTGTGGAATCGCTACCGATCGGTGCAATATTATAGGCAGACATTTATTGAACGATGCAGGGATACTAGCTTGTATACGTGAACGGGTCGCACCACAAATAGTAAGTACCTATTCGTTATTTCTCGCTCTTTTGAAATTGTTATTATAATTAACGTTAACAAGCTGTGTGATAGCTGCTATAGAATAGAAATAACTACGAGTCTACCTAACCCCGTAGATAATTATGCCAACTTTTGTATATGACAATGTATTTTGACTGATATGTGTAACGTTCATGAAGAACTAGCCTATATGACTAATGGAATATTCAGTGCTTATAACATGATCTCTGTTTAAGGTGAATGCAAATGACATCATTTGCGAATCTTGCTGGATTCAAGCTCAATGTGCATGTTTGGATGAGAACAGACCAGCACAATCACCAGTGGGGCACAGAAAAGTGTGTATTCTGTATGTCATTGCAGTGTGCAGAGAGGTGGATAGAGACCTCCTACAAGAACTGTCAATATCTCAAACGACTTGGTTGTTAAGAGGAAAAATAAAGTCCAGGCATATAAGTAGTAGAACTTATTACGTATATATATTAGTTGACAGTTCTTTGAGCGGGAGGAATGCTATATTACAGCATTGCTGTAATTGTTTTGTAGGTAAGAGAACAGTCGGGTGCTGTGCCCACATAATGAGTGTAATATGGTATCTCGGTTGCGCACGGTTCTAAGACAATATAACACCTCCTGCACAGTTTCTTGACAATATTTTAATAAACTATGATGATGCTTAAAAAGGGGAGGAAAGACCTAAGCCCTAGTGTAAGCATTTCTACAACCAAATAGGAAGATACCCGAGATAGAGATTACAGTACTTTTTTAAAATAAAATAATCTTTAAAATAATGTTGTTTTATTTTATTACCTACTTATATAATTAATTCTATATTACTACTGCAAACAAGTATGTATACAGCCTTGTGGAAAGTGGTAACCGTAGCAAAAGGATGTCATTCAGATGTTGCCGTCTGAAGTGAGGGTAGGGAAGGATTGCTTTACCACCTTTAGAGTAAATGTCAGTTGCATATCATAAAACTATAAGGTTTAATATTGTGCAACAAAAAAGTAGCTAAAGCATGTCTTTGCTTCGACATATCAGTTTTATTATTTAGCATATAGTTGACCATTCCACATTAATGACTAAAAATATTAATGACCTGCCCTTTTCTATACTAATAAAACCTGCTAACCTACTTACGAATAAAAGCGATACGCGAATAACTTGTGTAGCTATCACACACAACACAACATAAGACGCTGTTTGACCGCATTATGTATTACAACATAACCTAAAAACCTATGAACAATGCTCGATTTAACAAACTTGGCCATTGTGAATCGTCGTGAAAATTAGGCAAACAAAATGTTCTTAGATGGTCTAAATATTGCCTAATTTTCAACCCTGTACATGCGGGCCCAAGATTGTATGAGAGTCGGGGTTGTCCTTTGTCATTGGAACCCCCTGTGGAGTCCGACTATTCTTGCCTTGACTCATTTGATGAATTGTATTCGAGAATAAAACGCATTAGAAATAAATTATCTACGCCCAAGGTCAGGGAGGTCGCCTCACACGGGGCGAGTAATTCGAACGCGTCTGTAGTGAAATTGGAAATGCTTGTTATTCCGAGTTTTGACGGACGCCCTGAAAACTGGAATACATTTTATCAGTCCTTTAAGGCCAATATTCATTCGAACAAACAATTGTCTGATTCGCAACGTGTGCAATACCTATTCTCAAAACTAACCAATGAAGCACTAAAGTTCACTGCCGGTATTGTTCCGTCAAGTGAGACCTACAGTATAGTTTGGGACGCCTTGGTCAAGAAATACCAAGATAAACGCTCATTAGGTTCATATTATCTTAATAATATATTAGACTTAAAGAATTGTTCACCTAGTGTGAACTCACTTGATTCATTTATAGGTATATATTCCTCCTCTATCGCCGCGCTTAAAGAGTTAGGTATAAATGATTTAACGGACTTCATGTTACTACAATGTGCCTTGAGGAAAATGGACACTCTAACCATCCAAGCCTTCGAACTTTCTGTTCGAGGTGTCGATATACCTACGACGCAACAGCTGATCGACTTTGTACAAGATTATGCTAAGATGATTGAACGGTCAAACCCGCGGTCTTCGTCATATGCGAAGTCGTCCACTGCTGGGACGCCACAGTCTAATGATAGGCGTGTACAGCGTAACTCTAAGTCGTTTGTTGTCAGTGTGCCGATTAATAATAAGTCGAATGCGCCCGCCGCAGTTGACGCGTCATGTTGTTTATGTGGCGGCCGCGACCACCGACACCTGTATAACTGCGCTCAGTTTAAAAATATGCAAAATGCAAAGGCTAGATATGAGTTTATTAAATCTAAGCGTGGTTGCGTGAATTGTCTAAGCACATTACATAATCTCCCGCAATGTAAAAGTACGTCAGTTTGTTTCTGTCAGAAAAAACATCATAAATTATTGCATTTTGATAATAATGTTAATAATTCGCACTCGCATGCGACGAGTGCTGTCCCTCTCTCGCCGCCCCAGTGCGACAATGTTAGTCTCATTCCTGAGTCACCGCTCGCTTCAAGCACTGTGCATTCGTATGCCTCTAGCCATAAGGGTGATATTCTCTTGGCAACCGCTCAGGTGTATGCTCGCCCTAAAGGTAGCACTGGAAATAAATCTGTAGTCAGATGTCTAATTGATAATGGCTCACAGAATAACTTAATAACATTGTCCTGTTGTCGTTTATTAAATTTACCAATAATACCAATGAGTAATTCTGTTGTCAAAGGTGTTGGCTCCACTTCGCACACGATAATAGGCTATGTGTATTTGGACATTGAATCTCGTATTTATGCAGATCATAAGTATACTATACATGCGTTAGTTATGAATAGCCTTACGGATCAATTGCCCTCGCAATTAATTAAGTGTGATCGCGAGTTAAATCTTCGCGATTTACCGCTTGCTGACTTAAGCTGGAACATTCCAGGAAACATTGATATAGTATTAGGTGCACAGCTCTTCCCGTATATTTACTTAGGAAATAGAGTCGAGTGTGGTCCCAGTGCCCCTTGTGTACTATCAACCGCGTTTGGGTATGTACTTATGGGTGATTACCCACGTAAAGTTGTTGTGCCTACAACCGCATCCTTTTCTGCGCTAGCACTAAATGATTTAGTGCAAAATTTTTGGGAACTTGAGGAAGTTCCTGTGAAGCGCCTATTGTCTCCAGAAGAAACCGAGTGCGAGAATATTTTCACATCTACTGTGACTCGCGATGACGTAGGTCGTTATTCTGTTGCGCTGCCGTTCTGCAAGGATCCCTCTGAACTAGGGAACTTGCGCGGCGTCGCTCACCCCCGGTTTTTGTCGCTCGAGCGTAAACTTCGTCAATCACCAACCGTACGCGAAAATTACAATAAGGTTATTCGGGATTGTTTGGATAACGGTTGTCTTGGTCTCGTTGATGACTCTAACCTGTTTTTATTATTATTAAATTTTAGGCTATTTCCTATCGCAATGAACGCTGACATAAATACCCACCGCAAATCGCTTGAGTTTGATGTTGGCAGTCATGTCGCAAAGGTTTTAGGTCTCTCGTGGGAGCCGTGTGGAGATAATTTTTATTTCACATCCACCTTGGTAGATGAGAAGTGCACTAAGAGAAATATACTCTCTATAGTTGCGCGACTATTTGATGTGCTCGGGTTGGTGGCACCTGTGATACTCTACGCCAAGTTGTTAATTAAGGAACTTTGGCTTAGTAAGAGTGATTGGGATGACCCTGCTCCAGAGCATATACGCTCACGCTTTTCCGCTCTCGTTCAAGAATTAAAATTGCTTGACACTTTAAAAATTCCGCGACATATAGGTGTCGAAGTTGATTGCGAATTACGTCTTGTCGCATTTTGTGATGCCAGCCTGAATGGCATGGGATGTGTTATTTATGCACATTGTACCTACCCATCTGGCATTCAAACTCGCATTTTGTGTGCGAAATCAAAGGTCACTCCGACAAAGATTACTACGCTTGCTCGATTAGAGTTATGTGCTATTTTGCTTATGTCAAAGTTAATAAGAACTGTACGTGATTCTTATGCATTACGCATTCCCATTACTGACATTTACGCCTTTTCTGATTCCACGATTGCCTTATCATGGGTTCACTCGTCACCACATCGGTGGTCGATTTTTGTTAGTAACCGGGTCGCTCAGTGTCAAGAAAACTTGAACGCTAAACATTTTTATCACGTCGCCGGAGACATTAACCCGAGTGATTGTCTATCACGCGGTATGCTCCCCTCGCAACTTTGGGCTTATGATTTGTGGTAGAACGGTCCAGCATGGATCCGCGGCCCCCCTGATGAATGGCCTATTAAGTCATTCTCTCCCGCCAACTGTTCTGACTTACCTGAACATGAGGCAAATGTGTTGAGTGTGACAACAAAACACACAGAGTCGCCATTGTTATGTACATTAGCACAACGTGTTTCTTCTTGGCAGAAACTACTACGCATCATTACATACGTTTTAAAATTCGCACGATTTAAATTTAAGATCGAACCTCATTCTGTATCAGGATTACATCCTGTCCTTCTCCCTAAACGCGATCACGTTGTTGATCTAATAATTCAGCATTTTCACGTTGTCAATTGTCATACTGGACCTGGACTCCTCATGTCTATCATAATATATAAAACGCGTACTGGTACTTACAAACTCGCTGTAAACGGGTTGTATCCTATTCAAACGCAATAACTTACAACGCTAAATAGAATCTTAAACTTTAATTTTTAACTCAAACTTTAAACATACTTTAGATAGAATATTGTTAGTCTAAGTTGTTATTTTAGCTATGTGTATTATTATGTTATACAAATTCACTATGGGCTCTAATCAGCCAGTGTTCGCTTGTTTGTTTCGTAACGTCTTGCGACGTTCCAAAGCCGGGTGCATGGTGGAGCGCTTATGTACTTTCTTAATTATTTCCCACATAATTTAATTGTATTTCAATTTTTGTAATTTAAAAGAACCGCTTCTGTGAGGGAATAATGTTTGAATATTGGCGCTCATTTGTTGACCACTTAGTGTTGAAGAAGGCCAATGAATGGCGCTGTGCACGGATCTTTTCGAACTATATTTTGAGAATGAAGTTTTCTATGAGCGGGACTCTCAAGCTTCACGGCTGACGTTCAACCCGTTCATTTTTAATCAGTCACTAACCCGCACCCAGCACCGAAAGGTGTCTATGACTCCGCTCCGCACCAAACGGAAGTTTGAGTAATTCAACTCCTCGTTTCTTTTTCTGTGTAATTCTATAAGTTCCTTTGGCCACATTCTCAAGTCAGTATAAGTGAAGTGTATCGGAAGAAAACGACAAATTCAAGAAAATAAACGGCCGGTCGAAAACATACCTACCTACCAGCACGTGCCAGGAACCACGCCAGTCTACAGCTGAATCCTCACGAGGTGGAACTCAGGTCAGTGCCGGTTCTCTTACGTTTTCATTCATAGAAGCGGTCACATGTGTATTTTCTTTTCATTACAACCTAACTGCTGGTCATAGGAGCTTATACGCTCTGTGTGCAAACACACCAGTTGGTAGGACTATATACACGTCCTACCAACTATAGGTATCCATTTATTTATAACGCTAATGCTTATTTATAGCGATTGAACAAAAAATCAAATAAAATTCGTTAAATAAGAAAAATTAGTAAAGGTGTGAGTACATAAAGCTAATTGGTTTGATACTGTCGCAAAATTATTCGAAATCACTTCATTGAAATAAAATCTCTTATGAACCCGCGACCATGGTAGCTGAAAAGTAAACAAAAAGTAGGGTTAAGTACAAAATAAATCGCAACGAAACCCGTATAAAGAGATTTTATTTCAATTGGGTATTCTTTTTACCCGACTACGGCGAAGCCAAAAGGAGGGTTATTACTAACCGTCAAAACGATAAGTTTTGAGGTAAGTAACTTGTATGAAAAAAGATTTAGTGACGTCATAAAATGTAATAGTCAAATTAGTTACTAGGTTAAGTCGATGATTAAAAATAAACAAAAACTATAAAATAAGAACCGACACAATTTTTACAGCTTTTTACCATTCTTAATTTAATAAGCTCGATTAGATAATTTATTGTAAGTATAGGATAATACCCAATTGTTGGAGTATTTTTAATCACTACATCTCTTAACATGGACTACAAAACATTTTTGTTTTAGTTTTAGCCAGTAATGCGTTCAAAACGGTTACGGCTATGACGTAATGTCTTTGAAAATGTCGTAATACCTCGCATAATCCGGTTAAGGGGGACCCTGGGACACTTTAAATTAAAATTGCTAATTGATTACAAAACAATTTTTGATATTTTATTTACTTACACGCTTGCAGCGAATGCTATAGGTACTACTATACTAGCTGATCCGGCGAACTTTGTAGCGACAATTTTTCCGCCCGCGTGGTATCTGATCCCGTTCCCGCTGCACCTTCTACTATATTAAGCGTGTATTATACATATAAACTTTCGTCTTGAATCACTCTATCTATTAAAAAACCAGCTTCAAAATCCGTTGCGTAGTTTTAAAGATTTAAGCATACAGGGTCGGACAGACAGTGACAGCGACTTTGTTTTATACCACAGTTTATACTATGACGATACATTGTAGTGTCACTTGCAAGTTGTTTTTGGTGTTTTTGGTGTGTCTGAACTCGAAATTCTAGGTTTCGAGGTCTCAACGGAGGGTGTTCGACCATTAGAGACCAAGGTACAAGTTATTGTAAATTTTCCGAAACCAGAGTAATATGCACGTTCGGAGACACCGGTAGCCGCTTGCTTTTAGGTGGTCTTCATATCTTTTACACTGCCCAATAAGATCGCAGCGGTTGCTCAACTGTGTCTAACATTTGCAACTTTGGAGCCCATGGTTATTATGTATATTTTATTTTTATGTTGCTTTTTTCTGGGAGCAACTGCCATTTAAGCAACTAGAGCCTCGACAGGACATCGACTGTTGTTTAGCAGGTTTGGTTTCAGTAGTGAGGCTACCACGACTGTTTCTTTTTTGGGTTCATACAGTGTAGTTAATATATTAGCAGTTGATTTTATAGATGTTTTAAAGCGAAAGATTTTAGGTACAGTTTGGATGGCAAATTCTATAAAACTTAAAGACGAATATAAAGAGAAGGGAAATTTGAAGTGATTCAGGTGTGACTGAATAGCTCAGTTGGAGCATCCCCCCTGTAAGGGAGAGGTCGTGGGTTCAAGTTCCACTTGAGTTCTTCTTTTTCCCGATGTATTTCGAATTTAAAAGTAAGCATAATAAATGTTATAAAATTTTTATTTAAATCTATAAAACTATATAATCAGCTGATATAAAATTAACCCAATAAAACCCTGCCTACACGTATAACATCACAGACTATAACAGCCAACATTGATCATTTAATTACTTTTCTTTTTCACAACGCATTTCCGAAATGGCTGTTGCCGTGGGGTGCTGACCCTTATTTTCCCTTATATTTCCCTACAAAGTATTGTGACTGAAACCTCCAATTCACAACAATACGATTGTTAGCTGACATCAATACAAAAAACCGGACATGACCGAACAAAAACCGTTCAACAAGTTGTTAAAACCCTTGTTACGGTTGTCACCAGAAAACACGAAGAAACATCAACATTTAAGAACATTCAACCTTATTTTTAACATCTTAGAGATCAATTTCAGACTAGCAGTCATAAACCGTAAAACCACAGTATAAAAAAATATATAAAAAGATGGATTAAAAAATTGCAGTAAGGTAATAAATGTGTTGGTGTTTTTTTACACTGTGGTTCACTCAACCCTCCGACCGCGATATCGAAGGGGAGTGAAAAAATATCTACGACGAAAAAAATAATAACACAGACTTATCGCCTTATTCGCCGGATCCTTACATAAATAATGATAAAAGGAAATTAAATCAAAGTCTTATTAGAATATTAAAAGTTCGTGGGCGTTTTTTAATGTCTCTTGCTGTGTTTAGGGACGCATAATTCACTCAATTTCGTAAATGGAAGACGGTGTGTTAGACCGCGAGCCATTAGAGGGTTATTTTGTTTTTTTTTTCGGTTATTGAATGCATTTATTAATTAGGAGTTATGACGTTTACGACTATCGTTAGCCCTAGATACATGGGTCCTTTAATTATTCTCAAAAATGTGTTTTATACCATAACTTGCGACTTGCCCCAGCTTTGTAAGGGGGCAAATTGATTTATTACTTTCCTTATATTTATTTAGGATTAGTAGGACCAACTATTTAGTACTTATTTAAATAATCTCTGATTGATTCATCAAAACCGAGTCAAAGCCGCTGGGTACTACATACTTGCATTATTGACAGTTGAGGTCCTTCATTTCACCCCTGGGTTGGTAAAAATTGTCCAAATGAAGTCCGGATGAGTGGCTCGTTATGCCTCCGTGAATAAATATCTAAATAACACTGAAAACTGTATTAAAATCCGTAGAAGGAGTTGGCGGAAAAATAGACGTGTAAAAGTATCTTTGTACAATAATAATGAAGGCAATGGCGTAGCACTACACTGTAGCTGTAGCGCATTCGATTCCTTCAGAGGTTACGGGTTCGATTACCGCTCTATGCAAATATTTGTATGCATAAATATGTAGGCTTCCTCTGCAGCTAATTGTATATTTCAGAATCGAGACGGTTTCTTCACTCAGCAAAGCATGATTCTCCAACTGTAAAGTGGTATAGAAAAGCAAAATATAAGAGCAAATAAGACTTTTAGAGTTGAACCAATAGTGGGTTTGTGGGAATATACGTTGTACAATAGTAGCGAAGTCCCTGAACAGCTAGAGGTCGTCTAGTACCGGCCATGCGTCTTGTCTTTGCCCGGTTCGACCGCGCCCCGGATGTACTGTGTCGTGTATACTACTCTCGTATTATTTTGATACTTTACTTACCTTTAGTTAGATAGACATTTTTAGAAGTCGGATTTTGCATTTGACACTTCAGGTTGGTTTCGTCCCGTCTAGATAGTATAGTGTCTAAGAAATTGCTATCTTTGTAGTAATATAAGTAAGTTTGATGGACTTGGAGCATGTATTCTCACACACGATTAAAGAACTTAAGGAGAGAAATACAAATATGGGTAAATAACTTAAAGTTTTGGCCTGTAATTTCTATACAGAGGGCTTAAAATTACATAAGTTTGCCTCATGTTATCCCTTGACTTTTTGAGACTACCTCATTTCCTTTTTAACGTCGAAAACATCCTTGAACGTTATCAATTTAATCAAAATAATTTTGAGCACTATCTGAAAAACAAAAACAAGTATCAAAACCTATCCATCCTACTCCATTACAGTCAACCATTAGGGAAATCTGCGCGGCAGCGAGTGCTGTTTAATTTATACGCGTGAATATTCTTAAACTATCGGTTTTGTGGTCACTGTGGCGATTCGGTCTTTATTTATGTTCGGCCTCGGCTTCGGCTGACGCGGGGCCGAATTAGCGGCCATCCTCGTGGGATTCACCACTCTATTTTGTATTTGGAAAGCTCCGGTAATATTAAATGTTAGAGATTGGTGGTTCCATTTTTAAATTATCGTTTTTATTGTAGGTTAATCTTGGGAACTTATTTAATCATTTCGATGATTTTTTTTTTCAGTGTACAAACAAACCAGTGTATTTTGAGGAGCGGCCACGCGGTGCTGAATAGCCACTGTTCTGAGGTTCTCATTGTTATCCTCAGTCCTATGGTTCAGTCAAGGTTCCTTCGGCACTGTTGTGAGCAAAGGCTTTATCTGGAAGGATTCTAAGCACCTGTAATTTACCTACAAACAACACATGTTTTTATCCTTGGTGTACACAATAAAGATATATTCTATGTATAATATGTATATACTTACAACAAAAAAAAGTATATAAGTATGTTTATCCGCATTCTAGATTCCATAACACAAGCTATAAAAGCTTACCATGGGTCTAGATAGCGTTGTGTAGAATGTTGTGGAATATAAAAAAAAAAGTATTTTACTTTATCAAACACAAGATTGCCACCGATACCGTCCTGACATTCGACATCTGACACCTGACATCTGTTTAAGCTTCTTACCTTTTGCGAGGGATATATAGGTGACACTAACCAATTACCATTTCCTAAAGCCTTGTGATTTAGAGAATCCTATGTCCAACAGAGGATACCAGAGACTAATTGATTGATAGTCTGATTCTACTTCAATTTCGTTCAACCAAAAAATCACTCAAAATAACCATAACTAACACCGTTGCGTACAAACCAGTCACTTAACCAAGATCCGCATCCCGTATTCATTATCAATGTAATTTACACATTTCGGTCACAATTTATGCCAAGCGTGGCATAAAAAGCCAATTTTGGCCGAAAAAAAAACGGTAAAACCGAAACGTAACATACGAGTGCCGGTAATATCAATTTACTTCTCATGCATATATTCATGGCGCGTCGTACGAAGTCATATAATTTATATGTTAGGAGCAAGTGGTAACAATCGTATTCACGAACGATTTGCTTGTGGAGAATATATTCGTTGTGGTGGACTATCGGGCATGCTAAGGTGGCTTATTATGCATGCGATATATATGCCACTCTAGGGGGCAGTTACTTATACTACGTATGTTTGAATTTGAGAATATTTTAGACGGGTTGGAAAGGGTTGTAGCTTAGAAATTGTTTTTTTAAGATTGTAGTTTTTTTATTTCGTTTTTAAAAGAAAAATTCGACCATTCCAAACAGTAGTTATTCAATATGTGTAGCAGATTCCACCAAGCGCCATCAATCTCCAGTATAAACAGTAGTTATTTAGTGTTTCACATAATAAACATTTACATTAGATTATCAATACTTTAAGATTGGCCAAGAACTAAAACCGGGAATGGTGTTCGACCACTCAGCCACCAATCTATTTAAAAACTTTATAGTGCCCTATCGTATGGAATACAGTCTTTTAAATGTATAAAACTTATTTGAATTTAGAAATTCTACATTTCTTTCCAGCCATTTAAGCTGCAAAAAGATGGTATTGCTAGAATAAAAAAAAACACAATACGAATCCTACCTTATTTGAAACTCAAGGAAACCTGGCAGGTGAAGAAAGTTAAGTAGAAACTAATATTATTAAAAAGAAAACTCAGTCTGGTACTTTGTACAACCCTATACCTATTTCCAGTCTTTTTCTTATAATTTTTGTCAAATAAATCATCCAAGTCACTTTGTCGGCCATATATTATTTTCTCCGTGTGACATCGTACGGAAATATAGCGGCAATTTTCTTTTTCAAAAGCGTGGTCGTAATATATTTACGAAGATACGGTAGGTAGGTACCATATTTTACTATTACGTTTTAAAATAGGTTCCAAAATAATTACAAAACGGATATCTCATTTCATCTATATTGACCATGACAAACCATCTGATTGAAACATAGCCAACTGATCGGACATGATTACCACAAGCGCCTCGGGCACCGCCATTGCGAAAACAAACCAATCCTGACCAATCCTTTGACAAGGAGCGGGTAAACATCAATTCAATTAACAATCACAGAAACTCATTTGAAATTTTGAATTTCGAAGCTCCATTTAAAATCGTAATTCTATGTTTAAACTCATTGATTTTTAATTAAACAAGCCGTTTAGAAAAAAAAGGGTGAGGTTCTGGGTGAGGCGGGAATTAGTTTTGAATTTCGAATTTGGAACGAGACACAGAAACTAGATAAATGAACTAAGGAGTGAACACTTTTATGTTCTGCCTTAGTTTACCTTTTTTAACATCGCATATATGACAGCTACGACAGCTCACGTTACTTTTGACAATAACTTGACCTGAACCTGACTTTTCTTTAAAAGGTCCTCGATCTGATTGATATACCTACCTTTATATCTACACCAAGGTCGACCTTCATCGAGTAGCCAATTCATCATTACCTCATAAATCTGTTATGTCAATCGTCTTTCATTCATTATAGTCGCATTAAGTTATGTTGCTTTATAGTTGCGGCTAGTTGCGGTTTTGACATGACTCGTTTTGCACGTTTTCTCTTTTTTGGTGTGTGCAGTATTTTTTCTGTACCAGTCTCGCCATATTTTTCTTTAATTGTTCGTCTAACAGTTCATTGTCCAATATTAAGCGCACCAAAAAAAAAAGAAAACGAGCAAAACCAGTCGTGTCAAAACGGCCATCGTAACGTGCCACAACTAATAGTTGCTGAAAGGTCATAAAAGAAAAACAAAGCCTTTTACTTACTGTTACTAAAACGTACAACAATAAATAAAACTATAGTAAGTGGTCCACAGTAAATTAGCAGTAAAGACAACCGGGGGTCCGTTGGACCCTGAATAAACCATGTGATACATTCCCAAGGGGTGTGGAGCGGCGGCTAATGGGCACACGACACAAACTACGTTACCTATCGTTAACGTTATTGCGTGTTAAGCTATGTTGAGATGAAAAAAATCTGACAGACAATGTAGATTTTATAATGAGGAAATTCGTAGAAAAAAGCAATACATTTTCTTCAGATTCTATAGTGATTTATTTGGTATTACTTGACGTTTCGGCTACTTTTCAGCAGTCATGGTTGCGGAGTGAAAATTTCTCCCCATGACAAAGGCTTATTATGACGCGTGTATTTTTTTTTTGGTTGTCGTTTTCGCCGACATAAATCCATACTTCCATACTAATATTATAAATGCGAAAGTAACTCTGTCTGTCTGTCTGTCAGTTTGTCTGTCTGTATGTTACGCTTTTACGCCTAAACCACTGAACCGATTTTGATGAAATTTGGTATAGGGGTAGATTAGACCATGAGAAAGGACATAGGCTATGTTTGGTCGCGATAACCAACATCCACGCGGGTGGAGCCGCAGGCAAAAGCTAGTAACATAATATATGTGATTTTCGAGGTGTGATTTCATAGTTAAAATACTGTATTACTATATTATCATTTTTATATTACTGAATTATTGGATAAAATGGTAAGTATGTTGGGAATATCTTACAGCAACAATTTCAGCAATTAAGTTTACTTTGGATAGACCACATGTATAAACGAGTCTTAAAGACCTCATTTCAAGACTCAGAATAAAGATGAGGTTACAATTTTCAGGTCCTACGGATACGTAGTCACGATAAGTCGTATGTGATTATCATAAGCTAACCTATTATTTACTTTAAGACGTTTATCGCATTCACGTGTTTATACAATAAACTAGTTTTTGCCCGCGTGGATGTCGGTTCCCGGCGATTATTTGAATTTTTCTCGCCGTAAAACCTTCCCTGGACTTCCACGAATAATTCAAGACCAAAATTAGCCAAATCGGTAAAGGCGTTCTGGAGTTATATTGTCAGGAAGGAAAACCCGACTTATTTTTATATAGTAGATTATAAAATAAAAACGTATTGTTTGCACTACGAGCACACTAATTTAATCTGTGCTACGTGGTGCTACGACAAAAATTGCAATGAGATATCTATTTACTTAAGACTTTTCGACTTGTTTACATCACACTTTGACACTGGTTTATTTTTTTCATTCATTCTTGTTCATTCTTCATCATTGACTTTTTTCAAAATTGGAAGGTTTTGACAACACCGATGTTAAAAATTAAAACTATAATGTACTTATAAAAAGCTGATCCATCGAAACATATACACATCACGCTATATTTCCACAGGGGTAGACAGAGACAACAGGCCGCTACTATATTATGATGCGTACGTAAAACGTATACAGCCTTTGCCTCCCTGAAACCCATCAGCCCTTTCATGTACAATCTTTTCTCCCTTTCATTGCGAACTACGGCTTACCGAGTACTACGCGAACGCTTTTTTTTTTCATATATAGAGTAGGTACATATATCAATACCTGTATTTTCTTGAAGAAGGTAAGTAAATGTATAGTAAAATTTGTAGATATTTCGTAATTTTAATCCGACAGTAAACATACAATCCATTATTAAGTGTCCACTTGACGGCAATAGGCCCGAAAATCATAGTTGGTTAATTGTGGGTGTTTGTATAACTCTGCCTACCCCTTCGGGGATTTACAGGCGTTATTAAATGTATGTATGTATTTTAATTTAACTATATTGTATGTTGTTTGTTGGTTACACTGTTCAACAACTTTTGAGACCGACTGTACATTTTAACACGCCCTGTATTAGTTCGTTCATTCTCGCTAAACGGCTTATTAATTAAAGTTGCGTTGTTAACATGTCAAAACATGTTTGTAAGCCGCCCCGCCGGCTTGCGTCGAGTGCCGGGCTTCGGCTTTAATAGTTTGACCCACAATGCTTCGTGATCGATTCGCTCACTGGTTACGCGATGTAGAAGGGTGCTACGATGTGTTACTACGCTGTTTAATTTTATAGTTGACCGTAGGAACGGAAAGTTATCGTTAGATCGATAAATAAATATGAGAGATTCGAGTATATTCTACCGGCTTCTTAATCGTACCAACTGTAGATTTCTTATTAATTATACTTTTTTTCTACACTGGCAATACTAAACTATGCTTTAGTGTTGCCTCCAACTGGTGGAGCGCTTATGTATCTTCTTAATTATTTCCCACATAATTTAATTGTGTTTCAATTTGTAATTTAAGAAACCGCTTCTATGTATCGAATAATGTTTGAATATTGGCGCTCATTTGTTGACCACTTAGTGTTGGAGGAGGCCAATGAATGGCGCTGTGAATGGATCTGTTCGAACTATATTTTGAGAACGAAGTTTCTATGAGCGGGACTCTCAAGCTTCATTACGTTCAACCCGCTCATTTAGAATCAGTCACTAACTCGCCGCTGGCACCGAATGGTGTCCTTTTTTGACTCCGCTAACGCATAAAACGGAAGTTTGATTAATTCAACTCCTCGTTTCTTTCTGTGTAATTCTATAAGTTCCTTTGGCCACATTCTCAAGTCAGTATAAGTGAAGTGGATCGGAAGAAAACGACAAATTCAAGAAAGTCACCGGCCGGTCGAAATATACCTACCCACCAACACGTGCCAGGAACCACGCCTGTCTGCAGCTGAATCCTCACGAGGTGGAACACAGGTCAGTGCCGATTTTCTTACGTTTTCATTCATAGAAGCGGTCACATGAGTATTTCCTTTCTTACAACCAAACGCCAGGTCAGAGGTTCTTAAACGCTTTGTGTGCAAACTCACCATCTGGTAGGACTATTTTACACGTCCTACCATAATTTATGGTCCTTACGAGTCGGATAGGCCAGTAAATAACATATTCACGTAATTATTGGTGAATAATATTTCTTTCCTATTCATTTAATTAAAAGATTCACGTAATTTTGGTGAATTCTTTCCGCCATCTTAGTTTCATTACTTTCTTTCGCTAACAGATTTACGTAAATTATTTGGTAAATTCTGCATTTAAAACGCTAAATCTACGTAATAATTGGTAGATATTTATAATAGTTGGTGATTTACGTATTAATTGGTAAATAATCATCATTCTATTCACATACGCGTAACTTTGTAGGTAGGTACCTATCTAGGTACGTAAGTACATAGTTACATTCCCGCTCCGCTGTGCTACTTGCGCTATTATATAATAAGCCGTAGTACAATTTTCAATAAAAAGTAGGTATATCTAAACTGTCTGTGTTGAATTACTATTATATTATAGTAGGTACCTTACAGATAATCTTCTTGTTATATTTCAATAGGTAGGTCCTACCTATCGTTAATTTGCAAACATGTCGTCAGATCTCGAGACGAAGCTTATTCTGTTGAATCAAAAAAAGGAATTATTGTTTGCACGCATTAATCGTTGGTATAAATCGTCGAAATCAGTTGTGTGTTTTGACATAACGACGCGAGCGAATGAAGATTTTCTGTCTGAGACCGAGAACATCGATGTCGTTCGCGATAAGTTCGAGTCGATTGTAGATCAAATAAATAGCTTAAA
This sequence comes from Eilema sororculum, assembly GCA_914829495.1. Taxonomy (NCBI): domain Eukaryota; kingdom Metazoa; phylum Arthropoda; class Insecta; order Lepidoptera; family Erebidae; genus Eilema; species Eilema sororculum. The sequence continues at coordinate 7,214,026 of OU618552.1, read as the reverse complement.
TTTATCATTAGAACCCCCTGTGGAGCCCGACTATTCTTGCCTTGACTCATTCGATGAATTGTATTCGAGAATAAAACGCATTAGAAATAAATTATCTACGCTCAAGGTCAAGGAGGTCGCATCACACGGGCCGAGTAATTCAAGCGCGTCTGTAGTGAAATTGGAAATGCTTGTTATTCCGAGTTTTGACGGACGCCCTGAAAACTGGAATACATTTTATCAGTCCTTTAAGGCCAATATTCATTCAAACACACAATTGTCTGATTCGCAACGTGTGCAATACCTATTCTCAAAATTAACCAAAGACGCATTAAAGTTCACTGCCGGTATTGTTCCGTCAAGTGAGACCTACAGTATAGTGTGGGACGCCTTGGTCAAGAAATACCAAGATAAACGCTCATTAGGTTCATATTATCTTAATAATATATTAGACTTAAAGAATTGTTCACCTAGTGTGAACTCACTTGATTCATTTATAGGTATATATTCCTCCTCTATCGCCGCGCTTAAAGAGTTAGGTATAAATGATTTAATGGACTTCATGTTTCTACAATGTGCCTTGAGGAAAATGGACACGCTAACCATCCAAGCCTTCGAACTTTCTGTTCGAGGTGTCGATATACCTACGACGCAACAGCTGATCGACTTTGTACAAGATTATGCTAAGATGATTGAACGGTCAAACCCGCGGTCTTCGTCATATGCGAAGTCGTCCACTGCTGAGACGCCACAGTCTAATGATAGGCGTGTACAGCGTAATTCTAAGTCGTTTGTTGTCAGTGAGCCGATTAATAATAAGTCGAATGCGCCCGCCGCAGGTAACGCGCCCTGTTGTTTATGTGGCGGCAGTGACCACCGACACCTGTATAACTGCGCTCAGTTTAAAAATATGCAAAATGCAAAGGCTAGATATGAGTTTATTAAATCTAAGCGTGGTTGCGTGAATTGTCTAAGCACATTACATAATCTCCCGCTATGTAAAAGTACGTCAGTTTGTTTCTGTCAGAAAAAACATCATAAATTATTGCATTTTGATAATGTTAATAATTCGCACTCGCATGCGCCGACTGTTGCCGCATCCCCGCCGCCCCAGTGCGACCTTGACGGTCCCACTCCTGAGTCACCGCTCGCTTCAAGCACTGTGCATTCGTATGCCTCTAGCCATAAGGGTGATATTCTCTTGGCAACCGCTCAGGTGTATGCTCGCCCTAAAGGTAGCACTGGAAATAAATCTGTAGTCAGATGTCTAATTGATAATGGCTCACAGAATAACTTAATAACATTGTCCTGTTGTCGTTTATTAAATTTACCAATAATACCAATGAGTAATTCTGTTGTCAAAGGTGTTGGCTCCACTTCGCACACGATAATAGGCTATGTGTATTTGGACATTGAATCTCGTATTTATGCAGATCATAAGTATACTATACATGCGTTAGTTATGAATAGCCTTACGGATCAATTGCCCTCGCAATTAATTAAGTGTGATCGCGAGTTAAATCTTCGCGATTTACCGCTTGCTGACTTAAGCTGGAACATTCCAGGAAACATTGATATAGTATTAGGTGCACAGCTCTTCCCGTATATTTACTTGGGAAATAGAGTCGAGTGTGGTCCCAGTGCCCCTTGTGTACTATCAACCGCGTTTGGGTATGTACTTATGGGTGATTACCCACGTAAAGTTGTTGTGCCTACAACCGCATCCTTTTCTGCGCTAGCACTAAATGATTTAGTGCAAAAATTTTGGGAACTTGAGGAAGTTCCTGTGAAGCGCCTATTGTCTCCAGAAGAAACCGAGTGCGAGAATATTTTCACATCTACTGTGACTCGCGATGACGTGGGTCGTTATACGGTTGCGCTGCCGTTCTGCAAGGATCCCTCTGAACTAGGGAACTCGCGCGGCGTCGCTCACCGCCGGTTTTTGTCGCTCGAGCGAAAACTTCGTCAATCACCAACCGTACGCGAAAATTACAATAAGGTTATTCAGGATTATTTAGATAACGGTTATCTTAGTCTCGTTGATGACTCTAATTTGTCTATGGATGGTTATTATATACCACATCGCGCAGTGGTTCGACATGACGAACCGATGCCGCGTATTGTGTTAGACGCGAGCGCTAAAACCCACACTTGTCTTTCGCTCAATGATATTTTACATATTGGTCCCAATTTACAGGCAGACCTGTTTTTATTATTATTAAATTTTAGGTTATTTCCTATCGCAATGAACGCTGACATAAATACTCACCGTAAATCGCTTGAGTTTGATGTTGGCAGTCATGTCGCAAAGGTTTTAGGTCTCTCGTGGGAGCCGTGTGGAGATAATTTTTATTTCACATCCACCTTGGTAGATGAGAAGTGCACTAAGAGAAATATACTCCCTATAGTTGCACGACTATTTGACGTGCTCGGGTTGGTGACACCTGTGATACTCTACGCCAAGTTGTTAATTAAGGAACTTTGGCTTAGTAAGAGTGATTGGGATGACCCTGCTCCAGAGCATATACGCTCACGCTTTTCCGCTCTCGTTCAAGAATTAAAATTGCTTGACACATTAAAAATTCCGCGATATATAGGTGTCGAAGTTGATTGCGAATTACGTCTTGTCGCATTTTGTGATGCCAGCCTGAGTGGCATGGGATGTGTTATTTATGCACATTGTACCTACCCATCTGGCATTCAAACTCGCATTTTGTGTGCGAAATCAAAGGTCACTCCGACAAAGATTACTACGCTTGCTCGATTAGAGTTATGTGCTATTTTGCTTATGTCAAAGTTAATAAGAACTGTACGTGATTCGTATGCATTACGCATTCCCGTTACTGACATTTACGCCTTTTCTGATTCCACGATTGCCTTATCATGGGTTCACTCATCACCACATCGGTGGTCGATTTTTGTTAGCAACCGGGTCGCTCAGTGTCAAGAAAACTTGAACACTAAACATTTTTATCACGTCGCCGGAGACATTAACCCGAGTGATTGTCTATCACGCGGTATGCTCCCCTCGCAACTTTTGGCTTATGATTTGTGGTGGAACGGTCCAGCATGGATCCGCGGCCCCCCTGATGAATGGCCTATTAAGTCATTCTCTCCCGCCAACTGTTCTGACTTACCTGAGCATAAGGCAAATGTGTTGAGTGTGACATCAAAACACACAGAGTCGCCATTGTTATGTACATTAGCACAACGTGTTTCTTCTTGGCAGAAACTACTACGTATCATTACATACGTTTTAAAATTCGCACGATTTAAATTTAAGATCGAACCTCATTCTGTATCAGGATTACATCCTGTCCTTCTCCCTAAACGCGATCACGTTGTTGATCTAATAATTCAGTATTTTCACGTTGTCAATTGTCATACTGGACCTGGACTCCTCATGTCTATCATAATATATAAAACGCGTACTGGTACTTACAAACGCGCTGTAACCAAATTGTATCCTATCCCAACGCAATAACTTATAACGCTAAATAGAATCTTAAACTTTAATTTTTAACTCAAACTTTAAACATACTTTAGATAGAATATTGTTAGTCTAAGTTGTTATTTTCGCTATGTGTATTATTATGTTATACAAATTCACTATGGGCTCTAATCAGCCAGTGTTCGCTTGTTTGTTTCGTAACGTCTTGCGACGTTCCAAAGCCGGGTGCATGGTGGAGCGCTTATGTATCTTCTTAATTATTTCCCACATAATTTAATTGTGTTTCAATTTGTAATTTAAGAAACCGCTTCTATGTATCGAATAATGTTTGAATATTGGCGCTCATTTGTTGACCACTTAGTGTTGGAGGAGGCCAATGAATGGCGCTGTGAATGGATCTGTTCGAACTATATTTTGAGAACGAAGTTTCTATGAGCGGGACTCTCAAGCTTCATTACGTTCAACCCGCTCATTTAGAATCAGTCACTAACTCGCCGCTGGCACCGAATGGTGTCCTTTTTTGACTCCGCTAACGCATAAAACGGAAGTTTGATTAATTCAACTCCTCGTTTCTTTCTGTGTAATTCTATAAGTTCCTTTGGCCACATTCTCAAGTCAGTATAAGTGAAGTGGATCGGAAGAAAACGACAAATTCAAGAAAGTCACCGGCCGGTCGAAATATACCTACCCACCAACACGTGCCAGGAACCACGCCTGTCTGCAGCTGAATCCTCACGAGGTGGAACACAGGTCAGTGCCGATTTTCTTACGTTTTCATTCATAGAAGCGGTCACATGAGTATTTCCTTTCTTACAACCAAACGCCAGGTCAGAGGTTCTTAAACGCTTTGTGTGCAAACTCACCATCTGGTAGGACTATTTTACACGTCCTACCACCAACTACCCACCATTTTAATTTCACATCTGACGTGTTGTACCACTTCAGCTTCTACACCAATGAAGCTGTCGATACATTTAATATCTGTAAGAATAAGAAGAATAACACAACGTAGTATAGACATGAAAATATCATAATCATAATCGGAATAATGTACTATAAAAAATCGCCTTCTAACTAAAATATTATGAACAGTAAGAGATGAATCTACTGTCATCTATCGAGTATGTATTCGGATATCGTACTTCTACGGAGATAGTATCCTAAAATACTGGGTAACTAAAATTGTGTATTATCCTATACTTAGTTAAAATAAATTATCTAACCGAGCTTATTAAATTAAGAATGATAAAAGCGGTAAAAATTGCGGCAGTTCTTCTTTTATAGTTTTTATTTATTTTTTATTATCCACCCAACCTACCATAACTGATTTGACTACTAAATTTTATGTCGTCACTAAATATTTTTCATACAAGTTACCTTATAACTTATCATTTTGACGTTTAGTAAAAATCAGTAGAATACCCAATTGTCTGAGACGGAGAACCAAACCTGACCCGGGTTTCAAGTTTTCACAAAACGTAAACACAAACAAGTCGCTAGACTTACGAAGCAATTAAATATTTCTAGTTAACTATTTGTCCTATAAGTAACACTGGTAACATAATAGGGGTTCTAAATACCCCTGAATAAGGAATGCGCTTCATTTCCCCACTGCAGGAGGATGTAATGAGTCGGCGGACTTTTCTTATTAAGGGCAATTACACATTGTGGGTGTGAGTTAAAAATGCATTTGTTGGCAAAGTTGTTCACTGCTTTACTATCACACGTCAAACTATAAAGAACAACATTTATTTTGTTTTATTTGAAACTATTGGTAAAAAAATGATTCATTCTTGGATCGTTTACCAAATTTCTCGTGAAGCAACTGCCATCTGTCCACCAAAACCCATTGACGATATTATTCTTTAGTTAAAACAGGATTTTTCTGACGGCTCCAACTGCCCATAGAATACCACAGATATTCACATAGGCCAATAACGAGAAAATGAAGAATATAGCCTATAACCTTCCTCGCTAAATGATCTGCTCAAAACAAAAATATTTTTTGAAATCATACCAGTAGTTCATGAGATTTTAGGTGAAACGTAAGGCAGCGCCAACTAAAGCGACTGAGCTACATAACATGACGTCACACACATTTAGCGCGAACCGGTCGACGAGCAGCCACTTTAGAAGTCCATATCTTGGAAACTGGTTGATATATATATTTTCTATTACTTTCACATATATATTTTTTATTTTCATCACAGAATATAATGAGCTAGAACACAAAATTAGTGAACATTCCCCACACCCATCCTAAGACTGACCTGGCCAGTATTACTTAACCTTGCAAAGAAAGAAAGAAGAAAGATAGAATAGTAGATTGTATTACAAGGGAGCAAAGTAGTATTTTTACGGCGAGGGCGCTACTTTGAATCAAGAGCAAAGCGAAGGATTCTAGAATAGAATCCCGAGCGTAGCGAGGGATTCTAACGTAGAATCCTGAGCGCAGCGAAGGATTCAAAGTACACCGCCCGAGGGAAAAATAATTTGCTCCCGAGTTATACACTCTACTTTTCATCCCCGTTCTATGAGAAAATATTTCTCCCGAGATTTCCGGCGTAACAAGTTTTGTACGGCGTTGTTAGCTTCTGTAATATCTAATTGTTTCAGGAATTCATGCATTGTCACTTCTATAACTCGACGTAGAACTCATATTATTTTGCAAAATACAACTTAAATAGGTAATGTACTAATTACAAGAACAGAGAGGTAATTGACGCTCTTCGTTTTTTTTTTTTTAGTTAGCACAGGTCACCCCGCGCTGTGCAGCCAGCACGTACCAGCCAGTAATCCGTACAATTTGCGTTCGATTTCTATGAACGTTAATGTTCCAAATTCAAATCACTTTTACGGCCCGCTGCTTGGCCTTGAACAGAAAAGAGCTATTTTGCGCCCCGCTACAGTGACAGTAAAGTGACATTTTTCGAATAGAAGGGATGAAATAGTAGATTGTATAACAAGGGAGCAAAGTAGTATTTTTACGGCGAGGGCGCTACTTTGAATCAAGAGCAAAGCGAAGGATTCTAGAATAGAATCCCGAGCGTAGCGAGGGATTCTAACGTAGAATCCTGAGCGCAGCGAGGGATTCAAAGTACACCGCCCGAGGTATAAATAATTTGCTCCCGAGTTATACACTCTACTTTTCATCCCCATTCTATGAGAAAATATCCGAGATTTCGGGCGTAACAAGTTTTGTACGGCGTTGTTAGCTTCTATAATATCTAATTGTTTCAGGAGTTAATGCATTGTCACTTCCATAACTCGACGGTTGAACTCATATTATTTTGCAAAATACAACTTAAATAGGTAATGTACTAATTACAAGAACAGAGAGGTAATTGACGCTCTTCGTTTTTTTTTTTTTAGTTAGCACAGGTCACCCCGCGCTGTGCAGCCAGCACGTACCAGCCAGTAATCCGTACAATTTGCGTTCGATTTCTATGAACGTTAATGTTCCAAATTCAAATCACTTTTACGGCCCGCTGCTTGGCCTTGAACAGAAAAGAGCTATTTTGCGCCCCGCTACAGTGACAGTAAAGTGACATTTTTCGAATAGAAGGGATGAAAAATATTTTTACAAACATTATCATTCATACAAATCGAACGCAAATTGTACGGATTACTGGCTGGTACGTGGTGGCTGCATAGCGCAGGGTGACCTGTGCTAACTAGAAAAAAAAACAAAGAGCGCCAATTACCTCTCTGTTCTTGTAATTAGTAGGGTGAATATCCCAGCGGCAAATATTATATATCGTCACTGGGAATCGCGGTGTAAAATGACAGAATTTTCCTTTTTATTTTTTTAACGTGAACTGTGTAACTTGACCTACTTGGGGCAACATTTTTTTATTATAAATGTATAATAGTAATTAAGGAATAAAATAAATCACTTGAAAATTCAAGTTTGGTGGCTTGTCCCATCTCCTTTTTTTTACATAAATGCATTCACTAAAACCAAACCATAAGGTTTAATAAGAAAAAAAATATTTCGTATCTACATATACAAAACACATTATCTTAAAACAATTTAACCATATGAGAAAATATTATTTAAAAGAGCAGGATACCCGAATCAAAGTTTGTCCAAGCAAAAATCTAAATTTTAGTGTCACTTGTTCAATTAACTATAAATCAAAGTTACGTGCGTGTGAGATCGATGCGACCTATTTACTGCTTATCCCTCAATCGTGCGCCCGCACTCGCGTGTGACAGTTGTGTATTTAGTATTGTGATTTCCCGCCAAAAAGGTAAGTAACATTTTACGTGGCAAGGGGGACAAGAATAGTTCAATATTTGGTGGAATGATTTGCTCTTGAATACAAAGTGTTTTACTAGTTAAGTACACATTATAGGTAGTGATTTAGGTTACACATACATCAGTGTTATTATTTTAATTGTAAATTAAACCCTCTATTTTTAAAGATTTATTTTACGCCTGGTTTCAATGTTGGTGGCTCAATTTTGGTGGTTTTGGTGGCGTTTTTCGCCACCAAAATTGAAAACTTGCCACCAAAATTTAAATATGTACTGTATTATATACCAGTTAGGGTCTGGTTCCAACATAACGACATGACTTCATCATTGTACAACGGTACGACGGCGACGTCTCGTTCATCGTTGGACAACACGGTTGTGTTATCCAACAACCACAATTGTGTCGCCCGACGATGAACGACGTCGTATCTTTGCACGATGATGAGATCGTGTCGTTATTTTGGAGCCAATGGTTAAAAAATATTCCCTTATTGTGTCATTAATACTGCCAAGTTTATTTAATTAAAGAATTTGGACGACACGTTTAATAGTAAGTAAGTTTCTAATTAATACGCTTTTATTTTGTTTTTTTAGAATGCCAAGGCAGTCCACAGAGGAGAGGCTGCTTAAAAAAAGAATAGCAGAAAGAAGAAGGAATGCAACGATAAAGAACAATCCTGAACTGGCAGAAGAGCTACGAAAAAGAGAGAGGGAAAGATACCATGAAAAAAAGCGAAATGGTAAACTTTTTACTCAACAACCAATGTCACAACGTGACCGTCGAGCTTTACAAAAAAGAAATAAAATATATCAACAAGAATATTACCAAAGAAGGAAAGAAACAAGAAGGCTCGCAAGAGAAGCAAAATTAAATGCTCAAGAAGACATCTTACCTAATGAATATGACATTTATGACACTCTTATGACACGGGAAAGCACGGCGAGTACTTCAAGAACTAGTGATAAGAGCGCGCTTCAACATACTGCGGTTAGTAGAAATTTACGTTCTCGTACCAGTCGTAATTGCAGTAGTAGGTACTGAGCAAAGGGACACAAACAGAACTCCCACCAGACGTTATAGTCAAACGACTATGCCACGTCAATACTCCAGCAGCTTACAACCAACCACGAGTCGTGCTCATCTACAATCATCTAAGTCACGAAATGTTCGCACAAGTAGCCCTGTTGAACTTGTGGTGCTATCACCCCCTACATCTCCATGCGTCAGCAGTATTAATATTTCTACTATTCCTATACTATGCCCTAATAGTCCAACATCAGATTCATCAATAACTTCATTGGACTTTAAACGTGAGTTTAAGAATAAATTTCGACGATACCAAAAAAGTAAAGCTAAAGAGATACAGTTATTACAGCGACGAATTACAGAACTCAAAAGAGATAACATTACCTACAAGAAACAAGTACAAAGATTAGGAAATGTTAATAAAATACTAAAGACTAAAGAACCAACCCGAACCGAACCCGAACAAAACACAATTAGAAAAAATACAAATAATCAGAATAAAAGAATACGTAGTGATGTAATAAAATTTTATGAAGATGATGAAAACAGTCGGCGAAAGCAGTCCGGGCAAAAAAGATACCATTACTAGACATAATTTAAAAAAACAAAAACGGTTTTTGTCGAGCTCATTAAAAGATTTACATAAGAAATACTTATCTTCAGGTTTAATACCAATTACTTACACTTCGTTTTGTAGAATGAAACCATTTTGGATAGTAAAACCCATTATAAGCAATAGAAACACTTGTATGTGCGAAATACACGCAAATATGGATCTTGTCACAACGGCACTAAAAACAAATAACATAATACATGAAAACGCAAGCTCCGATCTATTACAAAGTTTGTGCTGTGACAAAAATAATAGTAATTGTCTTTTGAGAAAGTGCTCGAACTGTAAAAATAAAACTATACTTTATAGAGAATTTGACAATTCAAATACAATGATGTATTGGAAATGGGGTAAATCAACAAGAGCTTATGTACATAACAATATAGAAAAATTTGCAACTGTTACTGAAAAGATTAGGTTTCTGGAAAAACCTCTACAGGTTATTAAATTTTTTGAAAACCATCTAGAACGATTTTTAAGACATTGTGGTAACATTAGGAATCAAGCAGATGCGGTAAATAAAATAAAACAGAACCTCGAGAATTCAGAATGCCTAGTACACATTGATTATAGTGAAAACTATTCGACGAAGTATGGATCTGAAATTCAGTCTGTCCATTTTGGCGCAAGTAGACAGCAATTGACTTTGCATACCGGAGTGATGTATTACCGTGACTCACGACACCAAACACTAAAGTCACAGGCATTTTGCACAATTAGTTCCTCTTTACGGCATGACGCCTCTGCAGTGTGGGCTCACATGGTTCCGGTACTGTCCGAAATTGACAAAATACTACCAGAAATCTCTACTCTTCACATTGTTTCAGATTCACCTTCTGCTCAATATCGGAATAAAAAGATATTTTATATTATGTCTCAGTTCTGTTCTTATTGTCCAAAGCTGAGTTGTGTGGTATGGCATTACTGCGAATGTGGTCATGGTAAGGGTGCACCTGACGGAATTGGTGGGGTATTAAAGAGAACTGCAGACCAGTTAGTAGCATACGGAAATGACATTACGGGCATTGATGATCTCATTCCAAAGCCTTAAAGCCAATACAAAGTCTGTAAAAATTGAACGCGTGGAAGACTACGAAATTACTGAAAAAGACTGGCTTATTCCTAATGAGTTAAGACCTTTTCCTGGAACTATGAAGGTTCACGAAGTAATTTGGAGCAAACGTTTCAAGCACCGTCTATGTACAATTCCTCTGAATGCCTTCATGGCAAGCATTTGGGTTTTTACGACTTACCAGGCAATGAATTTCTGAATGGTGAAATTCAACGCAGGGTTCGAGAAGATGTATCGATAGAAAGATTGGATGAAGCAGCCGTTCCTTCACAGTCCTTCTTTGAAAATATTAATAGTGATTTGTTCAACCAATTCGAAAAATCTGGCAATTCTACAGCAACTATTTCGATCAATGTTGATCGAAGAGCAACTACCAGAAAAATTTCAGCCTTATATGTTGATAGTTCGTCAGATTCAGAATATAATATATTTTAGAGTTCATGGCAGTAAGTTTTTAAATTTTGTTACAGTTGAGTTTTTAATTTTTAATTCATTATTTAGTAATTAGTTATTTCTTCCTCGTTAGCGAATGAGAAAGACAACACAATTAAGTTTGCTAATTTATATGTAATTATAGTAACTCTTCTGTGATTCAAGTCAAGTGCCTACAGTTTTAAGTACTCTGCATAATATTGTTGTTAGTAAAGTTAAGAGAAGTTTAATATTTGTTAATCAAAGATATGTTATAGAGATTTAAAGACTGATTGTAGGAATCATTGATCTCGTCTGGTGATTAGTTCTTAAGTATATTGTTAACAAACCATGTACTTTTGTCGTGACTTGTTACCTATTTCCCTCTCTCACTCCACCTTGGATTTAATATTGAACTTTATAAGTTTTTTACTGACTGTGACAGTTATATTACCATATTACCAACGCTCAAACTCTCAAGTGGCAGATTTTAGGGCAGTAAACCTCAGTTTTTATCTATCATCATGTTTAATTTCTAAGTACATCGGTATTGTTTAGAAAACTTTATAATGTGATTTTTGAAAAGTAATTTTAATTACAAAGAAAAACCTTTTGTTCTTGTTTGTTTTTTGTGTCACAAACGTAAATAATTGTCATGACTTGTGTTTTTTAATTGTTTATGTTATTTTACTTCATACAAAACTAAGCAATCTAATATGATTAAGTAAAAAAATAAATAAATCCAATATTGAAATATTTTATATTTAATCATATAAGGTTTCTTAGTTTTTATCTAATTTTGTTTGCAATAAAAAGAATTGTGTTTTTTGTGTATTCTGTCATTACATAAAATAAAAAATATTTTTACACAATGGAGTTTTATTATCCTTTGAATTACATACTGCTAAACTCCTAAGAATCTGTGGGTTTGAGCTGGCGAGATTGAGGTTTGTAAAAGAAATTAAATTTTGCTGCCACTGATTTTCAAGTTTGGTGGGCGATTTTCAATTTTGGTGGTCGATTTTAAATTTTGGTGGCCACCCTTAACTTAAAACTGAATTATTTCAAAAAGTTATTGATAGATTTGCAGTCCCCTTACAGATTCTTCTAACTTTGACTATCTATTCTTAAACTGCGTCCTTATTTTTTACAAAAGCTAAAGAATAAATTCCGCCACCAAAATTGACAAAAAATACGTATTGTTGATATTGACCCAGTACCTACATTACCTATTTAAGTTGTATTTTGCAAAATAATATGAGTCTACTTCGAGTTATGGAAGTGACAATGCATTAACTCCTGAAACAATTAGATATTATAGAAGCTAACAACGCCTCGCTACGCTCGGGATTCTATTCTAGAGTCCTTCGCTTTGCTCTTGATTCAAAGTACCGCCCTCGCCGTAAAAATACTACTTAGCCCCCTTGTTATACAATCTACTATTATTTGGCACACTACATGAAGTGAAAATAACAAAAATGTACATAGAAGAAAAGGAGAAATGAAACGTTCGTCTCTCAGCCTAATGCTGTCCGCGTGGTAGTGCAGGCGGACAGCGCTGGTTTTCAGATTGCAATGAGTTAAACTTCAGTAAGCAATTTTACTCTGTACCATATAAAGATTTAGCAATTTATCACATCAGGAAATTGGCAAAATTAATGTCTCAAACCCCACATACATCTTAAAGAAACAATTCTTCCAATCTCCATCATTCAACACCGGTAACAAGAAACAACTCAATCATCCATTCACTCATTCTCTCACCGCGCTGTATTGAATTAATTGAATGAGCGATAGCTTACGAGATAGCGTATTGATTTTCTGTCTTTGACTGTACAATTACCTGCTATTAATACGGGGCTCTTTTACAATGGATGTAGTTTTTAATTAACTTAAAAACCGGCCAAGTGCGAGTCGGACTCGCTCATGAAGGGTTCCGTAGCAGCAAGTAACATAATATTATATAAATTTTATTTAATTCATACAATTCACAAATTAAAATAATATATAAATAAAACAATTATAGGAAATTAACTCATTCTCATTGTCAAAGTAAAATATCTATCCGAGTAGCATATTGTCAAAATTAATTAAATTAAAGAATAAAATTTAAATTATATATAAATATCAATTTTAAATATAATGTTTAATAAATACATTTAAATTTTTGATCCGGAGGATCAGGTCGTATCTACGTCCCCTCGTCCAAACGTGCCCATCAGGCTGGCGGCGTTTCCCCTCTGTATGGCCAGGGAAACATTCTGAATTAAATATTGGCCAGAGCGGGAATCCCATCCCTCCTTCCGTAGTCGGCACCCCAAATCGGCCACAAACCTCTTGGCTTCTAGGCCCCACGGACCCGCCGTCTCCACCGCGAACGGGACGAAATCGTAGCCCGCGGCCTCCAGAGCGGCGTACTTATTGTGCTTTAGCAACGCCGCCGACTTGGCACCCGCCCCAGCCACCCTCTGAGTAGCCGTGAGGTGACACGACGCGAAGGTGCAGACACACGTGGCATCCCAAATTAGGCAGCGACCTCTTCTCCACGGGACCAGCGTCAGTCCGTCCGGCCGCTTCCCGTCGGTGCGCGAAAGGCCCGGGGGCTCCAGAATGCAGGGGATGCCCGCAGAAACGAGTGCTCTCCTCACAATATCATTTATGGCGTGATGCCGGGGCCTTCGTCCAGCACTTCGGGTGCAACTAATTCATTAAATGTTTTGTTTTTATTATTTTTGAGTTAATTGAACGAAAAGCAAAAATTGCGGTTTATGACGTATTCAAAATTGGTATTTTTGGATTGGTATTTTTTTAAATACCTACTTAGTTGTAAGTATATTATGAATATACTACTACTAATGTACTTCCTATTTATTTTCTTATTTACCTCGTGATACCTAAGTCAGAAAACTACAAATAGGTATATGAAAACAATAATGTGCCTTTTTTAATTTTGATTTTTAAGGGTTAAATGAAATATTTGTACGTATTGTTTCTTAATATTCTATAATATTCTACACAGCGCTATCTAAATATAAAGTAAGCATGGCTATTGGTATAAATATTTGTACTGAGAGGGAATAGAACCCACAACCGTACAACGTAGCAGTCAAACGCAAAGCGGCTACGCCACAATTATTTTTAGAAATACGTTTCTGGACTGATTAAAATCCCTACTAATATTATAAATGCGAAAGTAACTCTGTCTGTATGTTACGTTTTCACGCCTAAACCATTGAACCGATTTTGATGAAATTTAGGATAGGGGGTAGACCATGAGAAAGGACATAGGCTATGTTTGGTCGCGATAACCGACATCCACGCGGGCGGAGCCGCGGGCAAAAGCTAGTAATTGTTATAATTTGTTACTCGTATCGATAATTTATTTTCCATTAAATATTTCGTAATATCGCAAAGTACTTTTTCTATACCATAAATACAGGCTCCAAACTGTTGCAAAAATATTGCGTACACTATAGAACGAACATATTTTCGATGTGACGCCCACGCCACAGATTAAGTTGTAAGAGTAATTCATTCAAACACAAGTATTATAATCTGTATTGAACTTTACGAGTAATAATGTTCAACTCTGAGTCAGTCTGAGAACCATTCTAAAGGCTTAATTAAATTCTATAGAACAGACTGCAGAGATAATTCCCCCTTGGCTGTCCTACAAATGTTCAAAAGTCCGCCAAAAACAAATAACCGTACATATTATTCTGAATCACCTCAAGCTAACAAAACTTTATTCACTAAACTCAATATTAGAACTCGAACACTTAACCCTTCTTAACTGTAGGGGTTTTTTCGCCCCTCGCGAACGAAATTACCTTTAACCCAAAAGCTGTAAAATCTCGAAAAACTCCCAAAAGACGTCTCGAAGACAACATCAAGGACATAATTCATAATGAAAAAGTTAATTTTCGTTGCGAAAACTCATTTGCATATTTTTGTAGGCAATGTTCAATTATTTGAGTGTGCGTACTCTTTCACAGGGCTCTAATAGCGGTCCTTTGGGTCTCGTTCAGGATAGGCAACCCTTTCGGAGAATTAATTTTTCTTAGCCAATTAGCGAGCGATGTTATGAGAATGTTTCGTTATTGATCTGCATCTTCTTATTCCATGTAAAAAGAAAATCTTGTTGCTTATGATAAAAAAATATATGTTTACGCATGCATTATCTATATGTTTGATGATTATCACAGTCTAACGAACTATACGAACTGAACGTATTATTAAAATTATTTAATATTATTTTTTAGTCTTTATGTATTTATTGTGATTGATTAATAGCCTGAAGAGATGAATTATTTGTATAGTAGTAGTAGTGATTACAGTTTGTTGTTGATGCTACATTTTCTTCTATAACGACAAATCTACCTATATTTCCTTAGTATTACAAAGAAATAAGAATACTTACTATTTTCTTAACACAAGTTTCTAATTTATTGGTTGGACTGAAATACATTTATTGTAATTATTTTGAATTAAAACTGACTTACTGAGAATATTAAAACATAACATAACGAAAGGACATAGGTCAGCATTATAGGAAGTGTATTAATTGAAAAGGATACATTGTTAGCCGAAAGGCATATATCCTAGGCACAATATCTTTCCTGCATAAAAATAAACAGACCAGACTACTTCAAAAGAGAAATTTTTAGCATCTAACCGAGACATCACAAAAAGCACCATTCGGCAACAGTTGAAAGGGCCCTTTTGACCCGCCACTTTAATTGAGACCTGTTTGCAACGACCCACTCAGACGTTATTCAAGATTCAACACGTATACATTTTAATAAATGTATCGTCCGTGAATGGGTGCTTTTATCAAAAAGGAGGCTTATATAATGCAAAAAATATACAAATTAAGTGTAGGTGTATGAATGGGCCTGGGGCGAATGTAAATGAATGGTTGTGAGCACGCGGAGGGTTGAGCACACAATATTGGTGTATTGAATTGAGATGTTGCTAAGTAATACTGCGAAGGTGCTCGAGGTAACGAGTGTTGTAAATATTAATAATTTCGACTTAATGTACTGACTTATTTGCATTACTTGGTCGTAAATTTTCTTTGAGGCAATGTTTAATGGCTGGGCGCTACTAATACTGTGCAGACTACATGCAAGTTTTTCAATTAATGTTTTATCTTCATCTGAGTGCCACCATAGCTAACAAGGTACATGTATATACAATGAAATAGTTCATTATAAAGAAATAAAATAAAATAAATAAATATTCCACAACATTCTACACAACGCTATCTAGACCCATGGTAAGCTTTTATAGCTTGTGTTATGGAATCTAGAATGCGGATAAACATACTTATATACTTTTTTTTGTAAATACATACATATTAAACATAGAAACACCCAGACCAATGCAAATAGCCATATTCATGCATACAAATATTTGCACTGAGCGGGAATCGAACCCACGCCTCCTTCGTGGCAGTCGCGTGCGCTACCGCCACGCCACGGAGGCTGTCTTTATTTAAATTAGACCAACACTTCAATGATAAAGATGCATGGTCATCGTAATCTCATCTCTTGCTTGCACTGTATAAATTTGCTATAAATAAAACCATATTAAGGATAATCGAGTTCACTGAGTTTCTTGCTGGTATTTTCTCAGTAGAACCAACCTACCGAACCAGCGAAAGAATCATTTTCCAATATTATTTTCTAATATTTTATTTATTGTTCCTGTGATTCCAGACATTATTGTAAAATTCTGACGTTCTTATGTGCTCTTTATGTGCCTAAACTGAATAAATGAAATTGATTCTTTGATTCTTTGAAAGGTGAACCTCATTCCGAGACTTCGCCTTTTGCTTACCATTAGGCGATGTGATGTAAAAATGACGTGTGCTTTTATAAAAAAAAATCTGAGCGGCAATCTTGGCTTCATTCAAGGCTTACAGTTACTGGGTCTGTTAGTCTAACTACTCCTCCCTACTATGATATGGCTAGGACTGCCACCTAACCCATCCCTCTATCTCCGCCTACTCTAGGAAGAGTGCCTGCACCGGAACCTCATCAGAAAAAAAAAGGCATTACGGGAGTATCAACAGCAGTGTAAACTTGGTCAATATTGTAGAATCCATACTAGTATTATAAATGCGAAAGTAACTCTGTCTGTCTATCTGGCTGTCTGTCTTTCTGTCTGTCTGTATGTTACGCTTTCACGCCTAAACTACTGAACCGATTTTGATGAAATTTGGTATAAGGGTAAATTAGACCTTGAGAAAGGACATAGGCTATGTTTTGTCGCGATAACCGACATCCACGCGGGCGGAGCCGCGGGCAAAGGCTAGTTAAGAATAAGAATAATTTATTGTTCAACATACAAAGTGTTACAATATTGTAAATACTCATGTTAAACGCACACATTGGATTCACTTCAATCTTATCTCTTATCTGTGCAAGACTTTGGTGTCATTTACAGTAAAACACATTTTTGTTTAAGTGAATAAAAGAAAATTAAACAAATTTTGTGCAAATAAATCTGTCACAGGTCGTATCTACCCCATAATGTAAAAAAAAAAATTAATAATCTTTGATTGACTCCAATCAATGCCAAGGTGGATAAATTATAAGTAATTGTACATAAATATACCCACTGAGGTATGACGTATTTAATTATCCTATAGTTAAAATAAATTGTCTAACCGAGCTTATTAAATTCAGACTGATAAAAGAGCGGTAAAAATTGCGTCAGTTCTTATTTTATAGATTTTATCTATTTTTAATCATCCACCCAACCTATAATAGTAACTGATTTGACTATTAAATATAACGTCACTAAATCTTTTTCCATACAAGTTACCTTACTTATCGTTTTGACGTTTAGAAAAAAGTAACTGATTTGACTAGTCAGTAGAATACCCAATTGTCACCAAGAGATGTCGGTAACAGTGTCGCGACAATGGTTTTTTCCCATCCTAAAAACATGTTCGAAACATGCCGCGCCTAAAGAAGATATCGCTTCAAAAATGGCCAGAGCACATTTTCTAGGGAGATACTGTACGCAAATAAAATAAATAAAACGCTTTTTCATTGCACAGGTGTTTTTCAAGAGATAAACGCATTCAAACAAACAAAAAAATAGCAAAACTAGATATATAAACAGATCCATTCACTCTACATTCAAATTCACATATCCTCCAATAAGACAGCACATGCGTCCTGACCTGAAAACGCTGAATAACTTCAATACTTTTTCAGAAAGCGAACAAAGGATGGGTGGGGGTTCCCCCAGCCCACACCGCTCCACAAGGGGGACAAGGAGAGGTACCTTGTCGTTTATAAGTCGTTACGTTTTTATCTCAGGATATATAACAGTTAAATACTTGAGTGGTTATAAAGAGTTTTATTTTAGTGTTTGGAATTCTGGCAATGTTATTACATCAACTAACCCGATTTCGGTTAAGTAACAAAATAGGTATTATGAACAATCTTTCGACGGCTAACAGTTGAATACCAAAATCCATTCTTATTTTAAAATTTTAATTTTAATTTTTTCTATAGGACTCGTCAATTTGATGGTGCAGTCCAGTTAGGTGGAAGGACGACCTCATCAAAGTCACCGGGAAACGCTGGATGCGGACTGCTTTATACCGGTCATTCTGAAAGTCTATGGTAGAGGCCTATGTTTAGCAGTGCACTATGTGTGGCTGATATGATGATGATGATGAGTTCCCTTAGAACACCCAGTCGCCTGATGGTAAGCTAAAGGCAAAGTGTCAGCAACGAGGGACACCATTACAAACATTAATCTTAGCTATAAGTGTAGTCCAGTTAGAACATCCAGCCGATTTAACGGAAAGCCTAGACTAGGTTTAAGTGGAACCTGCGCGAATACCACCTAGCCTATCCCAGAAAACCGCCATTTTAGGCAAATGCTTTCATCATTATTAATTTAAGTAGTTATTGTTTCCGATTGGAAAATTGTCATATCCATCTTGATATTTCTTCGCACGGGTAAAAGCTATAAACATATTACGTTCAGACATATTTACCATAAATACCTTTACATATATGAGGTACGCATAAAAACACCCAGAAAATTGCAAATAGCCATATTTTAACATACAAATATACACCAAGTGATAACCGAACTCACAACTAGGCGTAATAGTAAAACCTTTAACCACCACATATATCATTAAATTCAGCATCCCATACAACCTCCCAACCCATATAACTATATAGTATTTACCTCCCAAAGTTTCTGCAACCTCTATACAGCAACCCATCTACTTAATGGTTTCATAAAAAAGCCTTCCACACTCCTGATTGGTGGAAAGTGTCGCGATGGGCGTGGCCGAAGGTTTTGTCGCCAAGAGGCGTGGCAGAGAGAGACAGTAAGGCTTTGTCATTGCTGTCCCTTTAAAAAGCCTCCGGGAGAGGTATGAGGGGTTATATACCCGGTAAGATAGGAAACTTCGTGTAAAAGCGGTCGCGTAAAAGGATACTAAGCTGACCCGGCGAACTCCGTAACGCCATTTTTTTTCCGCCCGTTCCCGCTGCACCCTCTACTATATTAAGCAAGTATTATACATATAAACCTTCTCCTTGAATTACTCTGTCTATTAAAATAAACAGCATTAAAATCTGTAGCGTAGTTTTGAAGATAAAAGCATACATAGGGACGGTCAGACGCGGTAAACGACTTTGCTTTATACTATGTTAATGATGATGTATTAGTATACATGTGTGGAGATAGAAAGGTATGTATATCTCAACATAGTGTCGCATACATACCAAGCGACACTATTTTAAAAGCATAAAATATACATAAGAACTGTGTTCTGTGTTTTACACTTAGGTAATGCCCACAAAAACATGTTGAAAACTTGGTATATTAAACCCTGTCTGTATAAGTATAGTTACTATCGTAATTAGCTTAACAAATTACTAGTTACTGAACATTTAACTCTAAAACTTTACATTAAATAATAAACAAAACTTGAAAGATCCATTTTTTCCCGGAAATTATTATAAAACAAAATCTGTGCTATGGTTTTCCCAAGCGACAACAATATGGTGTTCTTCAAGAAAAACATTTGAAGGTTCTAACAGGATCAGAAACACCATAATATCAAATAATAAGGTCGATAACCTCTTACCCAATCAAATATATAAATATTTATGCACACGAAAGGGAATCAAAACCAATACGGAACTTCCTGTTACGTTTGCATGGATTCAGAACATAAAAGCAAATGATAGCTACCTCTGCCTATACTAGAACGTCAAGAGCGTGATAATCTATACTAATATTGAATCTATATTTAATGTGAAAGTAACTCTGTCTGTCTAGTTGAGGTGGATTAGACTATGAGAAAGGACATAGGCTATGTTTAGTCGGGATAACCGACATCCACACGGGCAGAGCCGCGTGCAAAAGCTAGTGTATTATATATTTGAATGGTTTTCTTTCTTTCGAAATATCACTTTAATATCCAATGAGAATATTATGAAACAATCCTACATTAGCGTTTCAAACTCTAAAAATTATACCCAGATATACTTACCCCAATATAATCAGGCTTAAAGCTTAAATAAGAGTAAAATAAACATAAAAATAGCAACATAACGTAGCCACCCAAGACCAACGGGGCCAGGCGGGGACGTGGATGGGGATGGGATGGGGGGGATGGCAAAAAGCTCAAGTGCAGAGGCTGTATCGATCCACGGCCGGCGACCAGCGACATGGCCGGGTCACATGAACGCTGGAGGACACTGTTACGAGCGGAGCGGGTTGCGGGGTGAAAACTTGTTGTAATTGAAGAAGAAAGAAAGAAAAACTATTTATTATAGATATTTAAGATACACAGAGTTTAGAAGCAAAAATCCATACTTGCATACTTCCACACTAATCTACACTAATATTATAAATGCGAAAGTGACTCTCTCTGTCTGTCTGTCTGTATGTCTGTCTGTATGTTATGCTTTCACGCCTAAACCACTGAACCAATTTTGATGAAATTTGGTACAGGGGTAGATTAGACCTTGAGAAAGGACATAGGCTATGTTTGGTTGCGATAACCGACATCCACGCGGGCGGAGCCGCGGGCAACAACTAGTGTTTAATAAAGTAATCATACACTATGAGAGGCCTATGGACTGCGAGAGGCTAATTGATTGATTCATCACGCGTCAATCGAAAAGGTTCTAGCTCAGTATGCAGATTGATAGCTGTTTAGACTGAAACTTACTGATCTAGACTTGATTTAGACTTTAAAATTGAACTTAAACTGATCTGACTGCTGTGTATGTCGTTAGGGCAGTTATTTACCTATTCCCGAGACTTTGCCTATAGCTTACCATCAGGCGAGGTGAAGTCATATTGACGTCCGAAAAACATTGGAAAAAATGAAATGCTCAAGTGAGACTCGAACTCACGACCTTTCCCTTACAGGGGGACTGCTCTTCCAACTGAGCTATTGAGCCACACTTGAATCATTTCAAATTTTCCTTCTCTTTATATCCGTTGATGGTTGAAAAATCATTCATTGTTCCCAACAGCTCGTAAGAATGTCGGTAGATGGCTGCACCGTCGCCCTTATAGACGGATATAAAGAAAAGGAAAATTTGGAATGATTCAAGTGTGGCTCAATAGCTCAGTTGGAAGAGCAGTCCCCCTATAAGGGAAAGGTCGTGAGTTCGAGTCTCACTTGAGCATTTCATTTTTTCCAATGTTTTTCGAACTTAAAAGTTAGCATAATAAATGCTATAAAAAATTCATTCATATTGACGTGTTCTTCATAAAAAAAATTGATGCTGATAATGATTTATGACACTTGAGTCTTTGAAAAAATATCAGCAAAATTCACAATTTTACAATGCATTGCTTGATTTGTTTTTCGAACATTCACAAATCATACTCATAAACCGTTTCTTCCTCTTCATTCAACCACCGAAATCCACTCTTTTAATCCACCTTTACAAGATTTGATACAAGAGCGACTGTCCTAGAAAAAAGTCCGTCTCTAAATCAATCTGTGGAATGACGGACTAGGCATTTAGGTTTTCCTTTCCGTAACGGCTTGCAGGAGAAGTTGGGCTCCGAAATTGTGGGCAAGGCTCACACGTTTAGGTATTAAAGTCGTGTAAATATTTTTTTTTTCTTTTTCCCTGGAACGTTCATGCACTTCATTTACGGTCATGGTTTGCTATTGTATGTTCTCTGCTCTGGCTATGGAACTGCTTTCTGGGGTAGCTCGTGTAACTTATAATTCGTTTCTAAGAGTATTCCAGTGGATGCTATGCTTGTTTGACACCTTATTCAAACAATTGGCCCATCGCAGTTCACTGCTGGACATAAGTAAAGTAAAGTAAAGTATCTCTTTATTGTGCACACCAAGGATGTGCTGTTTGTAGGTACATTTCTGGTATAGACAATAGGCGGCCTTATCGCACAGTGGAAATCTCTTACAGGCAACCTTTGGATGGAGAAAGAGATAGAAACCAAAAAAGAGATAGAAAGCCTCTTATACAGTTAGCGTCATGAATATCTTGAAGACGAAGTCTCAAAATGATCATAAAACTCTCGTATTAGGAGCAAATCAAACTGTTTTATTGATTTATATGGTATTATTTTCCAAACTAATAGTGCGTTACAAATATCAGAACAAGCTGTCAACTGGAAGGGAGTAAAAAACTAAACTAAGATCATGTTGAGCAGTTTGTTCGTCGACATATTTCTAATGCTGACTGTACCTATAAAAACCAACCAGCTGTTTATAAATTGACAAAAAAGGAAAATATGAAAAATTATTTTCTACCATAAATTTTCCTTGTGAAATTAAATCTAAAACCTAACAAAAACAAACGCGTTGAAAACAGATAAAACAGGCTGTCACTTCACGACAAAACAAAACGACACCCTTCAGTGCAAAGGGAATATTAACTGTAAATATCTTATACAGCGTGTTGTCTTGTAAATATTAAGTCAGAATAGCTAATAGCGGGTGTTGTCTTGAATCATTCAGCGTTCCTGTTTTGTGAACGGTATTAATATCAGTTTTCTTCGTCTCCGCACCAATTACATTGTTGGCTGTATCACTGTTGTGCGATTAAACCAAAGAGTAAGTGTAAATTAAAGATAGATGTGTCATAAGTCTGAAAATTTGATAGATGATGATTATAATCATACCATAGTATAGCACAGCCTCATGATAGGTACATGGATAGATAGAAAATGATAATAATAGAACATGATAAATGATATAAATCAGCATAAATTATATATATAAGTAGCAGATTTCACCAAGCGCCATCAATCTCCACTATAAACGATATAAATTAAGTTACTTTTCAAGAGCCCCCGAAGTTCTTCTAAATACAATGAAGCTATACTCCATTTGTTTAGGTACTTAAAAAAAGGTAAACAAATCGTAAAAAGGGTTCTTCAATAGGGGCATTTTTCGTTCCGAAATAAAAAGAAACCAAAATAAAATCATTTTAGAGCTTAAAATCCGTTTCTATCTTATATTGTTCTATATTTAACTACTTTGTTTCATATTATGTTGCAATTATTATTTCCTAAGCTGAAAAACTATAATAACTATATTATTTAGAATGATTTTAAAAACTATTGCACTGTGCCTACCATAAAGAAACTTAAAAGACAGATATTCAAAACAGTTTTTTCCAGATCGCGCCATACGTGCGTGACTGTCAAAGTCAATTCGCAGTTTGTAGTTTGTATTTATTGTTATTATTCGGTACCATAAAGAGCATGTACTGAAAGAAGTGGAGAAGATGTCATCCCTAGATAAGATAATTGATGAAACCTATGATCGCTTTGTAATTAGTGATGGTGATAGTTCTTCGGACTCAAACTAAAATTTTATTCAGTGATTGAATTTGAAACCACTTTGATTGTTATTATAATTTAGTGAATGTGTTGAACGTGTTAGTTTAATATTATAAATTTTAAAATTAATGAATAAGGTAAATGTAGTCTTTATGTTGCCCATAATCATGCACAAAAATACTATTGTCATTGACGGTTGACTATCTCTGAAATCCACCATTTTTCTTGTTTACCTTTTTTTAAGTACCTAAACAAATGGAGTATAGATACTGAAAATTTCATGCAGTAATATCGTCAAGTGTCGAACCCTAATAACCTCCAAAGTTTATCACCAAACTATACAACATAGAAATTTCTTCTCGCGTACAGATGTTCTTTATCTTTAGATTTTTTAAATTTGCTTGCCATCAATTCATCCGCTATTGTAAAAACTTTCTACAAATCGAATACATAGGGAAAAAGAATCTTCTCGGGCGGGACTCGAACCCGCAGTCTTTCCCTTACAGGGGGAATGCCTGACCAATTCGGCTACCGAGACACGCCCGATACGATTCAAATTTCCCTCCTTATACGTCTAAGGCGACTGCGCGCGTAAGGGAAAGACTGCGGGTTCGAGTCCCGCCCGAGAAGATTCTTTTTCCCTATGTATTCGATTTGTATAGTTAGCATACTTAATGCTGTAAAAATTCCTTCAACTTTCTACAAATCATTTAAACCTTTTAAAAGCTGAAGTTTTCAGTAGATAACTGACCCTATTAAATTTTAAAGGCAGCTTCTTCCAGCGTTAAAACGGCCACAAGAATTTCATAGGCCTAAATAAAAATAACAATCCCTGTGAAATGTACTTTGCAAATTCGAAATAAATTCAACCAAACCTATTCACTTTACCTAGAAACTCATTTCTATTCAGTTTTTAACTCTAACGAGATTTTCTACTCACATTGACTATTCTAGCATTCTACCTACAAACAAACGTCGCTTCTGTATCCTATATAATCCACGTCCCTGCCTCAAGAGAGGCTAATTTGACTCGCGACAACCGGGCGATTAAATTTTAATATTTGAAAAGCGCGAGACGCGACGAGACGATTGCGATGGGGAATTGTGTCGTTGTTTTTACAACTGCGTTACTTTTGACTCAACACCGTTACTTTTTATGTGGCGTTTTTGTTCAAATACAGGTGTAATTTTTGTTGTGTTTTTGTTTTGTTCGTTGTGAGATTCTTGGGGCTGTATGTTTGTTAATGTTGCTGAGAATATGAATAAAAGATATATGTTGTTCTCTCTTTGCAATATTGGTAGTGGTTAAAATTAAATCACAGATACTCAAAATAGGCCAAACGTTCAAACCAATTTTTCAAAAAAAAAGCTTATTTTACACTAAACGAAGAATACTAATAACCTAGTGTGTCTCTATTACTTTTTAAAACAATGTCACATAATAATATAACGTAAGGTTGCAGTTAAAAGACCGGAGCTCGAACTTTACTCATCACCATCCAAACCTTTTGATATTTTGCATAAAGCGACTGCCATCTGACCTACATAACCCACTAAGCTTGACATCATTACGCTCCTACTCAAAGGAGCGGAGCAGTAATATTATATACCAACAAATCCAACAATTTCCTATACATAAAAAAATATCAATTCCGGGTATAAAAAAGGTTATATGGACTTTCGAAGTATAACCACGGGCAAAACCGGTGCGGTACGGCTTGTGTATGTTTATCATCACTCGAAACTCATCGATAAAAACCATAAAAATATAAGACGCTCCCTAATTTACTTCCAAACAGTAACAAATATTTGGTAATATTTCGTCAATTACTCCCGGCATGGCGTACAGGGGTATGGGGTTCCGTTCTTGTAATAAAGAATACCAATCGGAGGATCCCCTGGGAGGGGCTGACCTCCTCAGAATGAAAGGGGTTAAATAAAATACACTGTGAATGTTACTGCGATAGTATTTTTTCAATTAACTAAATAGGGCTTGCGGTTGTTCGGTACGGTTTTACGATTTGTTTGAATAAGAGGCTGTTAAGGATTACCTGTGAAAAAGAATGTTGAATACTATTGATTTGTATGTTATACAGATTCAATTCCATTGATAGATGTTCTGACGATAGATAGATGCATAGCACTCCGAATAAACCCTTCGGGCTTTTTAGTGTTAAATTTAATATTAGTAGTAGTAGAAGCAAAGAAAGCAAGAGCTAGCCCAAGAGGAACATTTACGTATGGCACAGGTAAATAAAGGAAAAGATATAATATTGAATAACACACTTGTACTTTTCCACTGAGTTTATTTTTTTAGTTTCGCCTTACGCCATTCTCAAAGGTTTACATTGATGAATTGATGATGAAAACATCAACAACATCAGTGGAAAAGTAGGTACAAGTGTGTTATTCAATATGTGTAGCAGATTCCACCAAGCGCCATCAATGTCCAGTATAAACAGTGTGAAAAGATATAAGTCACATCGTATCAGGAGGTGAAAGGATTGGCGGAGCAGAGAGAAGAGTGGTGATTACTCCACCGAAAAGAGCGTAACCCTTAAGTTAGAGAGAGAGAAATTTAATATTACTTGTGTATTGTACGATAATAAATAAATAAAAAACATACTTTGACGGCCTCTGTATATAGCGATAGAGCATTTGAGTTCGACGACTACACATGGGGTGCGGTTTCTATTCCCACTCAGTGATAATATTGGTACCTATGTGTATATTCAAGAAGGGCAGTTTCTTCAGGGTAGGCAGCATGAGTGTAACGACCCTGGTATTGCATTCATTCATAGACCACGGTAACGACTTTCCATCTAGTGGACCGTGAGCTTTTCTGCCACCTAAGTGGTATAAAAAACTGCATTGGTCTTGATGTTTCTATTTATAATACGTCATGTATTTATTAACAGGAAAAAATGTATTTAAGTATGTTAATCCACATTCTAGATTCCATAATACGAGGTAAGCTATGCTAATCAATTAGCCCAACGCAGGCACTGGTCCAACAGTGGACTGCTGTGGGCTAATTGGCCTTTCCCAATGTGCGCCATTTCATCCGATTATAGGGCTAAACTACTTGTAACTCCGAAAATACCCTGCAATTAGCAAAAAGCATCCTTATTTGCTGACGACCTTACACTTTTTTTTAAACTATCAGTCAAATCGTGACCGCGGGTGCAGCATCGCACCGAAAACGTCAGCAAAAGTAAGTCAATCATCGCGTGAAGTCCCGAATTGTCATAAAAAACCATGACTTTTCACTTGTCATTTAAAAACACAAATTCAAAAAATATAACCTCAAGTAAAATCTCAATTTCAATATCAAATTCACGAAAGCTCCAATACAAAAATGATAGGTAATAACTGCTAAACATAATGGTTCCGTACATTTTGAACCCAGGTTTTGGCTCGGGTTAGTGCATGCGATACTCATCCCGGGGCAGACAAAACGAAATGTTTAATATATCCCTGGGCGTAAAACAGGTAGCCCACCAATCATTTAATTTGGCTGTCGCAAGGACGGTGTAGTTTTGATACTTGGTGGAATATTTTAATAAAAAAACGAGACTTGTCAGAATGGTTTATTATAGGTAGTTGTAATACTCGCTAAACGATTAAAATTCAAACTCTGAGTCCCATTTCACGTCCTATTTTTTCCCTATAAAATCTGAAATACGAATAACTTATGCGACTTGACACCAATGTCTTGGCTGTCGATCAGCCGTTGACAAATAAAATTTCAAAGCCTTGTGTGCGTTTTCTTTCTTAAATTTTCCAATTCGATTGGACATGTTTATTTTTTGGCTATAAACGAAGATATTATGTTATGCTTATCTATGTAATAATGATATCTCGAATCTTCGTAAGTCAATGAAAGTACAAACCCACGCAAGCAATAAATACACCGTGTATCGCGAATAATAATTAAGACGTAATCGTAATTTCCATAGCACATGGTACGTTACTTCTAACACATCTCTTACACGTGTAAATGTAAATAAAACTTTTGGCACGTTTACTACTTGGTGATTGAAAAAGAGTTTCCTTTACGATTGCCGTATTATTTTTCGTATGTTAGGGCTTTTACACGCAAGCACGATACGACATCGCGACGCGGTGCTACGATTCACGCCATTATTCATAGTCGAAAGGAATGGTTGTATCCATTAACTTCTGTAAATTTGTATTTTTCTTCATGCATCTACTTAATACCAGTACGAGAAATGCATCTAACAATTTCGAGAATAACTGCGTACCATAATATAGACGACCTTGCTGTGTGTCATGGCACATGTGGTGGCTTTTTACATAGTTTGTCGAAGACTGTCACAATCGTAGCATCGTGAAACGAAGCACGATGTACGTAGCAAAATGCAATACGTGTAGTATTTATGAGTAAAGGCCTTACTTATCAACTGCATTGCGAATACTCTGCTGATTGTACCAACTGTGCATCCTAATTTTAATAGATAATACGGTAATCTCAGTATTAATGGTACAGTCGACATCAAAAGTAGCTTAACACATTCTTATTTACTGATCACCTTAACTAATAAACCAACTTCGCTTTCAAGGTATACCTATCTGCTGATTGACGGACTGGTGCTATCGAAGTTCTGTAGCTGGACTAGATTTTCGGAATTACTACAGTCACTCTTACCCTTAACGAATGCCACAAATGTTCGATTGGCAACCAAGACCGACGGTTAAACGTGTTTTCAATTGCTTTAACTGCGATGTCTGCCACAAGTATCAACTCTGTTTATTCCAAAAACAGCACCCGTATAATGGTTGTTTATTGAAATTCGACTCATTATTTTAATAGGACATCCGGTTCGGATCGCGGTGAGCACAGATCATACATTATTGGCACAGAACAAAAGCCGATGTATTAGAATAATAACATGATTTGACTTCGTAAAACCGAGGAGCACGTATCAAGATCGTGAAAATATTTGCATGATTTTAGCTTTATATATATACCTTATCATGATATTAATATCATTAACTTCATTACTTAAAAATAATTGAAATGTTCAATGGTTAATGACAGTTTTATTATTTTATTTCATATAAAGAGCAATTATGTACCTGTACCTGAATATAAAAATATAATAATACCATCTACTAGCATACTTAGTCCTTATGTTGGCTACGTACCCACTGGACCCTCAAAATTCGACCTCATCTATAAATATGATCCATTGGACCTCCATGTTAGAATTGGACCCTCAATCTTGGTAAACTAACAAATTATGAAATAGATGGTCCGAAATAAACTGTATTCTATTCTATAATATTATATTCCATTATGCTTTGCACAGCTTTATCTAGACCTGTAGTAAGTATAGGTAGGTTAATAAACATTTTAAATACAATTTCCTTCGTAAATACATACTTACATTTTTTATATAGGTACATTTCATTGAAAATTTACATGTGTTACGAAATACTCTGATCAATGCATAGCGACTGCTTCATACATAATTTTCTGGAAATAAACAATGCCACGACCACCAACATAGCAATATTAGACACTCTTCTGCCACCCCACTTAGGTTATGGAAGTATGAATATAAAACCAATGTGAATTTTACTAACGTTCACGTTCGTCTCTGAAGGACGAAAACAGAAATCAATAAATACAGCATTTTGGGCAGCTGAAATTTAAATATAAGGATATTGATACGTAGCCTTAAAGGGCTTGGCTCCTGTCCCAAGCTATAATTAAGAAATTCGTTCCACAGTCTAATCTCATATGCAAATTCACAGGTGGATGTGCAATACGCACTTTCGCTAATTATTACCTAATACTGGAGGTATTATGTTGCAGTTATTGGTAAAAGATGGTGTAGGGTCACTTTCAGAGTATTCATACTAAAATTATGAATGCGAAAGTAACTCTGTCCGCCTATCTATCTGTCTGCCTCTCTGTCTGTCTGTCTGTACGGTTTCACGCCTAAACCACTGAACTGATTTTGATGAAATTTTGTATAGTATAGGTTAGAGCTTGAGAAAAGACATAGACTATCTTTGGTCGCGATAACCGACATCTACGTGGGCAGAGCCGCGGGCAAAAGCTAGTTTGAGATAAAATTGTTGGTAATTTATTCGTAATACGGTCATCATCATTATCCCAGCATTGCTTCTGGTTGAATCCAAAGCGTGTATCTATTTTTGAGTTCGG
This sequence comes from Eilema sororculum, assembly GCA_914829495.1. Lineage (NCBI taxonomy): Eukaryota > Metazoa > Arthropoda > Insecta > Lepidoptera > Erebidae > Eilema > Eilema sororculum. The sequence goes on along the minus strand of OU618552.1, from coordinate 7,184,189 downwards.
TTATAGCGTTTGGCTTTTGAAAGCGATTGCAATCCCTTACCCGGTAAGCCTGAACTAGAATCTCGTCCAATAAATTAATTAGCGGGTATACCTACTATCAGAAGAGGTTGGCTTAGGCATTGGCAATCTAGCTCCTATTAACCCAATTAGTTATGCAAAATGGCATTTTTAGCAATCTTCAGAAGCGCAAAGTCATGTTAGGCTTCTTTAAATTGTTGGAAAGTAAGTAACACAAAACTCACAAAAACACAAAATGGTATATTCACATATGACAGATCCGCAGAATGTCAGATTCCACTTTCACTAAACGACACTCTTTTGCAAATCAACAAATCAACATCCACTAAAAAACCAATAATCATAAAATGCAACCTTCAAATAGATTCACGAATAAAATGCCTCAACTATGAAACCGCAATACACTTACACACCGAGTCACCGCACAGGGCGCATATTCGCCCAAATATATTTGCAAAGCGTCAGACCAGAGCTTTTTCCCACCATCGTCCCTTGTCTAGCGCCGAACCATTGAAGCTCTTCGAAGGAATTCCCAAAACGCGCGGACGTGGCTGAGATCCCTTGTGAGGGTCTTGAGACCCTTCGATTTGATGTTGACACACGGTAGGAAATGTTGTCTTGCCTTAAAAATAAACTGTCACTTCTGTATTGCAGAATGTTACCTCAAATTTTTGTATTATTTGTTTCCTTGATTCTAGTAATTGTTTAATCTTTAAACAATGACTCCGTGTTTATCCGTGTAGTGACGGAGAAAGAATAAAATTTCAGTGACTCATTCCTATGCCGCACCATTAAGACCTGGAACTCCCTGCCAGCTCACGTGTTTCCTTCTTCCTACAGTGCCGGGTCCTTTAAGCGGGGCGTGAAAAAGCATCTGATGAGGCCGTCAAGCTGAGTGCCACCATTGTTAACATGGTACATGTTTACGATGTTGACCCTCTTTCCGAGACTTTGCCTTTAGCTTACCATCAGGCGAGGTGATTTTAAATTGACGTGTCCTTTATAAAAAAAAAACAAGTATCACTACCCCATCGTATCCGAAGGTAAGAGGTGACTAATGCAGACGATATCAGTGCGAGAGAAGCAAAATGCGAAATAAAACCCTGTACCAACCCGTCTGACCAGTGTGGAAACAGTAGGCCAAAGTCTCCCCAACATTGTGAGAGGCCTGTGTCCAGTAATGTACTGCGATAGGCTAATTGCTATACATTGACCAGGGGGCCAACCACAACCTCTTAAAGCAGTATTATTTCAATCTTACTTCGTGTTTTGGTACCACGACCTCTTAAAGCAATATTACAATAATGTTGTTTAAATTAGCAGTTTTGGGACGTCACCCATAGTTTTCGTTCTTTTTGTTCGTTCAGCGTCAAATATGACATTCTTTATAAAGTCAATAGTTACAAACAACGATTGAAAAAACAATATTCGAGGAGTTTATCAGCTTCTAAAAGCTATGCTAATATTGCTTATTCACGAAATCGTCATCGAATGCAGTCGCGATAAAAATGAGACCCTTTCCATTACCTATATGAAATTGGTTCAATAAGCGAAAGAGACTCCCACAGAGTGATGAATAGAGTCCACACTGTTGAAAATCCCTATCTACAGAGTTCTCTGTAAAGACTAAGGTAAGCCCATATTTATATTGAATTAAGTACACGCTAATGTATTGTAATGTGTGATTGACCACTATTAGTTTCGTAAATATATCATGTTCTTAACATAGTTGTTTTTTTCTAGGTGTTCATTGCATTACCATTTTATAGGCAACTGATGCGAGAGCCATAGGATAAGCTGAGTGAACAACTACGCACAAATAATAACATGCATGATGGCTATTTCAAGAGTTCAACGGTTGCTCGAAAGGCCGCATTAAGATCCAGTTATAATAATAACTATTTTACAAATATAATTGCTTTTATAAATTATTCCATGTAATACCTACTAAATAAATAATATGGTGTCTATATTAATCGAATAACCATCTTTGTACGTTTGCTTCCACCATCACACTTGCCGCGTTTCGAAGCTGGATTGCGATGGCCAGCCTCAGCACCAAAAACGATCCGGAGCAAGAGTCGATTGTAATGATGTCGATGAGGTGATGACCGCTAAGTGTAAATATCTATCAAGCTGCGAGTATCAAGCATTATTTAATTAGAATTTGAGCTATTAGAGCGGGTGGCGCGGAGATCTAGATAATAGAAGCCAACTAAAAGACAAAAGGATGTGCAGTGTGCATTTTACAAAAATACAAACCCTTTTTTAATACAAAGCCTTTTTTATAGTGTGGAAAATCCCCACGGAGCCGGTGGAGGCGGTTTGTCGGACTCGAACCGACCAAAACGCACGCCGTCTTGGGTCCTTGGTTGCCGGAGGTGAGATTGCCAAAAGCATATCTCTCGCACCCCGGCAGACCCAGGACCATTTCTTTCGAGATGGCCCCCTTCGAGTTGTGGGGACCCTAGTGTCCCCATCTAGCCCCGGATACGGGGAGGGCACTGCGCCTTTGGGCACTTTGTTGTGACAGAGCATCAATGCGCATGTCCATTTTAATGTCATCAAGTGACATCGGTTAGGTTCTCATAGCAAATCTTATTATAATAACAACATAGCTGCACGCCTTGGCTTCGCCCCGGTGCTATGAATTACCTATATACTTTTAGATACAAATCTTTCAAACAAACCTTGTCCTAAGAATAATATAACCAAAATAAATGGGTAGGTAATGAAAATCTGTCCCATTGTGGAATGCACTAAAAAGCTCTATCTAACCTTGGGACTCGAGAGCCTTGAATGTCGTCAAGTTCAAAAGCAGTATTCTTAATTCGGGTGCCACTCCGTCATACGTATCGCACTCGAAACGGTGCTATCGATGTGCTGAAATAAAACTTGCCCCTAGAACCCGTTGCCTCGCACCCCTTGCACCTGTTATAATTGTATGATGTAATCATTAATGCTCAGACAATTAAAAACATATAAAATTATTACGGCTTTATATTTGCGGTAGAAAATAATTTTTTACATAAGTAGGTTCCTACAATACAAAATTCACGATTGTTATGAAGACATTGAATATGAATGACTTGTATTTTGTTCTTAAGTTTGCATGCTTGTCACAAAGAGGGTTCAAAACAACACTCCTCCTGCGTTTACTTAGGTTTAGATGTTGAGGCATTTGAAGATTCTTTGTATCGCACACTAATTATTCCACGTTGTATAACAATGAAGTGCTTTCTCAGGTCGATGTGTTTTAATTTGCTACTTAGGATAGAACATTTTCACATAGCTTCAATGCCACTTGGTTATCACTGAAAATCATTCACATTCATCAAACACTGCTGTCATGTCTTTCAGCAGTAGCCTTAGATGGAGAGCTCTTTCACAGCTTCGGATAGCGACATAATAATAATTATATTCTTCATTCAGCATAAGCAGTTGACATAGCAGATGCTCGTTGCTTCGGACTCCCAGCTTACAAGTTACAACCCCGCTCTACTACCACTTTAAATAGTACATATAAAATATAAATAGATAATATTTGCATGGTTTGATCAAAATGCCCAGGCAATTTAAACTATAAAATTATTAATGGCTTTACACACTGGCTTTACACACTGGCTTTACAAGGCTTTACATATCAGTTCAGTTCAGTTCTTATTTTATGGCTCCGCTTGCGATGCGCTGCGATTCTGCCAGTGTCAACGTCCCAGGAGTGTCATAAACTTCAAGATAAAATGATCGGTTTCGAGTAAAAAATTATTATTAGGTATCTCAATTAATTTAAAAATATTTAAATATTATAAAATGCATCCAAGTGATCCAACTCGCACAAGAAAAAAAACTATATAAATAACTTTTAAAGCTTAATATTGTTGAGCTTTATAAATTTGCAGAGAGTGAAATTTATTGAGGGGGAGTATATCAGGGACAATAATGTCTGGAAAGAAGCAGGAAGGGGAACAACAGGGGGGAGGATATCGTAAAGAGAGAATTGCAGGTTCGGACAATTAAAAAAGATATGATCTACACTTCCCTCTTCAAGACCACACTCACATATCGAATGGTCCCGTATCCTTATCTTCGCCAGGAATACCGGAGTACACGCAAAACCAAGTCTTAGTCGGCAGATGGTTGACGTCACAGATTTATCAAAATTGCGAAATTTAAAAAACCAGGGGAAAGAGGGGATGTCTGGCTGGATGTTAGCATAGAACTTTCCTTTGATGAGCTTTGAATCATTCCATATCCTAGTCCAAGACTTTGCAAGCATATTTTTAGGTCGTAAACAAAGGTCGTGGCAATATGTATGGTAATGCTCAAGTGTACCCAAAAGGGCTGCACTTTTCGCGCAAGCATCTGCCGTCTCATTACCTGGTATACCAGAATGGCCTGGTATCCATGCAAGGAGCACGTCGATACTTAGGTTATGACATTCATAGAGGGCGAGCTTGATCTCAAGAATAATAGGGAGGCGAGAGGTAGGCCCGAAAGAGTTGGACAGAATAGATTGCAGGCAGCTCCGGGAGTCCGAGAAGATGATAGATTTATCAAGTCCATGGGATCTGACAAATCTAACAGCCTCCAAGAGTGCGACAGCTTCACCGGTGAACACTGATGCTGATGAGGGACATTTGAAGCTCAAATTAATTTTAGCACTTGGGATCCACACTGCAGCGCCAACATTACTGTTGATTGATAATTTAGATGCGTCGGTAAATATGGAGTTCCATCCTAAATATTTCGAATTAATTTCAGAGTTAAACATTCCTTTGGCATCGACAGAGTCCTTTGTGATACCAAAGTCTAAAATGACTTTGGGTTGAAAAACTAGAGCATCATAAGGAATTAGGTATATTGGAAATATTGGATACTGTCTAATAGAGTGCGGTAGGCCTGAAAGGGATTTAAAGCTATGGAGAATACAAGGGATCTTATCAAGGGTACCAAATAGACTAAGTAGGTGATTTAATTTTGGAAGGAGGGGATGATTGGAGTTTTGTGACAGTTTGAACAAGAACCTATCACAGAGGTATTGCCTCCGCAGGCTTAGGGGGGGGTCACAACACTCAACCTGCATAGCGTTGATAGGTGAGCACTTCATAGCTCCCAGTATCAGGCGAAGGCATCTAGACTGCACTTTGTCAATCTTGTCCAGACCTGACTTGTTACCCAAATTAAGAAGAAATGATCCGTAGTCAAAGTGGCTTCTGATTAAAGCATTGTAGAGAAGCTTCTGGGTGTATGGGTGAGATCCCCACCATACTCCAGAGAGACAGCGTAAGATGTTAACATTTTTTTCACATTTTTGACCAACAAAAGTAAAGTGAGGGTTGCCTGACATTTTAGAATCTAATATAATACCCAGAAATTTAACCTTGTTTAATACGGGGATGGTTTCTTTGTCGATAAAGATCTCTACATGGGGGATGTCTTTTTTCCTGGTGAAATCTACAACAGAACTTTTAGGTGCAGAGAGGGACAAGCCATGGGATATTAACCATTCGCCAAGGTAATACAACGCGGAGTTGAGCCTGGTACTAGCCTCTATCACCGAGGTGGAGGAGACATATAGACAAAGATCATCAGCATACTGTAAGACTTCACAGAAGGAGTCCACAGTCTGCTCCAGATCAAAAGTATAGATGTTATACAGTAATGGGCTCAAAACCGAACCCTGTGGCAAACCTTTCCAAACTGTCCTAGCAGGAAGAAAGCCAAGAGGGGTTTTAATAATAACAGATCTCTCCATTAACTGATTACATATAAAACGTACAAGCTTATCTGGAATTCTCAGCTGGAGGAGTTTCCTCCTGAGAACCGGAAGCAGAACATTGTCATATGCTGATTCGATGTCAAGAAAGACGCCCAATAGGAATTTGTCCTCTTTAAAGGCAATGTGAATATCTGTTGTAATCATACTCAGATTGTCCATGGTGCCCATGCCTTTTCTAAATCCAAATTGGGACCGAGCAAAGACCGATCCATTTTCAGCCCACCACTCAAGACGGCGCTTGATCATATGTTCCGCCACTTTGGCCATTACAGATGACAGCGCTATTGGTCTTCGGCTAGCGGGGTCTGAAGGATCCTTTCCAGGTTTCAGGATTGGGACTATTATTTGAGATTTCCATTGTTCCGGGACTATACCATTATCAAAAAAAGAGTTAACTAGAGATAAAAAAAAATGTTTGCATTTATCAGGAGCCTTAGTAAGAAAAGAATAGGGAATACCGTCTATACCGGGGGATGAGTCAGTCAGTCCGTCAAGTGCCAGTCTGAGTTCATCGTAGGAAAAGGGGGCATCCAGGATGCCCGCGGACGGGAGGTAAAACGGGGGTGATGGAAATGATAACTGAGAAGGCACATAGGGGGGGGCCAGTTTGTCTGAAAAGGCTTCAAGCCATGATACCGGGTCGTTGGCTGAGATATTGTCAATGCTAGAGGAGCATCTGAAACGTTTAATTTGTTTCCACACTAAAGCTGGGGGCGTTCTGGGAGACAAGCTTTCGCAGAAGCCAATCCAACTTTGCTTCTTCTTCTTAATAGTTAGCTTTCTAAATTTGGCTGCAGCTTTCTTGTATTTTAGAAAGTTGTCTGTAGTCATTGATTGACAGTATGCTTTCTCCGCTACTTTACGTTCAGCAACCGCCTTAGTGCATTCTGCATCCCACCATGGAGTCGAGACCCTAAAGCCACGAGAAGAATTTTTATGAGGAATATTGAGATCTGCACATGATATCATGATATCGATGAATTTATTGTAAGAGGTGAGTGAGTTAATGGGGGGGGATAATGAGTCAATTTCCCGGTCAAGGGATGATGCATAGGATGACCAATCTGCATCGGAAAGTCTATACTTTAAGGTAGGTGAGGGGTTACTAAAGGGTGTCACATTATTTGGCAAATTTGAGTGTATTGACATCACTATGGGGAAGTGATCACTTTGATAGGTTAGTGGGAGAATTTTCCATATGATGTCTGTAACAAGAGAGGAAGAACATAGTGAGAGGTCGACTGCACTTTGCGGGTTCTGAGTAGGATACGGTCTACGAGTGGGAGAGCCATCATTAAGGAGGCATAAGTTAGCCTCGTCAATGATTTCAAGGAGGGAGTGGCCGAAATGATCCGAGAAGTTGTGACCCCACACAGTGTTGTGGCCATTAAAATCCCCCATGATGATCATGGGAGGGGGAATGGATGAGAATAGGAGATTGAGGTCGGGGATCATTGATAAGATAGGATAGGGGATATAAATGGAGATAAAAGAAATGCCAAAGGTCCTGGTACCGACAGCATTGATACCAGGTGGGAGGGGTGGGAGGGCTATTGGGGAAAATGTGAGGGAGCGCTTTATTAACAGAGCGCTTCCAGCATGTGCATCAGCTCTGTCATCCCGCAGGCAGGTGAAGCCCGGGATCCGAAAACGGGATCCAGGCTTCAACCATGTCTCCGAGACGGCAATGACTGACGGGTGGAATTTATTTATGAGGTATATTAATTCATGCTTTTTAGCATTAATGCTCTGGATGTTCCACTGTAGGACCTCTATTGGATCCATTGAGGGCTAGTTGTTGTACTAATTGTGTAAGTTTGGAGGCAACGTTGGGCGGTATAGCTTGAGGCTTTGTTAAAATCATATCAATTAAGATAGACATTAGGGTTTCTATCACATTATTATTGATAGGAGATGATGAGGGTTGAGTGATTTGGAGAGCGCAACCATTTGGGGAGGATGTCCCTGGGTTTGCAACTATGTTCCTATAGGCAATCCTATCATAGGATTTACCCAATAGGGCCTTTGGTTTGGGGGTGGTATGGGCAGCTTTAATATAGGAGCGGGTTGTACTTTGAGATAGGTCTTCATGAGTAGTTTTCAGTGGGCTGTTGGAGGGACGAGGTCTGGAAGAGGGTTCTTGGGCAACCTCGGAAAATGAGCGAGTGGATTTTGGGAATTGGGCAGAGGCTTCCTCAAATGAGATGGAATTTTGGGCCATTACCATTTTAATAGACTTTTGTCTTTCCAACTCCGGACAGAGCCGGCTGGTGGCGAAATGCTTACCGCTACAGTGCAAGCACTTAGCGTCCGCTTCTAGGGTCTCACAAGAATCCCCTGAATGCTCTTTTGAGCAACGGAAGCATCTGGGCTTCGACCTGCACTGTATCTTCGTGTGGCCAAAACGACAACAATGGTGACATTGGATGGTTGGGTATTGATAAAGCTGTACAGGAAGGGAGTTGTAGTATAAAAATATCCTGTTGGGTAGGCATTGTCCTTGGAATGTAACTACGACAGTTTGGGTTGGAACCCAAGAAACCTTTTGCTCCTCAATCACTTTTCGATTGAGGCGGCGTGCTTTTAAGATGATGCCACATCCTTCGGGAAGGACTACTCCGTCGACAAAGTCATCCATAGATAGGTCTGTAGGAACATTCCTTATCAGACCCATCCTGGTCACGTTGTAAGAGGGGATGGTCGCAGTGTACTTGCACATAGGCAAGATTGGGGAGGATAGAAATTGATTTGCTGCCACTGCCGTAGTGAATTCTACGGCAACTTTATTACGGCCGACCTTACGCACTCCCTCTCCAGGGCGAATGTCCTCAAATTTTTGTTTTAATAAAAATTGTCCAAAATGAATGGGCTTCAAAATAGTACCGGTACTTGGCGAAGATTCGGAGCGAGACACATGAACAATGTAGGGTCCTTTGTCAGAGATAGTGTAGTTCTGCACACTACCAATTACAATGGAGGGATGAGTATATACCGTCTGTATCGACGGTATGATTAACTCGTCTGGGTTATTAGATGTTACCCTCTTGGAGGGGGTTTGAGACTCAGTCTCAGCTCTACGTTTACCAATTGTTTTGTTTGTTACCAGTTCAGGGTCTGGCGGCTCCGGAGGGAGAGGCGTTATTTCTAAAACCTCATCACACTCCATGTTGCGAGCTGGGGGCAACCCCCAAGCTCGAATCACCGAATATTATAATTAAAAACTACTTACAATACAATTTACGGAGTATCACAAACACTTACTAAGCTAATTGGATCACTTTAGATTAAAAATTATTCAAAAAACGTGCAAAATTAACGCGAGAAGTTTATTTGCTTCCTTTCCAATTTCCCGCCCTTGGCAGTCTTTTAGGAATCCGCTTTACATATTATTTGCGGTGTAGGTGTAAAATAAAATGTCATAATAAAATTAATTTAATGTCAGATGACAGATAGTTTTCTTTTTTTTTCTTTCAATATTCTGCCAGTTACATAAAAGAGTATTTATATCAAAAACGTTTTACAAATTACGTGAATGTCGCTCCGTTTTGTGTGAGAAAGAGATGGCGCTACACAGTATGACAGAACGTACAGCGATCTCTCTTTTCCTTGTTTGCAGGCTTGTTGCAGGCACAAAAATAACCTTACTCAAATTCGTACCATGAGCGTACAATACTGTTTTATTTTATTCCTGCTTATTGACGGAAATGAATGAACTATTTAGAAAGAGTTATGTACATGAACCTTTATACTAACTGGACTGCGCACTATGAATAGAAAAACGAGCCGAAAGAGAGGTTCCAAAGTAGTAGTGCGTCTCTTTCTAATAGTTTTATCATGTTTTTATTGGTCTTTATTACAAACAATGTTGCCGCATAAGAATTTTGAAATGCTACCAATGTCACTCTCATAACATTTAAAATAAAAGTATTACTTTGTACAACTTCATAATACTTTGTACAAATTCATAGAAGATGGTCAAACCATTGTATATTTATAGTTTAAGTATTTTTATGCAAAGTTTCATCACAAAAACATAACGCACAAATATATGGAAAATTAAAAAAAAATACCATTTACAACCAAAAAGAATTTACATTTACTATGGCAAGTTGTTAGACAGGGACAGACTACTACTTTTTGGCTGTCTCGCTCGGCTCGATTTTTCTACTTTCACCGAGACGATGAAAAATGTACCTTATGTCATTACAGTTGGGTGTAAATTTGTAATTATTGTATTTTACAGTACGCAATCCAGTTAATATACAGATTCATGGTTATGTATTCCTTACAATAATTCATTCACATTAGGGCTGTACTCCGGAGACAAAAAGACCGGAGCACCTCTGGACATTTTTGCGAACAACCGGTTATCTTTCTCAAAAACTCCGGAAATTTTATATAGAGTTAAATATTCGCCTTTTTTCATGAACACTATTTTACTATATATTTTTGATTATATGATTCGATTCCATAGCGACACGATTTTATCGAAGTATATGATGTATAGATGTTCGTGCATTTATTAAAAAGTAGGTAATATATACATATAATCACGCCTATATCCCCGGAGTGTTTTATCAACACCCACATTTCATCAATCATTGCATTCGGTCGGTCCACCTATTGCCGTATTCCGGGCACAAATTCGGTAATAAGTTGATTTCATTACATTAGTGTACAAATTGGACGTTTTCATAATGTTTTAATAAGAGGATTATGATAATAATAGTAATACAATGTCTCAAGTGGGTAGGTACTTAAAAAAATTACGAAACTGACTAAATATACTTCCTCGTAATCGAAGTATGTCCGGAGGCTTTTCGAAGATTTATTAAACTTAGAGAAAAATCACCGGATACTGAAATCTTCCCTGGAGTCAAGCCCTACGCCTAATGTCAGTGATTTCTTTTTTAGAAGACCATAGAGTTTTTTTTATTCAAAAAGGATTTTTAAAAAGAAGTTTTTACTTTGAAGTAAAATACTTGTAATTTTTAGAATTGTATTTGTTTGCTTAATATCTAAGCAATTTCTATGCATTCTTCAATACAATTTATACTTGTAATTATAGGCGTTTCCTGGGATGCGAGTCTTCTCACTGGGCACCATGCTAGCTAAAAACCGGAGAAGACTGAGCGTGGGTGACGAAAATGCCTTATTGATCCACCTAATTGAAACTGCGTGCGGTTTTAGTCGGTTTGAGTTAGATATAATGGCCGTGTTGGCCAAACAGGGAGGTATCCGTGGAACACAATAAAAAGTACTTTTAAACCGTTATAATAGTCAGCTTGACCATTTCTTGTTTAAGGTAATGTATATAAATACGGTTTACTTGCTTTTTGGGTTACGAAAATGATTTTTTGAGCAGTATTTTGCAAAACAATAATAAAAAAGTTGCTACCTAGCAACTTTTTTAAAACGGCTAAATTTGACATAAAAACAATAATGTTAAATACAATACTGCTCTAAAATCTCGTCATGGTACGAATTGAATGAACTAAAATTAATTTGACGTCACAAAAGCACTAAGCAGGAATACATGACATGCACAATGTACGGTTGTGGTACGAATATAAGCAAGATTACTTTAAGCTTGACACAAAACTCTCCTGCAATAAGACTGTTTTGTAAACGGTTGTGGTAGGCCCCCTGAATGGATAACTTTACAAAGAGTACAGCTTTTTTTTTCGTGCGGAAATCCCCTCGGATACCTCCCCCGCCGGAGCCGGAAGGGGAGGTTATGTCAGACTCGACCCGACTAAAACCGCACGCTGACTGTGGGTCGTGGTGCTAGGCCGGAGGTGAGGTTGTCATCGACATATCCCTCGCACCCTGGCTGACAAAGAGTATAGCAGTCTTTATCATGGACACTTGCAATAACAGACATAGGTGTTTTTGATACTTTGTTAACCAAATGAAAATCCGCCAAGTGCAAGTTGGACTCGTGCACTGAGGGTTCTTTACTCTACTGAATAGATTAGAGGACAACTTAACAATGTTGTATACTTAGTCAGCCTGTGACCACGGCCGGCGTAATCTGGTCAAAACGTCAGGCAAGTATTGTTAAGTTATACATTAATTATAATGGGAATTAACGCGATCTTGGTATACAGTCCGTCAAATCTAAGAAGTACCGTTTGACAGTTCTGACAATTGAATGATAGGGATGGGATGAAAAAATCGATTACTATAATATCCGAACTTTAAGAGATCGATTACTATAATATCCGAATTTTAAGAAATCAATTGTTATAATTAAATAAAAGAAATGTTTAGGATATTTTTTTATTCACTACTAGTACTAGTATCGTCGTCTTCGTCATCATCGTCATTTAAATTAATGACCAGTTGATTGTCCATTACATTATCAAAGTGTACGTCTCTTTCGAAGTCGTCCATTATTATTTTCTTTGTTTTTTGTACTACTTTACTCCAATCTTCCTGTGTAACTTGGGCACATGCTTCCTTTAATAAACCTTCCATTTTCTTGACACTGAAGGGTGGTTTTGTGTTGTGTCTTGCTGCATAACCTGTAAAACAATAATGTAACTATTTGATAGCAGACGAAAACCATTGTTTAAATTATAAATGTTAGAAGTACTCGTGTTATTATTATAATATTATAAAATATTACCTTTAACTTGGGCCCAAATCAGTTCAATGGCATTATATTGGCAATGGTACGGAGGAAGTCGTATGACTTTGTGCCCGTGCTCTTCGGCCAATTGGTCAATTACATATGTCGGTTTTGGTGGTTTATGCAATTTCACTAACTGTAATAATTCAGCTTTTAATAGTGACATGTCGGCATCCACTCCTTTTCTTTGCAGCCATGCCACCAAATCTGCTTTCTTATTGGCTGACGTAGGTGCTTTATCAATTTGCACAGAGTGGTATGGGGCATTATCCATTATAATTGTGCTGTTAGGAGGGATATTCTGTAATAAATTTAAGAACCACTCTCGGAACCTTACTGCGTCCATTTCTTCATGATACTCTTTAGTGCTTTTGGATTGGAAAGCTAATAAAGAGTTTTCCACGAAGCCTGTAGACGCTGACCCAGCATGGCATATTATGAGGCGTCCACCTTTTCCTATCGGCACCTTCGAGCACGAAGCTTCAGAATCATCAGTCCATGTTTTCGGCACAGAATGGTTGGAATTTAGCCAAGTTTCGTCCAAAAATATTACATTATCCCAGTTTATAATTTGTTTAACTTCGCGCAGGAATGTTAGTCGCTGCATAATTATGTCATGTCGCTCCATAACAATTTTTCGTTTGTCAACTTTTTTGTATCTGAAGCCAATTCCTGTTATTACCGTTCTCAACGACTCTATGCTTCCCTTATACAGCCCGGCATCTTTTAAAGTTGCACATAACTTTGCCAATGTTGGAAATTCGCCTCTTGTAAAATACCCGTATATATGGTTTCTAATAGCATGACTATCGAATTCATCGATGCCTGTCACAGGTTTATTTCTTTTTCGTTTTTTCGGTGTGTGAAGTACGTTACTGTCACTCCCCGAAGGCCCATATTTTTCACTTAATATTTTGCCAACGGTGCGGCTACCAATACCGAGAGCTTCACCGACGCGATCCCGAACTTGTGTAACTGGCAGTAGAAGTCCACCATTTTGAGATTCACGCTCAAAATACTCGTGTAATTTCACCACCAATTCACGAGCCTGGCTGTTCAAAGTACGTCCTCTTTTCGACATTATTAATAAACACTTGCTTAGTTCGGAGTCCAGTATAAATATTGCCAAGGTAAACGGATAAAGAATGATCAGTCCAGAAAAGTAATAGCCAAGTCACAAATTGTAAAACACAAACGAGAAAGCAAGTACGCGCACAGTCAGCTTCCAAGATGGCGAGAGACTGCTGACGCCGAACCGACCGAGCGGACCGCGTGCGCTTGTAGTTGGCAGTGTTGCCAGAAAAAAAAAATTGTAGAGACTTGGACACCTGCGATTTTGCCTATTGACCTAAAAATAATTAAATTAATTTATTTTAGGGTATCTGTGTATTCAGTGCATTATGCGGTCGCGCAGTAACGTCGTTAATTTATAACATCAGGCAACAACATTTTTGTGAATGGGTTCTACATACCTTATTTTTATTAGTTTTAGACGTAGAAATAAGACTTAGAAGAAAAAATTGTAATTGTAAAATCAATGGATGTGCTTGTTAAAAATTTGTTTATTTCTCTGTAATATGCAAACCCATACTATCATACACAAAAATAAATGTAAAAAACACTATCCCTGACTCCATTTACTATTTCGACAGCGTTAGCGCGAGAAACCCCGACTTATTTGGGCGCGAAAATCAAAAATCGACAAATCGCTTTCGACAACTTTTTAAAGAAGCAAATATATTTGATTTATAAATACGTATTTTTGGTGAATGGGTTTTATCTCATATTTTACGATTACATAACTATTTAGTTATGTAATCGTAATATGTGAGATAAATCCCATTCACATGAAAAAATATTTGTTTGGTTGTCAAGTGTAATTTGTAAATAATACATTCGATTTTTCGTATATGTAAACGATTTTTTTGCATACAAGTGTATCCGAAGAGTCGCAACACTACGTGCAGTGACCTAACTACGTAACTTTGTAATGAGGTCAAGAATATAACTATTAGAAATTATTTACTGTGTAAATATGTGTTATTTTGCTTTGTTTGAAAGTTTTCAATTACATTTAGATATTAAGAATTGTAAATTTTTAGATACAATAATGAAATCTTTCTAAATTCATGGTTTTATGAAAAAGGTTATCGAAACTGAATAATGTACGTATGAACAAAGTTGTTTCGGTTTGAAAAATATGAAACGTCAAACGGTACCTCTTAGATTTGATGGACTGTAGGTTATCATCATACCTTTTTTCGGCTTGTTCCCAGACCTCCACAATTTTATTACCACCACCTCCACGAATTTTATTTGTATACAAATATAATTCTCAGGACATCCTGAGAATTATATTTAGGAACAAGCCGATAAAAGGTGTGATGATAACCTGTGCCAAGATCGCGTTAATTCCCGTTATAATTCTTGTATAACTTAACAATACTTAACATTGCTGTTGGAAAAATGAAGTTACCAAATTTTTGTCTTAAAAATATCATTGAACTTTCAAAAAAAATTACAAAAATTCCTTTAGTAGCTATCCAACATTGCATTGGTTGAGAACAATAGCTGTCTAAACAACCTAGCAGTGTGTCCGTTCAACCAAGAACCACGTATGTGTCACCCGTCATTTATACTGTCGCTTTTCATCACACGCTACCGAAGGGGACACAGAATCCATATTGACCCTTAGAAGTGGCATTTTGCTCCGAATGCCCATTATTTTTTCCTTCCCATAAAGGTTATGGTAATGCCATTTGGATGGGGTTACTAGGGGTTGAAAAGTCGTGTAGAACAGATGTTTCGAACACTTTGAGTGTAAGGCTTAAGATTGTTTTGGAGGTACTTATGTGAATAGAAATTGTGAAACTATTTTCGTTGGTTGAATGGATTTTATGATCGGTTTTTCTAATACAAAAAATTCTCGTGTCGCGGTGTTTGTAGTTAAACTGCTCCAAATTTTTGTGCATATTGAGTAGGTCTGGGTAGGGTAGTCCACTCCTAATTATTTTTTAATTTTTAGTTGTTTTTTTTTTTCTAAGGCGCAACGAAGTTTGCCGGGTCATCTGGTGTGTATATATGTGTGTGTGTGTGCGTATGCAAAAGTATAATGACGACTTTATTTTTTTATTGAAGTAGCTATTACGTAGAGCTATAGAAGTGCATTTTACCAATAGCTAAGTTCATGTACATGCAGACTCGCCTCTTCCCTAGCTCAGTAGGCAGTTCGTGCTCATGTGTTAATTAAAGGCAAGCTGATTTTCTGAAAGATCTGTCTGAGAGCGGTATTTAACAAAAAGCAAAGTATTACTTTATTAGCTGACGGTGTCAACTAATAAATGTTTAAAGTGATAAACCAATACGTAGCTACAATACTTCTGGGTAGAAAACTGAATTGTAAGTATTTTGAAAAGGGTACAAAACGGAATTACTATTATTATTATAAGTTGTGGCTGGAAAAAAGTGGGTTGAAAACGGAAACCGCTATATTGTGTATTCATATGAGAAGTAGTTTTAAGTAATTAGGTTTTACCAACAGGAGAGGCTTAGGGTATAGGCAGGTCAGTTGATCAGTACAGACGTCTCCCGGTATAGAATAAATGGTTTTTTTACCCGACTACGGCGAAGCCAAAAGGAGGGTTATGATTTTGACAGGCTATGTATGTACGTATGTTCATTTGTTCCCTCATAGCGCCTCAACTACTTATTAGAACTGGACAAATGAGGTATCTTTACATTACAAGCGGCTTTATCGTCCCATGGTTATACGCGGTTTATAAGTGCCCGGTTAATGGCAATAAGCTCGCCACCTATTACATTAGGACCTTTTTTTTTTTTTTCCGTGCGGAAATCCCCTCGGATACCCCCCTGCCGGAGCCGGAAGGGGAGGTTATGTCGGACTCGAACCGACTAAAACCGCACGCCGACTGTGGGTCGTGGTGCTAGGCCGGAGGTGAGGTTGTCATCGACATATCCCTCGCACCCCGGCGGACCCAGGGCCATCACTTATGGTTTAGCCCTCCTCGGGAGGGGGGACAACGGTGTCCCCGACTCGCCCCCGGAATGGGGAGGCGCGCTTCTCAGCGCGCCGTCGCCGTGGCCTGCTTCTGCTGGGGTGACAGGCGGCTTCACCCGTCACCCCCAGGCCCGCGCTCATGGGGGACGGAGGTCAGTCAGTGCCCTCCGACGCCCGAGTTGCCTGTGCGCGCGGGCAGCGCGGTTCGCGAGTCTCGCTCGCTCGCGCTGCCTCTCCCGTTCCGCCGTCTCCTTCACGACCATTACCTGCTCGCTGAAGGAGATTACATTAGGACCTAAACATAAACTGGCGAAATGTGGGTGCTAGCACCTCTGCCTACCCCTTCGGGGAATATAGGCGTGAGTTTATGTTATGTTGTACGCTACATGACGTGTCACTGAATCTTGTTAGATATTGAGTATGGGGCAAAGTTACTAAAATATTTACTCGTAATTTTGTATTCAGAGAATAAAATCATTACATAATGTCGTGAAACTGTAAGAATATAATATCTACCCTAAGGGTCCGAAGAAGTTTTCTACAAGTTATTGTACAAACTTATCTACTGCATAATGGATATGCCCTGATAGGTTTCCGTAAGTGATTGATAGAGGCCGTTGTTGATTGTACTCCCGTTACTGTCGGCATATTAGACATAAGAAACTGGAAATTGTGATTTTGAAAAATAGGTAAGAACTAAGTACCCGCTTTACGGCAATAGGCTCGCCTCTTATTACGTGGGACCGAAAATCATAGTTGGAGAAATGTGGATGTTCAAAAATCAAAATCAAAATCAAAAATAATTTATTTTGCATAGACCATTAAATCGGCACTTACAAAACGTCAACATAAAGTAAATATTAAATACTAACTAATACTAGTAAATGGACCACCGGTTCGAAACGCGGCCCAGACCTGAGAAGACTCCGGCAAGAAACTCAGCGGGCTTTTTTTTTTTTGGTCTATTTACAAAACATTTACTTAGCCTAAAACTTATGGTCTAGATACAATGTTTTGCTTGAGTAGCACAGCAGAGCGAACAGCTCATTTCCAAGCTTGTTATTACACCTCTACCTACCCTTTCGAGGATTTACAAGCGTGAATATATGTATGTATGTAGGTAACACTAATAATTAGTCTTAGAACACAAAAATGTGCTATGTGACGTCACGTGTATTGTTTTATTGATATTTTAAGCTGCAAGGGAGTGAAGGAGTCCGTTTATAATCTTTGAGGCCCAAACCAACCTCACCTACAAATTAGTACTGTGTCCAATACTATGGCAATATAATCCAAATAGCGAAAAGGAGTAGCAGACCCCGGGATCCTAAGTGCAAGTGTGGCAACCTGGATCTTTATTCTACTTAAAAAAGCTAAACCACTGTGGTGCCACCAAAATTACATTTAAATTTAGACTTTATTTGTATACTACTAAAGTCCAAAATGAAATGAAAAAGTTTCATTATACTTTTTCATTTATTTAACTATAACAACATATCGCTATAAAGTCTATTATTTTATGCCGTTTTTTGCAGTCGCTGTGACACGACTGTGGTTTGGCTTTAGTAAAATCAAGATTTTTTATAATTAGCACTCGCCCAGCTGATGGAAAGTGATGCCTATGAATAATGATGTTTATGGTGATTTATGTTTACAAATATTTGCACTGAACGATCATCGACCCCGCAATCTCTAATTTAATCAAGCAGTCTACCCCCGCTACGCACTAATTTTTTTATTTTTTTTAATATTCCACAACATTCTACACAACGCTATCTAGACCCATGGTAAGCTTTTATAGCTTGTGTTATGGAATCTAGAATGCGGATAAACATACTTAGATACTTTTTTTTGTAAATAACTACATATTATACATAGAAATACCCAGACCAATGCAAATAGCCATATTCATGCATACAAATATTTGCACTGAACGGGAATCGAACCCGCGCCTCCTGCGTGGCAGTCGCGTGATGTCGCACCTTTAAGCATACTTTTATCAACTTTTATCAAACGTCCCTAAACATCACATTATTTAAAAATGTCTAAAAGAATCAAATCCCCCTACCATAACAAAACGCCGCCCGATCAAAAGTACATCTCCATTAAAATATATCAGTAGTCACGGTATGACTGATCGTGGAGCTTTGTTGTGCTAATACTGGGCGGCCATCTTGCCGCACACATGAAAATAAAACTTTTTAATATAGGTACTACTGCGTGCGTATATTTTCCAAAGGCCCTTGAGGATTTAATTATGTGTACGAATAGGAATGGAGGGAGTTCTGTTGTTTATTCTAGAATCTAGGACACAACTTAACTTCTGATTGGTTCTAGAATGTACACATCGATCATTTAATTTAGTAAGTAATTAAACTATAGATGTGTACATTCTAGAACCATTACTATTTACTATTGTAGGTCCCTGTTGAACATAGGCCTCACTAAATGTACATCATAGTACCCGGAGTCCAATGCTACATACATAACTAGCTTTTTCTCGCGGCTTCGATCGCGTGGATGTCAGTTATCGCGACAAAATATTTCTCAAAAGACATAGGTGTACGCAGTTTCATGCTTCTAACTTTGAAAATGACGAACTTTCCATACAAACGTTTATCACCTATTTATTTATCTTATTTTATTTAACATTTATGCACACACAAAGCGATTACAAAATATACAATGGATGTTGAAACGTTAGTACATTGGTACTGCTTATTTCTATAAGAAATTTCTCCCAGCAGACCGGCGAGAGGAGATCGTGACACATAAGAAAATATGTGTAATTGTGTGTACAGTAATGGGAGAGGAAAAGTATAAGTACACACACACGCTTAACATTATAAAATATACAGTAGTACTTAATATCTAAATAAACATACTATACCATGTATCATATATATTAACTAACTAAAAATAATAATATATATATATATACTAACTAAAAATGATATACTAAACATATTCTACATAAACCTAAATAATATCAAATATACATAAACTTAGTACAATAAATAAGCAAACATTTATGCACAAATAGGAAAATCACCATCCCTCCTCCGCTCACGACTTAGCGTCACTGAACAGAAGAGAGACAATGACTGCAAACTTTGCTTCTAAATACAGACAGAGTGTTGCTGGCTCTGATGTCAGACGGTAGCGAATTCCACAGTCTGACCGCTTGCACGGTGAAGGAGTAAGAGTAGAAATCAGTTTTGTGGGAAGGAAATTTAAGGAGAAGTCGGAGGCTTGATCTGCACGGAGCATCAGAGGCGCGAACAAATGAGAAACGCTCCCTCAGGTAAGATGGTGCAGAGGGGTTGTGCAGAATATTAAAAAGGAGACAGAGAATTCGAGTGTTTCTGCGGTGGCGGATAGGGAGCCACTTGAGTTCTTTACGAAACTGCGACACGTGGTCGTATTTCCTCAGATTGAATACGAACCGGATACACAAGTTTTGCAGTCTCTCCAATTTGTTTAAAAGTTCCTCGGTGGCATCTAAGAAACAGGCATCAGCGTATTTTAACCTATTTTACCCTTTAGTAGTTAAATTTTGAAAAACGCTTATACACTTATTCATTTATTTGCTAAAAGACACAGATTTATGAAATATAGAGCATCTAGCTCTGAAAATGACGGACTTTCATACAAACTTCCATCCCTTGCCAGCCGAAGGAAGGAGGGTAATGTTTTTTCACCCCTTTATTAGCAGAATTTCCAAAAATCCTTTCTTAGCGGATGCCTACGTATATATAACATCTACCTGCATGCCAAATTTCAGCCCGATCCGTCCAGTGGTTTGGGATGTGCGTTGATAGATCAGTAGGTATGTCAGTCACCTTTGAGTTATATATATTTAGATATATTCATAAGAAGATAATTACCTCTGATTTGGCAGTCGAATGCTAAACCGCTAATTCTTTCATGTAGTTCAGTGTTACAAAATATTACTTTCACCATAAGACTTTCTCAAAAGGGTTTTAATTGCAATGATATTCTTAATATTGCAATTTCGTCAATAAAAACCGTACAAGGCCTCATTGCCACGAGACAGTTTTTACGTTAAATAGATATAAAAGAACATAAAAATAAAGTTAGTAGAAATAACTGCACTAAACACAATATCGCTCCCTCCATGAGCCGTCCATTACACAGTATCAAATCAACAGCATTCCATTTTTAAATGAGCCCCAACTACAAAACATTGTATCACTGCTTCACAATTACAGCGGCCATGTTGCTACGTCACGATTGTCGATGATAAATGGCCTGTCACCGCGAGGGTTCGGAAGATTGTGCCAAATTAATGTTCTGCCTCACGCCTCGTTACCGAAAGATTGTATAGTGACAAGTATTGTTTTTAGTTAAGAGAGCCTGATTGAGCGAGTATTTTTGTGTATTTTGTTTAAATTGGTCACTTTAGCGTTGAGACCTATAAAGAAACACACGAAGATCATCTATGGACCCAAGATCTTTTTTTTTAATGATGCTTCAATATTAGTAAAGGACCAGTGTTACCATACTTTTTTTTCGAGTGGAAACCTTCCTTCGCGCTTCATCTCGCCGGAGTTAATGATGAAGTGGGCAAGTATGTCGGACTCAAACCTACTAAAAGCGAACGGTTTTTAGTCATATCGATCTGTCTGGCTGGGAAACCAGGTTCGTCTTACAAAGGCCCTGAGACCCCGAGTTCCCAATCGGTCTTGGCCACCAATGTTTGCCACTCTCAAATGAATGTTAAATGTATACAAAGTGAAGTGCAAATAATCAAATTGGATTGAATATTTCTAATGCTATACTCGCTACAGACATCTGCGAAAAATGTATAAAACAGTACGTGCAAAATTAGACACAGACACGGCACATAAAAGAACTACACCCATTCTAATCCACAAAATTGCAATGCAAATTTTGACAGAGGTAAAAAATTGACACCAAACGCTACAAACAAAAAGTATTGAACCGCAACAACAGATTCCCAAAGTCAATTTCCAAATTGCACCGCGACTATAAAGTCAACCCTCCTTAATCCAATCACACCCGTCCTTGTCAACGTTTTGTTTCCTCTTTTTGATAACCTACCAACATAAAAAGAACCACTTATAAACAAACACAACCCCTTCTATTAAACATTTTGTCTATCACACGGGAGGGAGTGCAGGTCTAACAATATGGCCGTTGAAATAAAGGAACGTTCATAAAAGGTCGAAAATTGCTTTTGAAAAAAGAACGCGAAGAAAATAATCCATTTAGTCGCGCGGTGCAAATGCCTCTGCTACTAAGGGGATGCAACACTAAAAAGATCAAAAAGGCATTCAAATTTCGAACCGGGATTCTATTATTTGGGCCGGTCAAAGCCAGGGGCCCGTTTTAAATGTACTTAAATTCAATTCCTATTTCCGTTTCGGAAATGTTTTACTTTTTAATTTTTTTGAGTTCGGACCTGTGTGCCTTTTCGTTCATTCATAGTTAACGTGAGTGATCTTTTGTAGAGGCTCTCTGTGAAATTGAAGAGGGCTATTCGCCCTTTTTGTATAATCAAAATTACCTTTTCTATGGCCTAGTGTCTCTGGCCATCGTGCTATGAATTCAACTACCTTTCAATTTCAGTTTTTATTTGGCAATTTATACTATTTATTAATATTAACTGTATGTTATGATTCTTTTACAATAAACGTTTGTTCGAAACAATTTCAAAGATTAAATTGTGAACATATTACTACATACTTGCAAAAAAAGCAATAAGTAAATGAACAACCGACATATTTTTTATCATATTAGAATTTGAAATTAGATAGTTACTTTGAAAATTAAAATGTTGAAAATGAAAGCTGCCTTTTCGTAAACTATTTTATTTTATTTGAAATATAATATTAATATAAGATAAGTTCTGACACCAAAAAAATTACACCAAAATTAGACAAAAGCCCAATTAATATAGGTGACTCCACTTCGTAGATAACTCGAGCATGTTTTCCTTAACGTTCGGAAATAGACACTTGAAGTAAAAGATCGTTTACAACGTCCGTATCAGAGGGGTACAGTTTAAACTCCACTCAATGTGCCCCTCGTAACGGTGAAATGTGGCCCCAATGAGCACCGTGACACACATTCTAATAGTTTTATTGAGGGAAACTCCATTTCAGACGACTCACAAGTCACAATGTACACTTTATTTTTTTGATGCTGCTAGAAATAACTAAAGGCTATTTGAAATGTAACCATTAGACTGGCAACTAAGATATGGAGGTTTGCACTTTTTACCAGTAAATAATGACCTGAGAATCTCCTTACACAAGGACTAATGTTATTAGTAATGTGTAGTCCACGTTATCATTACTAGTAGTCCTTGCAAAAGAAAAACATAAACAACCAAAATATGATAAAATAATTTGCACTATGAAAGATTTCTAGAAGTAAGATTATATAAATTTACTGCATCATATTATTTAAGTGAATTACATGCATAGTATGGCGAGACTTGTTTACCTATAACACCCTATGTAACCCATATTTGCAAGAAATAAAATGATTTGATTTGATTTGATTGTCAGCACAATTTTATTTATAGTCAAACTAGACCCTCGAATCCCCATAATAATACTTTTACATAACTTTTTTCCCTACTATTTACCAAAAATAACGCCTATGACTAGATATATAGGTTTATAATCGAATCTTATCGAGTAAATAATTAAAACCTACACCTATGTCCAGAAGTCTATAAAAAAAACACTTCACAAAAATCGAAAAGTACATGTGAGTCCACCGAATCTAATCGTCCGGAAACTGTTCGAAAAAACATCACTTAAAGGAATTCCGGTCAGAAAAATCCGGAAATTTTCAATTGAATTTCAGTGAAGGGCGGTCGCACACGGTAGATTAGTCGCTGTGCGATACACTTGTGTGGCGGTCGTAAATCGTGTGGAACTTGATACGGAGCGACAAGAGGTCAGATGTCAATGTTGAGAAGGAAATTGGAAGACTACATTTTTTGTTTACAGTAAATAAAATTCTACGTATTTTGTATAGCGAAAGTATCGCACTTTTCCTCGCACTTTCAATACTTACAATATATATTACCAGATATTTGACATGCAAATAATAGTATTACAAAGTTGTAATAAACGTTTATACTACTGGAGAATGGAGATTGATGGCATATGGTGGAGTCTACTACATATATTGAATAACACAGATGCACTTACAATTAAACTCAGTGGAAAAGTACAAGTGTGTTACTCAATATGTAATAAACGTGTTATTTATTTTTACTACAACGAAATGATATTACATGCCTAGAAAAAATATTTAAAAATTGATACTCATAATTTTTTTTCAATATTAATATTGTAACACGTATCTAAAACAATATCTTCTAGCATAAAATTCAACATTTATGTACCAAGATCATAATTTACTTAAGTATATTAAATTTTTCTTAAATTAACTCTGTAATGAGTTCGACACCTAAACAAAATTTTTAAAAAAATATTTCAAATTGCTAATAAAACCTAATGAAATGAAAAAATCTGAAACGATTTTCATACTTTCATTAATATCCCGCTAACCCGAAAAATAGCCCATAAATTTATTAACACGCGACGACGCAGCGCAAACAAATTGCTATAAACAGGACTTTGTGTCTGCTGCCTATATTAAAAAAAATACCAAAATATACAATTAAGCAAACTTAACCATACACCCACAGTTTCTAACCTCAATTTAGTATGAGTCTTATTCCACAGACATAGAGACTAATTTATACCGCACCCGTTTTCTTAGCGGTACAGTTAGGGTGGTAATATTTTGGGGTGAATCTCCCAGTTGTGGGCACGTCTCGCTAAGGATTCATTCTCGCGACAGGAGGCCATGTTGCCAGCCACCCACTGAACATAGAGCTAATATCAAATGTTACTACAGCTGAGAGTTTTATTCTCATTATGGTCCGTTAGCATATTGATACGAGATTTTTATCAATTCCAGTGGATAAGACGATTGACGTCGTGAAGTGAAATATCACGTCGCTTTAGATCTAACCTGTAGCTAATATGAGACTATTAATTAATAAGGCCAAGGTTGAAACTGCCCCAGTGACGCAGAAGTAGTAAGTGCAACTACTGCATATGCTTCCAGGCTCAAAAATCAACCGCTGATGGTTTAAAATTCGGAATGTTTAATACGTCGGTCGACAGAGTACTACCAACTTGAACATTAAAGGACTTCTTTTCCCCTGTCAAACGTTTGTCTGGCATCCCGCAAATGTCGTGGCTTTGCAACGAATCGTCAAAATTTCCACCGCGTAAACTTTTAAACAGATAATATTTCCCTGTTGTGTAAAGTTGGCGTACACTGAGAGTACTGCGCTATACCTTGCTACTGTGAGATAATAAATTAAGTACTGCTAAATATGACGGAACTAAATCAACCAAGGGACCTCACCTGCATCGTCGGAGTTGGTCTGACAGTTGGGGTCCTGGTTGGCATACAAACATCTATATGGCAGTCGTTATGTACGTTATATGGCTCACACAGAAGCCTGATCGTGCGTCCGATCAACTATGTGCTCACTGGCAGTAGTATCAGCAGTAGATTATGTGTTATTTACTTATTTTTATAGACAGCAGTGCGAATGTGACACTCCTGGTGTTGCATACGTCCATAAGCCACGGTAACCACTTTGCATCAGGTGGGCTGTGTGCTTATCGGCCACTTAAGTGGATTAAAAGGGCCTTTTTAAGACATTTATTATATACCCGTAATAGAAGCTAGTTGCATTATACATAATTTTGGTATAAATAGCCATACGTAGCATATATTATTCTTTTCATCTGTAATAATTTTATTTACGTTCTTAACAAGATGCATTTTCGTGCTTGGAACTTTTACACGGAACCAAACATAGCCGTAATAGAGCGATTTTAGTAAAATTTGATATGGAGTTAGCTGACACCCGTTAATCCAGGGAATTCTATATTTACAAAAACCCTACACACAGCAACATTTTAATATCAACAATAGGTCGAAGTAGATTGAATACTTTATCGTACGCATCTAAGTATAACCGATACCGATTACCACATCACTATTTCCTAGGTACGTGACATCGGCGCCTCACCACATACGGCCTACCGCCACACACGCGTTTATTTTTGTGCAATACCGTCATTTTATATTACACTACGCGTATAACGTCTAACTTTCAATGTATTAATTAATACAATATTAACTGTTATTGTCTATAGAATATTACGAGTATATTGATAATTAATTAATATTTGCAGTGGTTGTTCTCCTAGCCAGCAAAATTATAATGATGTACTTATTTTCTTTTGGATAGCAATATTTTTGTGTGTTTTTATAAGGATGTAGCATGTTTTTATAAAGGTAAGCCTACTTTAAAAAAAAATATTTTATTCACATGTTAGTTCGTAAATAGAATAGGATCTGTTTATGTAACACTTTAATGTACCTTAATGAAAATAAAGGATCTTTTAAAAATCAAAAAAAAATCAATCCAGGGTGTCAGCTAACTCCATACCAAATTTTACTAAAATCGCTCCAGCCGTTTAGACGTGAAAGAGTAACAAACGTCCATCCATCCATTAGGAGGAGCTAGTTAAGCTAAAAATAATAGCATATCAGCATTGTGTGTGACAAGTCTAATATTAAAACAACAGAGAACTTCCCCAGTCTTTGTTGTTTGTTAGCCGAATTCTTTGACCGCGTTGTGCGCATAAATTAATTTTAATTTTACGTCTCTGTCGCTGTAGCCATTTTTTGTACTTTTTTTTAAGACGATGAAGAATGTTCTGTCATCTTGAAAATTTCAAACATTGATTGTTGTTTTGTTTATGACTAAATTGTTACAATGTTTATTTTTGATTGAATATTATTTGATTAGATAATCGTTTTTAAACTCTCGCGTTCCATGATATACAATAATGAAGTTTGACTTAGAGTCAGCCTGTGACCACGGCCGGTGTAACCTGGTCGAAACGTCAGGCAAATCAAAGATAGGTATTACCTATACCATGATCGTGTTAATTCACGTTATTATTATTGTAAATGACCTGCGGTAGCCTAGTGGTATGGGTAATGGACTGCTGAGACGAGGCCCCGGGTTCGATCCCACAGGGTTACCATGGCACACACCAATGACTTTTCGATGCTTTTCGAAGTTATGTGTGTATTTATCGCAGGTTTATAAGTGCCCGGTTAATGGCAATAGGCTCGCCACCTATTACATTGGGATCTAAACATAAACTGGCGAAATGTGGGTGCTAGCACCTCTGCCTACCCCTTCGGGGAATATAGGCGTGAGTTTATGTTATGTTATGTTATTATTGTAGATAATCGTTGTTCACGGTTGCATTCTATCGTTATGGAACACATTGGAAGTGGTTGATATCCGATAATGGACCACTGATTCCTTTATGAGGGAATCTTCTGCACCCACCAAAAAAATCATAATTTTATCTGAACTTAATTTTGGTGATTGTTTTTGGTGACCAATCAAGGCAATACTAATTTTCCTGAAAATCGTTAAATAGAATAAAACTGTTTGCAACGGTTTCTGTTGCGATTTATTTTACTACTTTCACTTTCTTCTTTACTGTACTAATTCCAGCAGACTTTGAAAGTAAAGTGGATACCTTAATATTAATGTTTCCTCGTCAACTTACAACAAACTCATGCAATTTTTCACTAAAAATATTTTTCCCATTTTTGCCAAATAGTGTACCGACTACCGACCGTAAACTAATCCGTATGTGGCGCTAGTATCGCGACGTCCGGAGGGGATGGCGACCGCTCGCGTCATTTCCGCTTCCGCTACGCAACCAGGATATAAATAAACGGAGCGTGTATCACACATTGCGTGAAATCAATCGCTCGACTAATATACGCTGCGATTTATTTTGTCTTTTGTCTTTAGAAGAATATCTTCTTCATAAGACTTGAGAATGTTTTAGTTGAAAACATTTTACAAATTCTACAAATCCCACAAATATTCTACAACACACAACGCTATCTAGACCCATGGTAAACATAGCTTAACTATACTCCGTCCATTATATTATTGTATTTTAGACAGCTCACTGACAGTGGTCGGTATAACTTTGTTCCAGCGTCAACACCTGAAAGTCCTAGCAAAGATTAGGCGCCAATACGTCATTTTTCATTGACATCGTCATGTCAGCCAGAAAGCAATTTTAGGGATGTAGTTAGTCAATCGACTGTGTTTTTATTATAATAATTTGAAAATGTCACAATTGATATCGACTACAGAAAATTTTTTTTTTTTAAATAATTAGCGATTTTTAACCGATTTCTAAACAAAAATTCGGATGTTTATAATTATTTATATTAGTATGATTTTTACGGAAAAATCTTTTTTGTAACTCCGTCATTTGTAGACGGGTTGTCAAAATTATGTTTTTGTTTGAAAGAGGTTTATTCCAAAATGGTCCCATTTAAATTTCATAAAGATCTGATGATGGATTTCAGAGACAGGCCACGGAACTCTTCAATAAACACCAGGAAATCAGCATGTTGGAATATTCTTCTAGAAGTCAGTTGTTTCGTTTTAGAGATTAGCCCACAATCCACAATTATGGCCCACAATCGTTTTCTATTACATTTGTAAACTGTACAGACACGAAATATCTAAGTACTACTTTATTATTATGGATAGAAAGATAATAGATTATAGTTCCACATGAAATCATTTATAACATTTATCATAATATTTTCATATATTGATTTTTTTTATCGAGGTTTTTAACTTTGTCGATATTTTAAATTTTCACGCAATCACTACTTTCATCTGTCTAAAATACAATAATATGATGGACGGGGTATAAGTATATTTATCCGCATTCCAGATCCCATAAACAAGCTTATTTTGGGTGTAAATTGCGTTGTTTAGACTGTCGTAGAATATTAGAAACGATAGATAAATAAAAAAAAAATTGTTGGTATCAAAGTTGAAATGATCGTTAGCAATCGATAAACAAAATGTTATCGTTCTTAATGTCTCATCCAGCATCCTTGTACTATTACTTCAATTTTATATCGAATCATCATCATCTATACATCTTGACGACGAAATCTCAAAATGATCTTATATCTCAAAATGTATTTAGAGGAAATCAAACTCTTATTGCTTTAAAAGTATTCCTAGCTCTTGCCCGGGGCCCCGCCCGCGTGGGTGTCGGTTATTGCGACCAAACATAGCCTATGTCCTTTCTCATGGTCTAATCTACCCCTGTAATTTTTAAACTACCGCGGCGTTCACTCAAAGTTTATAATAGTTCGGGACTTCACGCGAAAGTAAGTTTTTCCAAAATATATCGCGTGAAGTCCCGAACTATTATAAACTATAATAGACCCAGACAGACAGAGTTACTTTCGCATTTATAATATTAGTATGGATATGGAAGTATGGATTGTCCGAACTACCAAATATCAGAACAATCGGTCAGCTGGAAGGGGGTACAAACCAACTATCGAAATTAATATCATTTTGAGTACTACGTTTGTCAATATCTTTCTGATGCTGACTGTACCTAACCTACTTTAAGAATACCTATACTCCGTCCATTATATTATTGTATTTTAGACAGCTCACTGACAGTGGTCGGTATAACTTTGTTCTAGCGTCAACACCTGAAAATCCTAACAAAAATTTGGCGCCAATACGTCATTTTTCATTGACAACGTCACGTCAGCCAGAAAGCAGGATGTAGTTAGTCTATCGACTGTATTTTTATTATAATAACTTGAAAATGTCACTATCGATATCGACTACAGAAAATAATTCTTCTAAAAAATATTACATAACTGGCGGTTTTTAACCGATTTCTAAACAACAATTCAGATGTTTATTATAATTTTTTATATTTGTATGATTTTTACGGAAAATTATTTTTGTAACTTCGTCATATGTAGACGGATTGTCAGAATTCTTTTTTATTTGAAAGAAGTTCATTCCAAAATGGTCCCATTTAAATTGCATAAAGATCTGATGATGGGTTTCAGAGACAGACCACGGAATTCTTCAATAAATACCAGGAAATCAGCATGTTGGAATATTATTCTAGAAGTCAGTTGTTTTGTTTTGGAGATTAGCGTGTGCGTTATGGCCCACAATCGTTTTCTATTACATTTTTAAATTGTAGGTATAGACACGAAATATCTACTGCTTTATTATTATGTACAGAAAGATAATAGATAATAATTCCACATGAAATCATATATTTATCAAAATATTTTCATTTATCGATTAATAATTTTTTTAATCGAGGTTTTTAACTTTGTCGATATTTTAAATTTTCATGCAATCACTACTTCCATCTGTCTAAAATACAATAATATGATGGACGGGGTATAGCTTGTGTTATGGAATCTAGAATGTGGATAAACATACTTAGATACTTATTTTTTTAAATACATACAAACTATACATAGAAACACCCAGACCAATGCAAATAGCCATATTCATACATACAAATATTTGAACTGAGCGGGAATTGAACCCGCGCCTCTTTTTTCTTTCTTTCTTTCTTTCTTTCTTTCTTTCTTGCGTAGCAGTTGCGTTCACTACCGCCACGCTACGGCGGCTGTCATTTTTGTGCTAGTAGATTTTGTCCAATTAGGATTTAGTAACGTAGGATCATCAATACGACATCATCCCTTTTTTTTTTTTTTTCGTGCGGAAATCCCCTCGGATACCCCCCTGCCGGAGCCGGAAGAGGGAGGTTATGTCGGACTCGAACCGACTAAAACCGCACGCCGACTGTGGGTCTTGGTGCTAGGCCGGAGGTGAGGTTGTCACAGATATATCCCTCGCACCCCGGCTGACCCAGGGCCATCCCTTACGGTCTGGCCCTCCTCAGGAGGGGGGACAACGGTGTCCCCAACTCGCCCCCGGAATGGGGAGGCGCTATTTAGCGCGCCGCCGCCGTGGCCTGCTTCTGCTGGGGTGACAGGCGGCTCCACCCGTCACCCCCAGGCCCGCGCTCATGGGGGACGGAGGTCAGTCAGTGCCCTCCGACGCTCGAGTTGCCTGCGCGCGCGGGCGGCGCGACCCGCGAGTCTTTCTCGCTCGCGCCGCCTCTCCCGCTCCGCCGTCTCCTTCACGACCATTACCTGCTCGCTGAAGGAGACGCCGGCCGCCCACGCGTCCGCGCAGCGGACCATTGCTGTGAGCAGGGTGGCGAGGGTGAAAACTCTCACTCCCAGGGCCGCCACTAGCTCCCGCCTCGGTCCGGCCCATCCCGGACACTCGGTGAGCGTGTGCAGCCCCGTGTCCTCGCTCGCGTCGCAGTGATGGCACTCGGACGTTGGCTCCTTTTCGATCCGACACAGATATCGCCCGAAGCACCCGTGCCCGGTGATAATCTGCGTCAGTCGATACGAGAGGCTGCCATGTGGCCTCTCGAGCCATTCCCCCATGATGGGCCTTACCGCCTCTATGACGGCATGCCCTGCGCGTCGTTGCTCAAGTCGTCGCTCCCACTCCGCCACCATGATCCCGTGGAGCCGGGACCTCTCGGCCCGAATGTCTTCGGGCTCGGGATCGTATCCCCGCTCCCGCGCCTCCTTACGGAACCGATACAGTGCCGCAAGGGATCTCGCTTCCAGGATCCATGGTTAGGAGACTCGCCGCTTCAAAGGATATCGTGCGGTACCCCCTAATGGCCCTGCAGGCCATCGTCTGCTGCGGAGCATGCAGCAGTTGCACGAACCTGGCCTGCAGGGCGTCCGCCCACACGGGGCACCCGTACAGGGCCATGGACCGCACGACACCCGCGTAGAGTCTCCTGCAGGAGTCCTCTGGGCCCCTCAAGTTGGGCAGCAGCCGCATCAGCGCGTTAGCTGACACCAACAGTGGGGCAATACGACATCATCCCTGTTGATAAGCTATTAGAGTAAATTAAATTCATAACATAACATATCATAAACTCACGCCTGTATTCCCCGAAGGGGTAGGCAGAGGTGCTAGCACCCACATTTCGCCAGTTTATGTTTAGGTCCCAATGTAATAGGTGGCGAGCCTATTGCCATTAACCGGGCACTTATAAATCTGCGATAAATATACACATAACTTCGAAAAGTCATTGGTGTGTGCCATGGTAAACCTGGGGTCGAACCCGAGACCTCGTCTCAGCAGTCCTTTACCCATACCAATAGGCTACCGCAGATATTAAATTAATTCCATTCGTAAAGTGCCTATACCAATCTCCCTTGCTAGCCCGTATAACTATTTATTACGGACGAGGTTCTTCAATGAATTGACAGTTAAATGGTAGTTTCTCCCGGGAAAGCTAAGTGTCAAATGAAGAGGTAGAACAAAACTCAAAAGAGAGGAATCGAATTTCAAATTTTGATGAAATTTGGTATTGAATTCGCCTTAGTATGATAAAACTGGCTAAGTGCGAGTCGGACTCACGAAGTCAAAGAATAAATTCCATTTATTCAGTTAAGACACATAATATGAATGACAAAATTTTATAATTATATAATTTGCTTATGTCAAGAAATATAAAAATATTAAATAAGATAAATCATTGGAAAATTATTCTTTCGCTGGTTCGGAATATTGATTCTACTGAGAAGATACCTGCAAGAAACTCAGTAAACTATATTAGAACTGGATTATCTTTTCTTCTAACTCTAGACCCATGGTAAGCTTAGCTTAACTCATCATCCACATAAAGACGTTAGTCCTGATTGCATCCGAGGCCACGGTGCCCTCGGTGCTCAGGGTCCGCCTTCCGGCTCTTCCTCCTCCACTTCGCACGATCTTGGGCGTCCAAGGTAGTGAGACCGTTTTCACGCATGTCACCCTCCACGACGCCAAGCCAGCACTTCTTGGGCCTACCCCTTCTACCTGGACCGGGTGGGGGCGCCATTGCCAGGCATTTGTTACCCACGTAGCTGGGCGGTTTCCGCAAGACGTGGCCGCACCAGCGGAGGCGGCTCTCTTGCATTTTATCTGCGATGTCACGAACGTGAAGGCTGCCGCGGATGCGTGAGTTCCTCACGCGATCTTTACGCGTGACTCCACACATCCACCGCAGCATTTTCATTTTCATCTCATCACCTTACGATATAAAAGAGTACTTAACCAGTTAAGGTCCCCCGACATGGTAACCGTTGAATTAAAATTTATTCATTTATTTTCAACTTTTTGTAGGTATTTTTTGTGACGGGGGTTTTTAATTATTTTTTTTTATTATTAAGTGTTGCGTACCATAGTTTATTTTTGGCTTTAATATTTATTGATACAACGGTAACGGAAATATGTACATCATCGGTGAAAATTTCATCTGTCTAACTACCACGGTAGTTAACGGAGTTTTAATAATAGGGTTCCGTTTTTACCCTTTTGTTACGGAACCCTACAACAAGATTCTATACTTAAACAATACCTAATCAACATTTATCACAGGAATCACACGTATCTCTATTATCTTACAGAACCAAGTCACACTCCGAACTTCTCCACACAACACTAATCAAGCAAAACGAATTCCCGAAACTTCGGGACGTTTTATTTCCTCGTTTGGTTGTACAAAATGACAGACCATTCCATCACGGTCGTGCAAAAATACAATAAGTAGAGTTTCCTTGTCCCCTGACCCGGGGAGGTCGTTTGGCAGTCGGGCTAATGAAGCTGCCATATTGGCAGGGCGCGACCAAGTAGGGACGTGGAGGTAGTGAAACTAGATGTGGTAGAAAGGCGTGGTGAAAATTTGCTAGCCCTTTTTTTAATGGTGCGTGAAGCGACAGAATTATATTAATAGTATATGTATATTATTTATGTGCCTGAAGCAATACTTCCAATTTGTGTTGTCTGTCCGTTCAATGTTAGATACACCGGAATAATCTACATTGTATAATTCGATAAACCACAGTTACGTACTTTGGAGCCGAAGCGGACCGACTGGCAGCTGATCTCCCAACTCCGAAAGAGAAGCCTACACCAGAGCCCAACTTTCATGTGAGGTGTACATGTATCGTGGAGTTCTTGATGAGCTCTCAATACACCCAAATTGTTTGACCACACTGTGTATACTTATACTTACGTACCTATTTACCATTTACATTCGTTCATGGTAAAACACTCGCCGGGATATTTACCATGTTTCTTAAACCTTTCGAGGATCCGAGGATTTCGAGGATGAGATTTGAAACAGCGCCGAAATATCGGATCCCCGAAAAGTATAAGAAACATAGTAAATATCCCGGCGAGTGTTTCACTCACCATCACTAAAGACAGTAGCACTGGTACAAACGAACCGCATGCATTGCTGTGATTAGTTTAGCAAATGAACCACAATTTAACTTCAAAAATGATGTAACAAGCATGAGATTACATCTACTTGTCAACACGTAATGTAGGAAATAATGCATCTGACGCGACGCGAGCTATGTTATGCAATAAGTATGCGGGCGGTGACAGCGTCGGGGCAGTGGGCATATATGCGCGGAAGATATGTAGAAAATTTTAACTACAAACAAAGTTTAACCCACCACTTATTTACCTACGTATAGTAAAATCGTACAATACCATGTTACATTGCCCTGACGTTACAAATTGCTACTGAGTTTCCATCTTGGTGATGGACGTCGTCTGATATTTGCTACACGGGTGATGTGGTTGCAGGGATTATTGTTTTTGACACGTAGGTACCTACTTCATACAATAATTCGATTCGTATCGTACCTGCAGTACCTGCTTGCTTAATTATAGAATCGAACTTTACTGTTAACCGTACCTATAAAAGGATGCGTGGCGTCAGCGCTGTGCATACTCAACGCAAGGGCGTGCGCAGCATTAAATGCTGAGATTGGGCCATGGGGCCCTATTTGGGTTCACACGGTATCTAAATATATAAAATAAATATAGTACCTATTTGTACATTATACATAAGTAATTTTAATAATATTATTTGTAATGTGTACACTGTGAGGACCGAAAATAAAATATTTTTCTTTCTTTTCTTTCTTTCTTTCTTTCAAAATGACCATCTCAATCTCAAATCATACATTTACATTCGGTGAGGTGTGTAGCGTGGCCATAGAGTAGTCCTTTAGTAATAGTCCGACTTCAGATGGTTTACCAGTTCAAATATTTAGTTCTAGATACTGCTGTATATAACATGTCCTGGAACATTAAGTTATTGAAATTTTAAAACTTAACTAATTCTACATTTTATGTCACGTCTAGTCTCCTAAGGGTAGTATGTCTAGGGTGGTCGGACATTGGTTAATTACGTGCGATAGTCGGTGGCGCTCACGAGAGAATGATTGCCGCGCAGTAACGACACGCTCAGACATAGACTTGACCATGTGCAGGCACTAAAACTGCGATAATCAAGAAGACCGTCTGGTATGACCCTTTCCACAATTAGAAAGTTTTTGCAATGTCGGCATGACGAGTGAACGCACACGACATATCCATAGGCTGCCGGTAACCTCATCTCGTCAGATAAATTGTGTGTAAATCTACCAGCTAAATAGTATTAAAGACGCTCCTCATTAGTACCTTTTAGGCTCACAATGACGACTTCTCAAAATGACTAGTTTCAGTAAACCCACATTTCAAAATTGCCGTTTATTATTAAGTCTGTTTCCCATATTGTCTACTTCTCACAATGTCTACTTTCAAAATCAACAAAGTTTGCTTTTTCCCATAATATCCGCATTTCGTAATGTCCGTTTCTCATTATGTCCGCATTCTGTTATGCCACACATTAAATGAGTGCGAGTCAAATTCCGTGTAAAAGTGTTTTATACAACAAACTTAACGTTAAGAAAACTGTGGGTATCCATACTTCCATACTAGGTAATATAATAAATGCGAAATTAACTCTGTCTGTCCGTCTGTATGTTATGCTTTCACGCCTAAACAACTGAACCGATTTTGATGAAATTTAGAATAAGGGTAGATTAGACCTTGAGAAAGGAGATAGGTTATATTTGGTCGCGATAACCGACATCCACGCGGGTGGAGCCGCGGGCAAAAGCTAGTTGCCTATAATCGACATAAACATAAAGTAAGTTGAAGTCAGTTGAACTGAGTAAGTTGAATTCATTCTATATTGCCATCTAGCGTGCATTTATTTAATTAATTCGTTTATAAGGCCTTTACAGAGTCGACTTTCTATCTTCTTCCGAAGGTTCTCTCTTGTCTCCGCATCTTTCGGTGCTCGTGGCCCCACACTGGAGGCACGTACTCAGTAATGTCATTCGGCAGTCGGCACAACAACTTGTTTATGAGCCCATTTTGTTGTTCGCTCAAACCTCACACCACTTACTCCAACTGAGTTATACATACGTATAAGAAGCTCATTTTCAACATCTTCTGTAAACGACTTGGGCTTATAGGTTGCACATTTTTCAACTAAAATATGATCTTTAGTATAATATTCTTGTACTAATCATTTTTAATACCTTTCTTGGGAGAAACTAAACTCTAGAGAGAATTAAACCTCATAAGATCCTGAGTTACCTACATTCCTGAGTCGGCAATATCATATTATATAGATATATAATATGATATTATATAGATATTACATTTCACTATTAATGATGAAGAATTTTAAATTATAAACCCAAATTCTACTCAGCCGCGTAACTCCCGGCAGATTAGAATTTGGTCCACCCATACGATGACGTACAAGGCGACTAAGGGATAGGGCTGCTTAACATGAGACAAATATATACAGCCCAAACTCAGCCTTGGATGCACGGTTTGAGTCAACAATAGTTCCCGGAAGGCGGCAATAGGCTCAGTCCCTATTACGTGGGACCAAATCCAAGGAGGTAGTTGGTAGAAGGAGGGTGTTAATTCTCGTCTGCCTAACCTCCGCCTTTATCCCCGGAGGTTGAGTGCACTCTTATTGAGACCAATAAGAGTGCACTTTTTAATTTTAAAATAAAAACAAGTATTTTATAACAGAGTTGTGATATTTTTATTGTATTTTAAAGAAGACATGTTCCGATTAAGTGTGGAATAAAATATCCGGCATTTTTATGAAATTTTCCATTACTTTTGCACAGAGATGTGGCTGTATCTCAACGATAATGGGTTGGATTTTCGATTTGAGCTCAGGAATTGTTTCGGGTTTATTCGCACAAACCCGAGATTTCACAAAACCCCAAAGAAAAAAAATTGCACACGTTAAATCGCACGATCTTGGTGGCCAGTTGACATCAGAATTTCGTCAGCTATTGTGTTCTGGAAATCGTTACTGCAATAAATCGATTGTTTTGTAATGAGTTTTTAGAATTGTAACGGGTTGTTCTTTTGAAAAGCGCTCCATTTTTAATAATCGGAATAAACTGAGGTGACAACTGTAAAATTTCAGAGTTGCCACTTGCATGAAACAAAACATATTCAAATTTTAAAAAGTGCTCTCTTACTGAGACACCCTATAGGTATTAATGATGACACTCGGATGACGATGTCGGTTTTGTTACTTGTGTATTATATTAGGTACATATTTGAATTACCTGAAATTTTTACCACGTTGCATTAGTCGAAAACACTCCTATAAAACAAAACTAAACAAAACAACAACGTTCACAAAATGCTCGCAAATCACCATTGAAAGTTGAAATCAAATTAAAACAAAACGAACCATTAATTTCGTCCAACAATTAACTTGAACGGAAATATTCGTATGGGCATCAATCTAAAAGATCATTAAACTTAATTCACTGGCTCATATGTCTCCCTCGGGCAGGTACGGGACACGAGACTTGTATAACCGAGTTCCGTAAACGGTATATCCCTCGTTGCGAACAAGTGACAAACTCATAAACATTTGTCACTGAACGGACCGTCCGAGTAATTGCGATCATCAACCAGAATTACAAGACCCATCGTCTATACCCCATGAGCCCCTGATATTAGTAATTCGATATGAGAAAAGGGGGGTGGGGAGGTCATTGGAAGCTGGTGCGCATATTACTTATTGGTGCCCCGAAACGTTTAACCGATTCTGTTCTAAATTTGAACAAATAATTTACGGACACTCTTGACAACGCAGCGATAGGGTTGACAAAGTCTTGAACTACGAAATGATTTCGAACGGACTGAATAAAAAAAAAAGGATATTTCCATAAATGAGTGAAAAAAATAAATAAAACTGTTTTCACATTTTGCTATTTACCACCATGAAAAGTACCGGTCTATTCTTAGATCTTCTCGTGCCAAATTTTAACTAAATTGGTATATTTAATAATAGGTATAGGACAGAATACTCACGTAGGTACTTAATGCAATAATTATGTGAAGATTTCGGTTTTTTACTGGTTTTTAATTTATGCTATAGTTTAATTTTTTTTATGGAGTAGGGAGGCAAATGAGGAGATGGATCGCCTGATGGTAAGCGATCACCGCTGCCCATGGACACCCGCAACACCAGAGGAGTCACAAGTGCATTGCCTTCCTTTTAAAAGAGAGTACGCTCTTTTCTTGAAGGCTTGAAGGTCGTATTGGTTCGGAAATACCGCTGGTGGCAGTTCATTCCACAGTTTAGTTGTGCGAGGCAGAAAGTTTCTCGAGAAACGTCCACAGTTGTGGACTGCCAGCTGTCCAGATTGTGAGTGTGGAACTGCTGTCGCGTGGAACGATGGTTCTCTCGTTCTTCACTCATTTATTCGCCTCCGTGGCGTGGCGGTGGTGCACGCGACTGCCACGCAGGAGGCGCGGGTTCGATTCCCGCTCAGTGCAAATATTTGTATGTGTGAATATGGCTATTTGCATTGGTCTGGGTGTTTCTATGTATAATATGAATGTATTTACAAAAAAAAAAGTATATAAGTATGTTTATCCGCATTCTAGATTCCATAACACAAGCTATAAAAGCTCACCATAGGTCTAGATAGCGTTGTGTAGAATGTTGTGGAATATTTATTTATTTATTCCTTTGCATATGTTTGCAACTTAAAAGTTCCCTTTAGTTCATGTTTGCCAGTTTTATCGCGTGAGAAAAAAGCAATGGAAGGAGATCTGACTATTAAATATGGAGGCAGCACCAGCCCTACGATATCGATGAATAATTTGGTGTATGTCCCGCGACCGTGGGCCGCTGAGGCTCATTATTGATGGGGACCTCGTCACAGCGTCCCGTCCTCTGCGTCACAATGTAGGGAAACACCAGTAAATTAACTGTTACATTGTACAAATAAACGAAACACTTCACGCACATTCTTTTTACGAATACTCACGATATGGTATGTTTTTTCAACAGATTATAGCATTATACCGAGGTACTTCTTCGTTTTTTTTTCTTATTGACTAGAAATCACGAGTTTAAAAAAATTCGTTACTAATTAGGGCCTAGAAGCAGAGCACCTGCAACCAGCCAGTCTGTATTAAAACAAAGTGTAAGAATTATTGTATGGATGTAAATTAAATAAAACCATCGCCCCAATATGTTTATATAGAATAATATCGAATACTCGAGATTATGCGCATGTAGTTCAGTTGGCTAGACAGACTCCGTGGCGTAGTGGTAGTGAACGCGGCGGCTACGCAGAAGGCGCGGGTTCGATTTTTGTATGTATGAATATGGATATTTGCATTAGTCTGGTAGTGCCTCGGACAGTACGTTAAGCCGTCGGTCCCGATTGCCATACGAACATATAAGGCAGTCGTTACAAGTACATATATAGGACTTCAACTAGGTAGTTGGAGCCCTCAAAAGTGTTATTAACTGCAATGCTTCATTATCGCCTTAGGCTTGTAGAGGTATATGGCAGTCACTTCACGGACAATATATAATAAAATATATAAATAATATTAACGCCAAGATGAAGAAGTTCAGTTTGGTCAGAACATTGCCCCTATAAGGTGGTGATCACGGGTTAAGTACAGTTCCATCTTGAGCATTATTTTTTTCCAATCTACAGTGCTACAATCTAACATATTATGGTCTCTGTTAACCCCAATAGGAAGGAGGCGCAAAGTTACACCTGTTTCATTCTAATAAAAAATCATTTCTGTCTTAACTGGAACTTCTGCATCATAGTTATCTAGTAACAATTTTTTTCACCGCCTAACATCGTTCGAAATAATGATAATAACAACATGAAACTTTTATAACATAATGTGTCTCGTATAATTCGATAATGTATATAATTTCCATGGTTAAAGATCATCAGAATGAATCCAAGCAGTTTCCCTCAGGATACTACATGAAATTTTGAAATAAAAAGTGTGTAACACAGGTAGGCAAAAAGATTTAAGAACAAGGGCTACTACGGCATGTGCGTCAGAAACTTCGGACCCGAACGAAAGATGAGACATTTATCTAGCTAGTTTCAATAGCTTAGCGGTCAAAGTCCGGCCTTACGATTGAGAAGTCTTGGGTTCGAATCTGTTCTATAACACAAGCAACTTAGTTTGTTATCAAAATATACCTGATAAGTACAGTTTTCTTAATCAAATATAATGAACAAAACTAAATTACAACTTCTGTGTCTTAATAATTAAATAAAAATAAAAACTTCTCTAAATTGGCAAAAAAATCATAACTTCCTTTTTGATTGAGATCACACTAAAATTATTGTTCATCTAGAAAAAGTGAAAAGCAGTCTCGAAATAGAAGTTTTTTGTCTGGCTATTCCTTTTGGACCAGGAGGTATAAACACTATATTACGCCTACGCACCTAGCCTACCTATGTAGTCCGGGAATTTTGACGCTTTGCTGTAACGCGTGTGTACGCGACCGACGACGCTTGCACGACACTTTAGTGATTCCCTCCACTACTCCTTTAAAATTATCTGGAAGACATTAGCCCTACGCTTACTGTTTTAGAGAAAATTGAAATTTTGTACTAGTGGATTACACATGTAGTCCGCGCGACTACTGTAGGGTTAATTAAATAAATTTTCTTTCAGTCTAGAAGGCTAAGGAAACCTCTGAAACGGCTGGGCCGATTTTGACAAGACTTTTACGGGCAATTTGTAGATGTTTTAAGGCATAAATACTTTTATATGTCTATCACTTTTTTTATGATAGAAGCTAGATATTTTCGTGCTCTAGTTCAGACCTTTCTATTAAACATCTATAATGGATAACTAAATACGAATTAAAAGTTTAATTGTACCACACATCCATCTTCCCAACAAACATAGTCTTTGTACCGTACACAAACCAAGCAACTAAAAATTGCTTGGTCAGAATCACAGCGGCGAGTAGCCAAGATAATTAATGTGAAGACGTCGTTACGTGTCTTGTGGGCTCCCCCCCCCCTCACACACACCCCCCCCCCCCTCTCCTACGACCTCCCCGGAGTCCCCCTCGCTGACCACGACAACTTGGTAGTTAGTTGTACGGCCATAATATTTGTTGTGTGTTAGCTCATTGTGATAAGGGAATTGTTGTAGGAATGGATTAGTTTTGGTGCTTTCCTTTGGTAGGTATCGAGGGCTTTATAATAATAATCTTTATTTTGGAATATTTAGATCTGGCTCATGGTTGTTGACATATGGAATGTTGAGTCGGCAATCATTCTCCCGATAGTCGTATCAGCCCATGAGCTGATTGCTAAGAGCCTAAATCAATACTTTAAGAGGATTGGGTCAAGGGCCTGGTGCAGAAGGCGGTACTCCTCGGCTCGGCACGTATTGTGAGGAGATTCCTCTCCCTGGAGCCCTAAACACCGGTAGCTAGGTCCCTATACCCAATAGTGGGACACAAGGAGGGTAGTGTTTTTTTAGCATGTTAAGGCAGCCTTTGTGACGTGGCGGTAGTAAACGCGACTGCTATACAGGTTTCGACCCCTGCTTAGTACAAATATTTGTCTGGGTGTTTCTGTGCTTCGGGGAGCACATTAAGCCATCAGTCCCGGTTGTCATACGAACATCTATGACACTTGTTACAGGTATTTGAAGCCGTAAAAATTCGACAACTGGTCTAACAAGGTAGAAAACTTCCATATCATATAACCCATGGATTGCGAAGGTCAGATGGTAGTCGTTTACGGCAAAAACGTAGTGTCATCAGTGTGGATAGTGGAGTGTTGTTTATTGAATTTATTACTAACATTAGTTCTTAAGTTTTTTGTTACTAACACTATGTATCGATGGTCTGAGAATAAATGAATTTTAATAAAAAAAATAATTTAAAAAAACTCGTAGTTCAACCGCGTGACATATAGATCGGAATAAGACCCGACAGCCTCTGTGGCGTAGCGGCAATGAACGCGGCCGCTACGCAGGAGGCGCGGGTTTCGATCCCCGCTCAATGCAAGTATTTGTATGCATGAATATAAGTATTTACATTGCTATGGTCGTGCCTCGGAGAGCACGCTAAGCCGTCTGTCCCGGATGCCATACGAACATCTATGGCAGTCGTTACGGGTAATTGGAGCCCTCAAAAGTCCAACAACTTGTCTAGCTGCAATGCTCCGATATGGCCTTTGGATTATGGAGGTCAGATGGCAATATCTTCACAGAAAATATCGAAGTTTAAACAAATCCGCAGTTAGACTGGTAAAGCGGGCGCCAGACTCCAAGCTGAATGCTTCGGATGCGACTGGGATTAACGCGAAGAAGAAGAAATGGACCCCGGATTCCGAGATGCAACCTATCGAACCGACTAAAACGCACACCGTCTTTGGGTCTTTGGTTGCCGGAGGTGAGAATGCAGGAAACATGTCTCTCGCACCCCGGCACACCCAGGACCATCTCTTTCGAGATGCTTCCCCTTAGGGTTGTGAGGACCGTAGTGTCCCCATCTAGCCCCGGGTATTGGGAGGCGCACTTTGCGCCGCCCCGCCGCGGCCTGCTTCTGCTAGGGTGACAGGCGGCTCCTCCGATCACCCCGCAGGCCCGCGCTCATGTAGGACGGAGCTCATTCTGCGACCTCCGACGTCCGATTCGCCTTCGCAACGCACAGACGATCATGGTGATTACATATTGTAACAAGAAGGTATTTTAGGTACAATATTCCAATAAATATATAGGTATAAGTACCCACAAGTAGTGCGTGTTTGTGCAGCGTGAGAGCCCGCCACAGGGGTCCATCTGTCCTTCCAGTAATTACACCGGCACCGTGCCCTTTGTCTCGCTTGACCGATAAATAAGCGCCATCTATATTCCGGTGCGGTGACAAACTTATTTTAGTTACGATAGCAGACGGCAGACCCCACTGTGTGCTTTCGGTGTTTTTAT
The DNA here is from genome assembly GCA_914829495.1 of Eilema sororculum. Taxonomy (NCBI): domain Eukaryota; kingdom Metazoa; phylum Arthropoda; class Insecta; order Lepidoptera; family Erebidae; genus Eilema; species Eilema sororculum. Next base: position 7,141,537 of record OU618552.1, on the reverse strand, counting down.
AATTAATTCTATAAATCAAAGGGTTATTTATTAGTTTTGCTTAGTAATATTTTTATTTATTTTATCAAATTATTTGTGGTAACTTCTGTAATCACAGGATATGACTCATTTAACATTTTTTCCTTGAAAGAAGTTCTGCTGAGAGTGCTGTCTGTGAGACCCATTTTCCGTATTTACGATAAGGTGGGTATATTACTTGGTATTATTTCAACAGGCAATATTTTGTATTATTTGGCAAGCCAACAATGGGGTAGGCCTTAATGTCTAGTAGTGAAGTGTGATGCCTAATTAATTGATATATTAATTGATTGACTTGATAATATACTGTAAGTAGTGTCCTTTTTTTTTCTTGTAAGAATAATGCTGCATTTACCAAAAACATTGGGTATTCTACTGACTAGTCAAATTAGTTACTTTTTACTAAACGTCAAAAGTTATAAAGTAACTTGTATGAAAAAATATTTAGTGACGTCATAAAATGTAATAGTCAAATCAGTTACTATTATAGGTTGGGTGGATGATTAAAAAGAAATAAAAGCGATAAAATAAGAACCGACGCAAGTTTTACAGGCCTTTTACCATTCTTAATTGGTCAGCTTGGTTAGATAATTTATTTTAATTATAGGATAATACCCAATTGCTTGTGTGGGTTTACTTAGTGTAATGACAGAGAGGTATCATAAGATAGAGAGGTCCCGGGTTCAAATGATGATCCCACTTCTCATTAACTAAGCAAAATACACTGAATTATTTTTGAAGAAGCCAGAATTAAATTACTTCCGAGCAAGTACTGAAGGCAATATTGGTGACCATTGAAAGCAGTAAAACACCAGGTAACTAATGGTAAATTAGGTGATCCATCTGAACTCAAGGGTGCTAAGGGTCCAATAAATTAGTTGGGGACAGTGGGGATAATAAACACGGACGAAATGGCCCTGCCAAATAACTTGTTAGGAGTTGCCCTGTCCTCCCCTGTTGACTAATTACGACACTTTGTTTCAGCCACCGCTGGGAACGGGAATTACTGGTCGAAGTTTACGTAGATTGGACGTAGTTTCTTAGTCTTTCTTCGGATATGAGTGTTTTTATGAATTTATTTATGTCTTAAAGGTACGCTTCACGGAGGATAGAATATGATTAAGTAATGTGCACATAGATTACCCACTACCATGGTGTATCAGGAAATATTTGGAGACATTTATTTATCGACATAAATAGTACGGACAGTAACAGAAAATTATCAGTTGGAAGAACATTCCCCCTGTAAGGGAAAGGTCGTGAGTACAAGTTTCACTTGAGCGTTTCATTCTTTCCGATGTTTTTCGAACTTTAAAGTTAGTACTAAAAATGCTATAAAAATTCAGTCAAATATTCGGGCGGAGTCATCAAAATTCAATGTTTAAAAATGGTTGAAAAATCATTCATTGTTTCCAACAGTTCGTAAGAATGTGGGTTTAAGGCACCACGGTCGCCCTTAAAGACGAATATAAAGAGAAGGAAAATTTAAAATGAATCAAGTGTGGCTCAATAGCTCAGTTGGAAGAGCATTCTCCCAGGCCCTTCCTTCCTTCTTCATGAATTCAAGTCTCACTTGAGCGTTTCATTTTTTCCGATGTTTTTCGTATTTTTAATGGGTTCTATCACGATTTATTTTGTGTCTACTACAGATATTGGGATGTAAGGTGACCCAATGTGGCATTTCCTTTGCACCTCGGTTGACCCAGGGCCATAATTCAAACAGTTATAGTTAAAAAATTCTAACAACCCTTTCTATACCTAGGGCATATTTTTTAATGTATGCACAATCCTTGGAACCAATTCGCGAAGCCCTGCTCTGGCGCGCGCGGTTTATTTTGATATAATCTAGTAGCTTTTGTCGTTGATCAAACACCTAGCCTATGTCCTTTCTCAAGGTCTAATCTACCTCTATCATCATAATCGGTTCAGTGGTTTAGGCGGACAGACAGAGTTACTTTCGCATTTATGATATTAGTACTTATGGGTTATTGATGGATTTGAACTCGTTCACCTCGTTCTATCCTGCAAAGACACCCCAATAACACGTACAATTTGGTCCAAGATAAAAATCTCCCTAAACCTACTCATTATTAATTTTGTAAAAATCACTTTCAAACCAATTCTTGCAATATCTCTACAGCATATTCTCCATCAAAACAAATCCTCTATCGCCACAATCAAAAATTATCAACGGCCTAAGAAAAACACCGCCACAAAACCCGCACTATCATCTATCAGACTAATCTACGAAGCCAGTGGCGCATAAATCGATGCGCGGGCGCCGGTACTTTACGCGCGATGTCGTACAAGGATGCCCACTCAGCAAGAGATAGGTACAACGGATTTTATCGCCGGTGACAATAGTGTGTTGTTGGGAAGAGATGTGGTGCGTGTATTCTGGAGTATTTGTGGTGTTTAAACAGTGGGAATATAAAGGGATAGAAGATTAGTTTATAGGCGATTATGTTAATGTGAAATCGATATTAAGGTTAATTTGTGTTGGTTAACCGTAAACAAATGTTGGTAGTTGAATGTTTTCAACTTATAACTCATCATAACAGCTATATGCCATGCCGTGGTGGTTTCCTGTAAAGTAAAATAAGGTCACCTCCACTCCATCCTGGTCCTTTGGCTTACGCAAAGGGACCTATGGGATAGGGTTGTTCTGCATCTGATAGTAAACGTAATATACTAGATACTACCAAGAGGACACAGCTTCATCCGTCAATAATCTAAACCGATTTGAAGGCCCATAGGCCTTAGCCCAAAGACCTTATTAGGGCTTTACCTATGTTCGCCTGCAGCCGATGCTTTTGCAAATACCAAAACAGACCCCAATTTCTGAGGCAGCTTTAAAAATGATAGTTCAAAATTAGAAAAAAAAATATCTTGAGTTGTACTTAAAATTGTTCCATGATCTAAACTCCGTACTGGATTTTGCATTTTCATACAATAACGTGATAATTAAAGTTCCATAAAATTATACTTATCCATTGCTTGTTTTTAATACAATACACAACAGTACTAAGAAAAGAGCAGTCAATGTATACGTAAGAAATAAAATAAGTGTAGGGTGACAATGTTTTAAGAATTTTCTCGGTACAGTCCGGTGTTATCGAATTTCGATTTACGATGTTGACAATATCTGTTGAAGCTCATGTCGCCTTGTAGGTATTTTTATCTTTTGTGGTCGCATTGTTTGTGAACTCACCGCTAATATACTGTCTGTTCGTTCGGACGACACCCCGAGGTTTTGTTACAATCTTGTATAAATTGTGTGGTTCGAGCCAGATATATTATTTCGATATTAAACTTTCGCATGCTAAAAAGTAAGATCAGAATTTGCATAAATTTTTTGAACTTATTTATTTGGGAATAGGTAAGTACATGTTCACTTTATTATTTACTAGCTTTTGCCCGCGGCTCCGCCCGCGTGGATGTCGGTTATCGCGACCAAACATAGCCTATGTCCTTTCTCATGGTCTAATCTACCCCTATACCAAATTTCATCAAAATCGGTTCAGTGGTTTTGGCGTGAAAACGTAACATACAGACAGACAGACAGACAGACAGACAGAGTTACTTTCGCATTTATAATATTAGTAAGGATTTTACCCTACCTTATTATTTTTCCCCAAAAATTGAATGACTGAATGAAGTTATGTGATTTTTACCCGACTGCCGAAGGAAAGAGGGTAATGGTTTTATTTATGTAAGAAAAGTAACAGAACTAAGTCACTTAAATTAATAAAGTTAGTGTTATGCAGTTATTGCTCAGAATATAAAAATAAAGTGACTTTCCAATATAATACAGATCATAAGAAAATCGACAATGAACACAAACATTGTAAGTATTTAGCAAGTTAAGTTAAATTCAAATGAATTATCTCATCTCTTGCTCGCACTGTATAAATTTGTTATGAATAAAACAATTAAAAAAAAAGGATAATCGAGTTCACTGAATTTCTTGCTGGTATCTTCTCAGTAGAACCAACCTACCGAACCAGCGAAAGAATCATTTTCCAATGTTTTTTTTTTCTGTCATTACTGACATTATTGCAAAATTCTAGCGTTCATATGTGCTCTTTAACGCCTAAACTGAAAAAATGAAAATTGATTCTTTGATTCTATTACTCTCAAGGCTTAGATTGTGTTATTTATAAGTAACCGTTCAGTTACAATAACAACGAAAAAAAATACAAGAAATCTGTATCAATCAAATTACTCTCAGGTAACGCAAGTGGTTCCATCAGTATAAAAGGCGGCGGGGCAATCATAACCGTGTTTTTCTCTGCCCCGTGTCGTTATCATAAATGTTTCACGATGATCTATGAGAGAAGTGCCCCGTGATATGCTGCGGCCAAATATCGAAATGTCCTATATCGGAGAGAGCCGGACTGGGGAGATTTATCTCGAATAAATTAAAGATTTTTCAATACATCAAGAGTAGGTATTTCGTAGTACGAAAAATTGTGTAGGTACAATGTAGAGTAGAAACAACTGTCTCTTCGAGTAAGAGTTTTAACTATGGTATGTGATTTTTAAGCTTTGGAAGTGGGATAACAGTGGAAAATACTGGACCGCTGGAAAACCCCACTATAGCATAGGAACGCTATAGGAGATTAGGAAGCCCTTCTTGAAAACAATAATGTATCCAAAAGTAAAATAATAAAGCAGTAATACGACATACGAATAAATAACAACATTTATTTTTCACAACATTTTCTTACATTCGAAAAACATCGGAAAAAATGAAATGGTCAAGTTTTCGAACTTTAAAGTTAATATAATAAATGCTATAAAAAATTCATTCCAATTTTCTTACATTTCAAACGCCTGATAAAATATATTCCCAAGTCCGCCACCGCCTGCCATCAATACTAACGGTCGCGCCCCTCGAGACTCGTAGTCGCAACGAAAAATCATTCCACTGCTAAAATATCAATAAAACACAAACGCGAGCACCACACTGGGACTGTTTGGGACCGCGCCCGAATCAGTAACGCGTTTGAATGCGGCCCTGCCCTTTTGATGGGACACTTTATTTTTTTCTAATGGCCCATGTTAGTACATTATGGGACCAACATTTTCGTGTCTTTTTATTGCTACGGGGAAAATGTTTCGATCGTGTGAAAAATTCAGTGTTTTTTTTAGATCTGTTTGTACTTATAAAGGTTCCTCTGAAATGTGTATTTTTTTCTTCACGACATTGTTTATTATCTAGGTATTTTACAATAAATGTTAATACCAAAAATACTCACCACTACCGCACAGCATTATTTAGAGCCATTATAAACTTCGCATAACTAATTAGTACAATGGGTTCTAGAGTGCGGATAAACATACTTAGAAGATACATTTTCTTTTGTAAATACACACATCTTGGACATAGAAATATCCAGACAAATGCAAATAGACATACATTATGCACTGAGTGGGAATCAAACCTGTGAACTCTGACGTAGCTGTTGAACCCTCTACTGCTACGCAAACATAGATTGTAAGAGCATTACTACACAGTTAATTTTATTGCAATAAATGGCCAAAATTATTTGTACTCATAATCTTGTTACTTCAACTTCACTGAATTTCATCCATAGTTTTGCCCATAACCTCCATAAGATACTCCAATATTCCCCAAACGTACAAACAGCCTTGCCCTTTAAATAGGACAGTTTATTTTTATAATGGCCATCGCAACCGCATTTGGAGGTTACATTTACTCATGTCTTTTTATTTTTATTGCCCCAATATTGGGGTGCGCGCCAAGAAAAATTACTTTGTGCGTGTGAAAAATTCAGTAGTTCGTGGATTATCTACGGTCCAGTGATATGATCTCGTTTTTCTTAGCTTCACTAGTAACTAGGTACGTGGGACACTCAGAAAGTTTTGCGAAAATAAAAAAAAGTGTTCTATAGGTAAATATTTTTTTATTAAATCTTTTCAAAGTACTCTCCACCAGCCTCTATACAAAGTTTCATGCGTTTGAACCAGTTTTCAAAACACTTTTTCCAATCCGCCGCAGATACCTCGTTTACAGCCTGCTCAAACGTTGACAGCGCATCTTCCGGCGACGAAAATTGTATCCCTTTGAGCTGATTTTTTATTTTCGGGAATAAAAAGAAGTCGCACGGTGCAAGGTCAGGGCTGTAAGGAGGGTGACCTAGGAGTTTAACCGGAGTGCTGTCCAGGAAGTCCCTCGTTTTAAGCGCGGTGTGTGCGGGCGCGTTGTCATGGTGGAGTAGTATCCCGCGGAGCCCTGTGTTTGGTCGCTTGTAGCTCACTACAGAGAAAACTTCTGCCAAGCATTTGGTAGTGTACCATTCAGCGTTGATGCTTCTTTGATTTCGTAAAGGGATTGATAACAAGTAGCCAGACAAATTGAAAAAACTCACGATCAAAATCTTCCCTCCGCTTCTAGATCGCTTCACTTTGGTAGGTGTTGATTCGTTTTGAAACACCCAAACCGTCGACAGGCGTTTTGTTTCTGGATCATACTGATAAATCCACGACTCATCACCTGTAATGATGTGATAAACACGCCGAGACGCGCCTGCTTCAAACTTGTTTATCATATCACAACACCATTCCACCCGGGCCTGCTTCTGAGCATCGGTGAGATTGTGCGGCACCCAGCGTGAAACTATCCTTCTCACACGAAGATGCACGTGTAGAATCTCGTGAAGGCTTCCCGATCCAATCTGAATAATGTGCTGAATCTCTTGATATGTGACTCGTCATTATCTTGGATTAAATTTTCTTCCGTAACAGCCGTCAAAGGGCGGCCACTTCTTTCTTCATCCTCCAAAGTTAGTCGACCGCGCTTGATTTCGTTATACCAACGATACACGGTCGCCTTGGAAGGGCCTTCATCCATGAATGCCATTTGAAGTCTATCGTACGATTCGTCTGGTTTCAGGCGACACTTGAAATCGTAGAAAATCATAGCGCGAAAATGTTCCCGACGCAGATCCATTTTTCAATGGGACACAATAATTGAAATTATCTTGCAAAAAATGCAGAGAGAAATTTTGAAATTGGAACGTACTTATTTTTACTCATAAATTATCATATTTTAGAAATAGATTATAACTGACCAGTATCTCATATATAAAAACTTTTTTTCGCAATACTTTCTGAGTGGCCTGGTATGTAAGAAAATCTTGGAATCTTAATTTGACCCACTTCCCGGTCTTCGATTAGGATGAAATTTTGCACACACTCTGAGTTCTGATGACAAATACATGACTAGCTAAGAAACGTCATTACTAATCCAATATGGCGGCCTCCCCAAGATGGCGGACTGGCTGTTTGAAATCCACAACCATGATATGGGCACAGAATAGATAAAATATGGGTATCAAATTAAAAATAGTCACGTGACTTAAATCCAATATGGCGGACGTCCAAGATGGCGGACAGGCTATTTGAAATTTACCCCCATGATATGGGCATCAAATGAAAGGGATAAAAGCGTGTGTTTCAGTTTTTTTAACTATTTCTTTTATGATGATTAATGTTGAATATAAGTCAAGAAGCAGTAACCTTAGTTTGAAAGGCTTTATCACATTAAAATTGTTACCCTATCATAACTATGAAGTCGTTTTGGATGTTTGATGCTCTATAGCGCAAATGTTGTTAAAAGCTCTGAATAAAATTGGGCACATAGATAAAGTCTAAAATAAGAAGGAGACTGGTGTTATTGTGGAAATCGGTTCCTGTGGATCGCATGATCAGTATTTCACACAGGAGTAGCTATCAGTAGTCTATATTCCAGAATCCATATTAATATTATAAATGCGAAAGTAACTCTGTCTGTCTGTATGTTACGCTTTCACGCCTTAACCACTGAACTGATTTTGATGAAATTTGTATAGGGGTAGATTAGACTATGAGAAAGGACATAGGCTATGTTTGGTCGCGATAACCGACATCCACGCGGGCGGAGCCGCGGGCAAACGCTAGTAGTTTTATAAACATACATACATACATACATACATAAACTCATGCCTGTATTCCCCGAAGGGGTAGGCAGATGTGCTAGCACCCACATTTCGCCAGTTTAGGTTTAGGTCCCAATGTAATAGGTGGCGAGCCTATTGCCATTAACCGGGCACTTATAAATCTGCGATAAATACACACATAACTTCGAAAAACATTGAAAAGTCATTGGTGTGTGCCATGGTAAACCTGGGATCAAACCCGAGACCTCGTCTCAGCAGTCCATTACCCATACCACTACCGCAGATATGTTATAATAGCGAATATAGCTTTGATTATAAAAATTATACCCTCCATCTATTCAGTAAACTTTATATTACACTTATTTAAGCATCGTTAGATAATCTGAGAATAGAAACCGGTAGAAATCGTATTATAGGAGCCTTCGCTGATACGACCATTATTTATTTTCCAAGATGGCGGATCGTTGTAAACCGAGCACTGTTCAGAGACACAGGCGATGTCTTCCCCTATCTTAAATAGTGGCGGCGGGTTCCTGAGTGGCTATTTATTGGCGGTAATTAAAAAGAAAACAGACAAAAGGCCCGCAGCTGACCGGAACGTGCCGAGAACACTAAGTAAAGATAGTGAAGGGAAATTTCCACATGTCGATTATTGAAAGTCTACATAACCGGACCACAGAATAATTAGTGAACGCTACTTGACCATAAGATATCTGTGATCATCGCAAAGACAAAGAAACGAGAAAGTAAACAGCGAACAAGGAGAGCAGTTACCCAGTATATCTCGATCCTGACGTATCTAATCGTTAAGTTTGTCTGTATATATTATACTACATATCTCCGAAACTTTGTAAATTTGTAATTACGACACTATTTTTGTTAAACACACATACTTTTTTTTATACAGGACACGTCAATTTGACTTCACCTCGCCTGAAGTTAGGCTAAAGGCAAAGTCTCGAAAAGAGGGTCACCATCGTAAACATTTAGAAAGAAAAAAGAAAGAAAAATGTTTTATTTACTATGTTAACTCACTCAGCACTCAGCTTGACGGCCTCATTAGATGCCTTTTCACGCCCTGCTTAAAGGACCCGGGACTGTAGGAAGAAGGAAACACGTGAGCTGGCAGGGAGTGCCAGGTCCTAGTGGTGCGGCATAGGAATGAGTCACTGAAACGCTTGGTTCTAACAGGCATACTCTGCACCGTATATGGATGGCATCTTAGCCCTGCAAGTGTCGTCCTGTGAAGGAAAGGAGAGGGTGGGACAGTCACCCATGTTTCCCCCTGCTATGGGTAATAATCTTTCGCTTCTTACTCTTTCTCTTATTGACCACGCCAACCTTCAATCGACCAACCTTATCTGCTGATTGATGGACGAGACTCTGGCGCAGGGCTTCCAACGGGGTTGGGAAGTCCAACGGCAGTTGATCTGAAAGAGGAGGAGGAGTAAGTGGACCAAGATGTGAAAGCCTTGGATGCAACGTTAAAATGATGATGGTGAACACTAGCAACAAATTGATGTAATACTTTAAACAAAAAATAAAAATCTCTCGTGTTCATATCAGACTTTCTGCCTCGCACAACTAAACTGTGGAATGAACTGTCATCAGTGGTATTTCCGAACCAATACAACCTTCAAGAAAAGAGCGTACTCTCTTTTAAAAGGAAGGCAACGCACTTGTGACGCCTCTGGTATTGCGGGTGTCCATGGGTGGGTGTGATCACTTACCATCAGGCGATCCGACTGCTCGTTTGCCTTTCTATTGCATGAAAAAAAAACCGCTTGCGTGCTCTTAAAGGTATCAAACTAAAGAAGTCAAAATACAAAATATAAACGTCCATAAAATCGATATTTCTAGTAAGTACTCGTACGTCACTAGTAAGATCAAGTTGGTCGTGCGAAAGAGGACTTTTATCAGTCGCGACCGATACCAATACTCCTAGATTCCGACAAGTAATTTATTGCCACCCTACCACATCACCTGAGCTTACGCACACGTCATCGCCCTTATCTTAATAGAAATAAAGACTACTTTGGCTTAGCACAATTGTATAATACAGTTGTACAAAATTTTCTCATTATATTTTACGCAAAATTGATTGCTGTTTCTGTGGATATAAGAGTTATATTTGTATGCAAAAGCAGTTGGAAGCCCTCCCGACCCGTCCACCCACTGCACTTTCCCACCAGTGGGTGGACGGGTAATTCACGAGTACCCTTCCACCCACCACGCTCAATCCCGACCCGTCCACCCACTGCACTTTCCCACCAGTGGGTGGACGGGTAATTCACGAGTACCCTTCCACCCACCACGCTCAATCCCGACCCGTCCACCCACTGCACTTTCCCACCAGTGGGTGGACGGGTAATTCACGAGTACCCTTCCACCCACCACGCTAGTGTGAACAGAAATAAGACTCTAGTTATCGATTAAGTTAAAATTAAAAACAAAATTACTAACATTTAAACTAGTGTGAACCAAAATAATAATAAGAACCAGTTGCTATCGATTTATTTAAAATTATTTATTCAAATAACTAAGATAATATGTTGTTGGTTATGAACAAAGCTAATAATTAACGAATCTTTTCTAAAAACAGGCCAATGCTTATGTCTCCATTAATTAGTTCCATTTGCGCATTCAGTATTTGGTCATCGCGAATTTTATAATAAGACTTTCTTGTATTTGTTAATGTGGTATTAGTTTTAAAAAAAATTGTATGCAGTAATTTTGCTATAGTTACATAGTTTTTGTTTATAACTTTATTAAGTTTAGCATTGTAGTTCAATAAATCAAATTAATTATTTTGTTATTACATTAATGAAAAGAAATTCCTCCACTTTATTCAAGAAGTGTTTGAGTCTGGATTTATTAGAATATATTTTGCATAAAACCTATATGAGAAAAAACATAAACACTGGCAAAGCAATCAATGATAAGTTATCTACCACTTCAATGACGTCTAATGTCGTTCTAATTATTTCCTACAATTGTGCAATATTGTGCATTTATTGCATAATTTAAAGAGCAATGGAAAATAATATTCCCAAAAATAAAGCCGAAATAAAAATTGTGAATCGTAAACATGGCCGAGTCTTATTTTGGAATGGGCATCAGTTTTACAAGCACAAAATTTATAAAAGTAAATCGACAATATGGACTTGTTCTCAGAAACAAAAACTGAAATGTAATGGATCTGTAACAATTGATGTAGTAAGTATACTTTTTTTTCTCTTTGTATGCGCGTTCGTTTGCTGTCTTTTTACGTCACCACTGCAAAGGTCCCGTGGCCTTACTATCATTATACAAGGTTTGGTGGTTTTCACATGGTGTAGGTATGTGTAATGTCTTTAATTTCTTCTCTGGAGCGTGCCGGTTTCCTCACGATGTATTTCTTTACTGTATTATTGTACTTATAATTATTGTTTTTATTATCCATACGCTTAACAATTTCCTACTTTGTATTTGTTAAAGGACGAACATTTCATAAAACAACAACCACATGTGGGAAATTGTGTTCCCAATGTAGCCCGAAATGAAGTAGCATTGGCTATTGAAAATGCGAAAAGGGAAGTTACCACTTCAGTCGAACCTGTTACCACAATATATAAGAAGCACATAGAACCGTTGCAAGATAAAGGTTTTAACATTTTGACAAAAATACCTTCTTTTGACAGCACTAAGCATGCTTTATATACTCATCGGAACAATTCTTTTCAAGTTCAAAAAACTACGTATAAAAAAGTAAATAAAGTTGAAATCCCTACTCAATACAAACGCTACTTGATTGCAGACTATTATAACCCAGACGATGGAATTAGGATTTTGGTTTTTGGTAAACCAGACAATTTAATGCAAATTGGTAATATAGAAGAATTTTTTGTTGATGGGACTTTCCAATCATGCCCAACCCCGTTTTATCAATTGGTACATATACATGGTGATGTTGGGAGTAGCACCACAGAAACAAGAGTAATACCATTGATGTATGCGCTACTACCCAGCAAAACCGAGAGCGTGTATAAAATATCAAAAATCTAAAAACTTAAATTTAAAAAACAAAGTTTTCCGTCGATTAGTGAGTTTATGTTGCGCTCTTCCTCTATTGCCACAAAACATGATAAGCAAAGGATGGGAATACATTAATAAAGAATACAATGACGTGGAAAGCGATAATGTCAAAAGGTTCATTAGATACTTTAAAACTTTTTATTTGAAAGATAAATTTATTGAACAGTGGTGCATTTATAATAGAAAACACAGAACTAATAATATTTGTGAGAGCTACAATGCTAAACTTAATAAAGTTATAAACAAAAACTATGTAACTATAGCAAAATTACTGCATACAATTTTTTTTAAAACTAATTAACAAATACAAGAAAGTCTTATTATAAAATTCGCGATGACCAAATACTGAATGCGCAAATGGAACTAATTAATGGAGACATAAGCATTGGCCTGTTTTTAGAAAAGATTCGTTAATTATTAGCTTTGTTCATAACCAACAACATATTATCTTAGTTATTTGAATAAATAATTTTAAATAAATCGATAGCAACTGGTTCTTATTATTATTTTGGTTCACACTAGTTTAAATGTTAGTAATTTTGTTTTTAATTTTAACTTAATCGATAACTAGAGTCTTATTTCTGTTCACACTAGCGTGGTGGGTGGAAGGGTACTCGTGAATTACCCGTCCACCCACTGGTGGGAAAGTGCAGTGGGTGGACGGGTCGGGATTGAGCGTGGTGGGTGGAAGGGTACTCGTGAATTACCCGTCCACCCACTGGTGGGAAAGTGCAGTGGGTGGACGGGTCGAAACTCGTTGGAAGCTTCGATAGAGTGACCCTTGGTTTTCCTGAAAAGCAATTGACAAATAACTCATTTTTCATCTGTAACGCGCGGTAAATGGTTCAAATTGACCAGTGATTAATCACTTTTTCTACGCTTCGGTTAAGTTCGTAAAGTAATGGACATTATGAGACTACAATTTTTTATAGATCATTATTTGTACTAGGTACTTTAATAATATATACAGGATATTTTTTGGGCACATATTTGCAAATGCCAAACTATGAGGAATTGCGAAAAATGCTCTTGAGAGTTTCGGGCCCGATTTTAATAAACTAAAACTGCATCATTGGATCGAAAAATAAGAACCATATTCTTAGCCAAAAGTAGCATTGAATGAATTTAGATTTTTTTTTCAATGAAATTTATAGCATTTATTATGCTAACTCTTAAATTCGAAATACACCGTCGCCCTTAAAAGACGGATATCAAGAGATGAGAAATTTGAAGTGATTCAGGTGTGGCTTAATATCTCAGATAGAAGAGTATTCCCCCTGTAAGAGAAAGGTCGTAGGTTCAAGTCCCACTTGAGTGCTTCTCTTTCTCGATTTATTTCGAATTCGAAAAAAATGTTCGGTCTCCTCTCCCCTCATCAGACCTCTGGAGCCATGAAACCATTTCTTATTTCTATACAGCTTGTCTAGTATATACCTTTAAAGAAGTTAAGGAATATAATTATCTAAATAAGCATACCTATATAATTTTTGTTCGAATATCAAAATCTGGTACATTCCCAGAATATAGATCAGGTGTATGACGTATGGCACATCAGGGACCTTTACATCACAACTTTCTCTCTCACTGGCAGCGGCCGCCATGTTGGCGTGTTGCTCACTGAAACTTAGCAAATACTTGCGAGAAACTTTAGGTTTGGTCTTGATTTATTTGTTGGGAACTATTTTATGGATTGGTAATTTCTTGGGACTTTAGTGATTATCAAAAAAAAATTGAAGTAAAACCACTTTTTGACGGATTTTATCTCGATATTTTTGTTATTATTTAGATGAGGGATGGGCAAAGTACGGCCCGCGGGTCATGTCCGGCCCACGAAAGCATTTAATCCGGCCCCCCGACGTTCCTTAGACATGTATGGTAGGTATATGCCCCGTGATAATTTATTTTGACGGGCTAGATGTATAAAGTAGATTCCGGTATCATAGTTAGCTGTCTAAGAGCAGCCTTTACCTCGCACTGCTTGAGAACGTGTATGAGACGCCAAGGCGAAAGCTAGTGGCGGCCCTAGGAGTGAGAGGTCTCTCGCTCACCGCCTTGTTGTTCACGGCACACGCCTCCTTCTGCGAGTAAGTAATACTTGTGAAGGAGGCGGTGGAGCGTCAACCACAAAGCTCACGACGATGGGCGTGCGTTTTAGACGGTTCAAGTTCGATAATAGCTGGTATTGTTTTCGTGATGATTCTGGCCCTCTTCTAAAATTTGCCCACCACTGATTTAGATGGTTGGAGCGTATCACCAGCCTGGAATCCAATCATCTACTTAACCAAACCTAGTAAACAGCAAATACAGCAAAACATAACGACACAATGAGCTCATTCTGCGTAAATAGTAGCCCACCAACATTCTGGCCCACATATTCGGCCGATTGTTCCACTACTGTTCCTACCACGTGTAATTTGGGCCGCGGACTAGAGGCGAGTTTCCCCCTAAGCCACACCAACACAATTCATCATGATTCGGGTACTTTGAGATAACTTATACTTTAAACTATGTGACAACTACCATCATTTATCACCTCGCAACAATGGCTGCTGAAAAGTGGCTAAAACGTCTATCGCGATTTAATTGTTAGATATTATTTACCTTTATTCAGACAATAAAGGTAAATAATATCTAACAATTAAATCGCGATAGATTCCGTTCAAAATGGTTTAATTGTTTAATTCACATTTGCGTTAACCACAATAATAAAACAATGAAGTAAGTATGTTTTATCCCAATCTTGATAGCATCCTAATCGTGCGCTTTGATGCCCGGGAGCTAATACTCCCACATTTCTCATTTCTGATGCAGCTTATTTTGGCTTCTGTGGGAGTGACTGACGTCTAACACTCCAACATCTAGAGTAAAGTCTGCTCCAAAGACTCACCCTTCAATCAGCAGACGTAGCTTGCAGGTAAGGTTATATTTGACCCCAAAAATCATAATGGGTCCCATTCATATTTTCTTATATTTAGATTTTTGATTAAAACAACATTTTCCAGCTGTCTTCAAGCTAAAAAATCATGTAACTACATAAGCATCAAACAAAACATCTAGTTGAAATACTGATAATATCATTTGACATTTTAATGTTATGAATAAATATTAAAAATGGCGGTCGTAAAGACAATTGATATGTTATGAGTGGCCAGCCGTGTTAGCACGACACTTATTTATGGTTAGTGGGCCTCATCGACACGGGTTCGATACCCGGTTCACGCAAAAACGCGTCCGACACATCGCGAGCGTAATATAATGTGAAATGATCGTTCGTAATGTGTGTACGGTGCGAAATATTGTGGTGTAAGTGCTTCGATGGGAAAGTTGCTTTACTTATCAGAAATACCGGTTTACATTTTATGTTTTTCTTTTTGCACTTCTACCGTTTTTAAGCACATAATAAGTTATTTCTAGCAAAAAAATCATTAAAAATAAGACGAGACTAATAGACCCATAAAACTGTTTGAATAATAAACTCTTTTACCAGCCAACTTCTTTAAAAAATTTCGAGTTAAGAAAATATCATCCAAGACTCTCATCGAAGACATTTTTACCTTACGACCTAAGAAGGGAAGGAAGGCTAACGACTTGTTAAAATCACAACTAAAAGATATTTTCCAGGATACAAAGCAAAATAACCGGCAATTAATAGATGCCACGTAGTTTCTAGCGAGTCTTTAATCTCAAAGCTACTCGTATATTTTACTTGTGGTTGAAACGGCCAAAGAGATATATGTATGTAAAGGTGTATATTTATATCTTTAACCGTGTGTTCATACTTCGAAAGATACAGCAAGTAGAGCATCTTTTCCGAGCCCCCACCGTCATCGTCCCACGGTGAGGTTACTTTATAGGCATGTCATATCAGTTAATGGCCCGCGCCTTTGTCGCGCCGCCGTCGGCTGCCGGTCGCGTACATCAGCCGTATCGCAGCGACATCGCCATCGCTAGCGACACGGAAAACTGAGTAGAGCAACATTCGTGTCGCTCGCATTGTTTTATTTGCGTTTGATTTTGGAAAGGTGATAAAGATTATTATGTTGCTTTCGATTTTCCATTGCACACAGTGTGTTCCTAATCATTTTCTATGGAAAGTTAGAGACATCGTCTTGTTCATTGACTTTCATCTTTTTAATAGTGCTTACCAGTAATAGACTTTCTTTCTTAAGTCCGCCAAGAGGCTGTATCAGTTTGCAGGTGAGAATGGTTTGGGCTCCGAAAATCTGGATTGGCCTAGGCCCAGGCATGTAGTACTCTGGTTATAGGATATCTTTTACGATTTTTACGCAGAGACCTAGAAATTGATAAAAATAGTCATCGTTTCTTTACAGAATTCATTTCTACAGTAGGTACGTACTTATTTATTGATCTTAAAGGTTAACTCGTAGAATAATCACTTCTAGCAATATATTATGCTATTGTAACTACTGCTTCCGTAGTCTAAAAACGGTATGAATATTAAAAAAAATAAAGCATAGGTAATAAAAACAATCTAATTTGACCACAAACTACCAAGTTGAAAACAAAAAAAAACAAAACAAAACGTTTTTGGCGCCTACACTCCGAACCAATTTTCAAATTTGGAATACATTTATCTCTGGTTTATTATCACAGGTAGGTAATAAAACACAAAAATTAATAACAAAAGCAATAAACAGATGCGTCACACAATAAATTAAGTGCGACATTGGCGACAATGTAGCCGTGTTCTTAGAACTGGACCCGCGCAGGCATGGCAGGGTCACCAGGTTATTTTGTGAATCAATTTTTTAAACAATAAAGACAATACTTATAGGAAATATGTTTTTTTACAAACAACCATAGATAGAACTATACAGAAGTTATACTTGGGCACGAGACATAAACCATTTAACCTCGTCCAGCTAAAAATCACTCACTCCTAATAAGGCACATCATATTTATTTATTAATGCACCACCTTTAGTCGACTGGTGGCAATTGCCTATAGCATTAAGTCCGCCTATGTTTTTGTGCTTAAAGTTGAATAAATATAGAATTAAAAAATACGTTTGTAAAGTCTGATCTGTTTATATCTCAACCACTTTTTTTTCAACGCTGAATAAGTGCGTGTTTGACAAATTTTTACGTAGTACTTGGGTGAAAAATTATTTTCTTTTGAAACAAGTGCGATACGTAATACATTAAAAAACAAGCGTATAATTATGCATGGTTATGGTATGGCGTTCTTTCTCTGTATACGTTTTTTTTTTAATAAATATTCCACAACATTCTACACAACGCATGGTAAGCTTAACTTAAGCTATAAACATACTTAAAAAACTTTTTTTGTAAATACATACTTATTTATTATACTTAGAAACACCCAGACCAATGCAAATAGCCATATTCATGCACATAAATATTTGCACTGAGCGGGGATCGAACCCGCGCCTCCTGCAGTCGCGTTCACCACCACCACGCCACAGAAGCTATCTACCCATCGCTACACATTAGAAAAACATTTTTTTTTTAAGCTAAGGCCCTTATTTTAGAATGTCACTCATCCTGAATCACGATTTATCTGATGACAGATTGATAGTTTGACATGGAGCTTGTACAATCTGTCCTCAGACAAATCGAGATTCAGACTGAGTAAATCATCCTCTCTCTGCCACGCATCCGTAAGTCTGGCAACCCTACCGCTATCTTCTTAGTCTTATTCATAAATGTTTATGTGACACTTTATTAGAACCTTTAAGGTCGTGCAAAGAGCCAATATTCGGTTTCTTAGAAGAATTTCTGTCGTCGACTTAAGAATTAAGCCCCAAGCTGTTTGCATACTTTATATTGATGTTCAGAATGCATTATAAATATAGTATACGATGACTATGAGACATCATCATGACGTCATGATACATATAACTTCTTCTTCATCCTAAAAAAGCGGACCCCAAACTCTAAGTTTCGGATACAACTGGGATTAATGCTAGGATGAAAAAACATATGAAGCCAAAGAGAGTCTTTCTTGAAGGAATATAAATCTACCCACAAATGGGACGCCACCAAGATCTTTGGAGCCCAAGCGAACCTCAAATGTAAGGTTGCAGGCCTGGTAATTGGCGGATGGTTTGGGTGGTCAGACAACAGTCGTTTTCTTAAAAACCATACAGCCAAATAATACAGGGGTTTTGGGGGTGGGATACCACCACCCCGGAGCTGGTGGAGGTGGTTATGTCGGACTCGAACCGACAAAACGCACGTCATCTATTGGTCTTTGGTTGCCGGAGGTGAGATTGCAGAAAACATATCTATCGCACCCTGGCAGACCCAGGACCATGTTAGGGGTTGTGGGGACCATAGTGTACCCATCTAGCCCCGGGTGCAGGGAGGCGCACTTTGCGCCGCCGCCGTGGCCTGTTTCTGCTAGGGTGACAGGCGGCTCCACCGATTACCCCTTGGCCAGCGCTCATGGAGCACGGAAGTCGTTCTGCGACCTCTGACGCCCGATTCGCCTTCGCTCTTAAACACAAGGCAATCTCTACTCTGTAAATATATATACTTACCCACCTACTATTATTATAATTTGCTAAATGCTACACTATTGTATGTAAATGCAAGTAACATAATTGTAACAAACCAAGTAATTCTAATCATCCCGCAACTAACCGACCTAAAGCTACCAATTCCCAAAACTAATTAACCAAATAGAACCCAAGTCTATCCTAATCCCCTAACTATTTAAACTCCACAATCCCGTATTAAAATTTAGTGATGGGACACACCGGGACAATGGCTAATTAATATTAATATCGGTCAGGGATCATATCTTGTGTATGAATAAATAACGAGCGCGTTGTTAAGCTGAGTGAAAATTATCAATTTCCCGGCCAGTGCTATGTTGTCCCGGGACGGTGCAACCCTTAACTTTGAGTCTATTTGACTTTTTAGGGTTGTCACTTAGTGTAAGATTATTACCGCACCCTATGGCTGTATGTAATACCTGAGGTGTCACGACATAGTTAACTGTATAGTAAGACAAAGGTAAGCAAGAGGTAGACAGAAATCTAGTATCCCACTTACATGCGAGAGTTTTATTTATTTTATTACTAGCTGACCCGGCGAACTTCGTACTGTCAGTTTTTTCCGCCCGCATGGCGTCCGATCCCGTTCCCGCTGCACCCTCTACTATGTTAAGCATGTATTATACGTATATACCTTCCTCTTGAATTACTTTATCAATTAAAACAAACCGCATCAAAATAGTAGTTTTGAAGATATAAGCATAAATAGGGACGAACAGACGCGGAAAGCGACTTTGCTTTATACTATGTATGTAGTGATTATCATTTTAAGCCCACGTCTAAGGGAGATGAGTAGCCTAATGACAACTATCAGGCATATTTCGTGACTCTGTGCAGCTATAAAAATACTAACGACCCGACCCGATCAAGAAAGGCCCAATAAACCCCTAGAAAATAATCAATGGTATAATCGTCCCAAATATTGACTCAAAGTGGGCCCAGTTTACCATTATAAAATTACAAACGATCAATCTGACCCCTGGTCCCAGTACAAGACTGGGACGAGACGTCCAATAACAACTACTTTCTTTGTTAAAAATAGAGATAGAAGTTCAGTCAGCATCAGAAAGATGTTGACGAACAAAGTGCTCAAAATTATCTTAATTTAGTTTTTTGACTCCCTTCCAGTTGACCGGTGGTTCTGATATTTGGCACACACCTTTATTTCGGACAATAATACAATTTATATCAATAAAACAAGATATTTATGACGCTGATTGTATACCAGACACCTACTGCAACCGTTGCTAATCCGGGAGCAACCCTAAACTAACCCCTTCCCTCCGGGCGCCGGGCGTCATATCAAGAACAACATAAAAGCAATTCAGCAAATTGTTATTGACATGTTAATAGTTTGGATGTCGTGATGTCGCTAACCCTCCACCGCCCGTAGGTCTATACGACCCATAACGGTCAGACCTCAACTCAGTTAATACTTGTGTACATTCTACACACCGGGATTGCTTAGAGTTAAGGGTTAATGTTGCGATATGTTACGTGTTTAGGGTTAATTTGGATTAATATTAATCGTAGATCTGACGGTTAATTTGCTGGATAATCATTTGAGTTTGAAATTAGAATTGTGTTTTGAATGAGATGAATTTAGGTCAAACTATTCACAATGTTTTCAATAGAGATTCATTATTTTGTAATGAAACTATTTTCAGGAAAATTCAATAGGGTAATAAGGGTTTGACTTTGCAATAGTTCCTTTTGGGTATGATTTTCGTTATCGTCTACCAAAATAGTAATTCATTGTTTCCAACAGTTCGTAAGAATGTTGACAGATGGCACCACAGTCGCACTTAAAGACGGATATATAGAGGCGGAAATTTTTAAATGATTCAGGCGTGGCTCAATAGCTCAGTTGGAAGAGCATTCCCCCTGTAAGGGAAAGGTCGTGAGTTCAAGTCTCACTTGAGCGTTTCATTTTTTCCGATGTTTTTCGAACTATATTTATAGATGCGTGTCGGGCACGTGGTGTCGTATTTTACGGACAATAATAATCTAATATATAAAATTCTCGTGTCACAGTTTTCGTTGCCATACTCCTCCGAAACGGCTTGACCGATTTTGATGAAATTTTTTGTGCTTATCCGGTATCTATGTGAATCGGCCAATATCTATTTTTCATCCCCCTAAATGGTGCAGTGGGAACGGGATCTGACGCGGATCGCGGGGCGGGAAAAAATTGGCGGTACGAAGTTCGCCGGGACAGCTAGTAATCTATATATTTGGTGACCAACCTTATAATCTGTAAGCTAAGCTAAGCACATAGACTTTTTCTGTATACCTATCGCAAATGGAATCAGAATTCACCTCAAACTGAGCGGCAGTCATGCTACGCTTATCATAAACTTGGTAACTATCTTCTTTCAACAATATCAAAGAAATTTATATTAATATGCCTCATAAAAACCAAAATCAATTAGTTAAGTTAATAAATAAGTCGTTTTTATCTTTATCTTTTACTCTACTAAGTGGTCTCGATGGTAAACGGTTACCGGAGTCTATAAATATGTGCGATAAAACTGGCGAGTTACGGATACTACACGCGCCCTATGGGACTCTGGTGACCTTACACTGTAATGGCGGGTATTACCAAGTGAGTGAAGGATGAATGAATGAACAAGAGTGAAGTTAAATGTGAACGTCACTGGTGAAGCAAATGAGTGGTATTTGTCACTGCACTATTCAAAAAATCACTTAGTGAATCCAATTCATTTTCATCCCTGTATCTTCGTCCTGTTGCTATGTATACCTGCCCAGAATAATACTAGTAAATTCTTTTAATGCCCCAGTGTCAAAAACCCGTCAAAAATATTATAGGTACGTAGTTAGAGACATATATATAGGACAGCTCCTGTGGCGTAGCGGTAGTGAAAGCGGCCGCTGGAGGCGCGAGTTCGATCCCTGCTCAGTGTAATACTTGTATGCATGAATATTTGCAAATAGAATGTAAGTAATCTATCCTATTTGGGAAGGAGAGTCCTGAAAAACACCTCAGTGGTTCAGTCGGGTATAAGAAGTAAATGGATTGAGGGTCCAATTCTAACATGGAGGTCTAGTGGATCATATTTATAAATGAGGTCGAATTTTGAGGGTCCAGTGGGTACGTAGCCAAATATTATTACCTACTTGCAAATACTTGTATACATAAATATGGCTATTTGCATTGGTCTGGGTGTTTCTATGTATATCTAATAATATATGTATTTACGAAAAAAATATCTAAGTATATTTATCCGCATTCTAGATTCCATAACACAAGCTAGTTAAGCTTACCATGGGTCTAGATAGCGTTGTATAGAATGTTGTGGAATATTTATTAGACTACTAGCTTTTGCCTGCGGCTCCGCCCGCGTGGATGTCGGTTATCGCGACTAAATATAGTCTATGTCCTTCCTCAAGGTCTACTCTACCCCTAT
This sequence comes from Eilema sororculum, assembly GCA_914829495.1. Lineage (NCBI taxonomy): Eukaryota > Metazoa > Arthropoda > Insecta > Lepidoptera > Erebidae > Eilema > Eilema sororculum. Next base: position 7,119,512 of record OU618552.1, on the reverse strand, counting down.
ACCTACCAAATTTCATCAAAATCAGTTCAGTAGTATAGGCGTGAAAGCGTAACATACAGACAGACAGACAGAGTTACTTTCGCATTTATAATATTAGTATGGATTATAGTCGATACTGCTTGCCTTTAAGTCAGTCATTTTAAAAATAATTTAATATTGAACAAAAAACCCACTTTATTTTTCTTCACTTTTCCCAAAAATAAATCATAAATATACAGACCATATTTTTCGATACAAAATCAAATTATATAACCCTTTACGCGTCTAACAAGGTCCCAATTAGTAAACAGAATTACAGGTAACTGCATCTCGAAGTTCACGGAGGAGTCTGTTCTACCATGTCGGAGATAATGAATATCGCCGGGGGACATCACTACTGTTTGTGCAACCCGCCATCTGTCACAACCCTTCTAGGTAGGGGGACCACGATTCTGGAAAAACGGGGACAGTGTCAGAATAAAGAGAAAGATTGTAAGTCACGCTGTGAATGAAAAATTGAGAAGCAAACGGCAGTCACAATATTGACATAACTTATGAAAGTAATACAGTTGAAAAGTATGAATGTTGAGTCTTAGTCCCGCATTCTAGAATGACACTCAGCCTGAATCGCGATTTATGTGAGGAAAGATTGTATAGACAGATTTATAGTTTGACGTATGGCCTATACAATCTGTCCTCAGATAATTGGAGATTCAGGCTGAGTGTCGTTCCAGAATATGGGCCTTAGAAGCCGAGGTTGGTATTAGTAAAGTTGAATGGAATTCGTGAAAGAGGATTTTTCAAAGAAGGGAGTGACTGAAGAGCTTCCGTTTTTTTATTCAGTAAAAACTTTTTAAATTGCTAACCAACAAAATCATATATTATAACATTAATTTATTTCTTGTACTCCTTCTAAATCTAAAACAATCTACCTTTAATTGAAACATCCCACAGCAACCCTTCCTAGTAGTAGATAATTTTGAATGTTCGCTGCAAACTGAATAACAAAAACTATATCGAGAGTATCATCAAATCAGCCTCGCGTAAACTCGGAGTCCTGAACAGAGTGAGACGTTTTTTCACGCCGGAGCAGCGGTGTCTTCTATACAAGACCCAAATTCATTCCTGCGTGGAATACTGCTCACATCTCTGGGACGGCTCCGCAAAGTACTTATTAGATGCTCTCGACAGGTTGCAGCGACGTGCGGTCCGCATTATTGGGGATCCTGAGGTCACGAACACCCTCGAGCCTTTGCAGATGCGTAGAGATGTTGCGTCTTTGGCAGTTTTCTACCGTCTCTACCATGGTGAATGTTCTGACGAGCTCTTCAAATTAGTCCCACCCTCCCCTTTCCTTCACAGGACGACACGTGCAGGGCTAAGATGTCATCCATTTACGGTGCAGAGTATACCTGCTAGAACCAAGCGTTTCAGTGATTCATTCCTATGCCGCACCACTAAGGCCTGGAATTCCCTGCCAGTTCACGTGTTTCCTTCTTCCTACAGTCCTGGGTTCTTTAAGCGGGGCGTGAAAAGGCATCTAATGAGGCCGTCAAGCTGAGTGCCACCACTGTTAACATGGTAAATGTTTACGATGGTGACCCTCTTTCCGAGACTTTGCCTTTAGCTTAACATCAGGCGAGGTGAAGTCAAATTAACGTGTCCTGTATAAAAAAATAAAAAAAAACCTATATATATTGTATTTACATATGTTTAATTGCCATTTACTAATCGTACTACACACAGCTATTCTGCCAACATTAAGATACGGTCGTATTATCATTTAAATAAATTAAAGCAATATATATATAAGCACAAGCTTTTGCCCGCGGCTCCGACTGCGTGGATGTCGGTTAACACGACCAAACATAGCCTATGTCCTTTCTCATTGTCTAATCTACCCCTATGTTAAATTTGATCAAAATCCAGTGGTTTAGGCGTGAAAGCATAACATACAGACAGACAGACAGAATTACTTCCACATTTTTAATATTAGTATGGAAGTATGGATTCAAAGTTATCCACTACTATCGAAACCCGTGGTCACCTCTGCGACTCTATATAAATAATTCAAGTCATCAAGGGTCGATTGCGGCCAGGCTCCGACTCAAAGTTTGTTTACTAAATATCATATCCGACAGATTTTTGTCCTCATAAGTCAATATTATGTTGTTGACGATTGGTTTGTAAACTTTCATTGGGTTGACGTTATAGTATAGTGTTTTGAAAAAAAGGATAAGTAGTTTTATTATTACTAGTGGTCACCCGCGATAGTCCTAATTCGACCATAATTAATTAAAATATTATAAAGTCGAACAATATTAACGTTTGAATGAATTTTTTATAGCATTTTATGTTAACTTTTAAGTTCGAAAAACATCGGAAAAAATTAACGTATTTATATATTTTCTTTCAAAAAGAGCAAATTTATACTATGTCTCAAGTTAACCACAGACTAACAATACAGGTGTGGGAAATTTCGTATTCTCTGTCCGCGCAATTTTCATAACAAGAGGTAGAAAGTTTTAATTTCACCCTGCTTCACCTATTAATTTAACAATAATAATATTAAGTTACAAAACCTCAAACAGAACATTGTTAAAATTCTGTTTAGTTTTATTAAAATATATAATAGGTACCAAAAGGATTTAATAATTAAAAATAGTTTTATTTCAATGGTTTTATAAAAATCTAAGTCACATTACTTCGAAGTTTTGTATCATTTGACCTAAAAGAAATGGCGCTGATATAAAGTAAAGAAATACAGATTCCCCTATGTTCGTTTATGTGCACAATGTAGAATAAACTTTCCTAAATCCAAAATTACATTAATACCATGGTACGTTGTGAATGCTAGACATATTCTAACATTGTTTGCATACTCAAGATTCTCAATTAGGCTTAGAGTCTGCAGCAGCCAATTAGCTCTAATTGTGAAGCTTGTAAGCTCTCTGCTTACGACCTCTATGTTATTACACTCCATCTTAACTGCTAGTTACTAGATAATAGCTATTCTACACTATTTTAGTACTTCAGGCTGTACAGTTAGCATCAAAAAGATGTCGACGTACAAAGTCCTCATAATCATCAAAACGAGGTGAAGTCAAATTGACGTGTCCCGTATAAAAAAAAAATTAATTAAAAATTTAAAAACCCCCCTCACAAAAAACACCTCCACAAAAGTTGAAAATAAATGAATAAATTTTAATTCAACGGTTGCCATGTCGGGGGACTTTAACTGGTTAAGTACTCCTTTATATCGTAAGGTCCCCCGACATGGCAACCGTTGAATTAATTTAGATTTTTTACCCCCTTCCAGTTGACTGATTGTTCTGATATTTGATACATACACACCTGTAGTTTGGACAATAATCCTTACTAATATTATAAATGCGAAAGTAACTCTGTCTGTCTGTCTGTCTGTCTGTCTGTCTGTATGTTACGCTTTCACGCCTCAACTACTGAACCGATTTTGATAAAAATTGGTATAGGGGTAGATTAGACCATGACAAAGGACATAGGCTATGTTTGGTCGCGATAACCGACATCCACGCGGGCGGAGCCGCGGGCAAAAGCTAGTACCATATAAATTAATAAAGCCGTTTGATTTGCTCTAAATACGAGAGTTTTAAGATCATTTTGAGACTTCGTTGTCAAGATATTTATGACGCTGACTGTACCTGAAGTTAGAAAATTAGATAAATGAGTACTATGCGCAAAAATCTTCACTATTATTTCATTATTGTTCTGACTGGCTGAATCGGTTACAAAGGCCTAAACTTCTACTAAGACCTATTAAAAAAAGATTTTGAACCTTTTGTCTCATAAGGGGTTTTACCCCTACGAGATGAAAAGGTAAATTGGAATTTATAAATTTCATATTTAGAAGCACAAAATGTATAATACCTGCTTCTGATTGGAAATAAATTAACGTGGGTAATTTAGGTTGAAACTGTTAAAAGTTTCTATGGGAAGTATAAATAAATATTTCACACGTTTTGTGTGTGAATAATATTACAATAATATCCAATGGACTTTTATAACCTGCACCTAAATTGACGAACTTGAAATACCAAATTACACTAATAGGAAATCTTCCAACATGATTTATGTACACAAAATGAGTGGCTTTCAAACCTCAGCCGTCGTTTAAGCCCCCAAACAAGACATTTAATTACCAGTAATTTATCGCTGCCACACTAATCCGCGAAAGATACGCGCAGAACGAAAAAAAAATGTTAAAAATCTATCCCCCTTGATTACAAGCTGTCACATCGTAGGATTTTTCCTAAACCCTCATTTTAATTAGTCACGTCGGTTTGTACGCTTCTAGAGTGGCGAACATCCATTTTCATAACTACTGTAATTGGCCCCCACCTCGTGATGTTGCCAGCCACAAAATTTATTGCTTAATTACCTTAAGAAAACGCGTCGCGCTCAACATCCCCGACAGATGTTTTTTATTCGCCGCGGAAAAACAAAAACGGTTTAAGAATGACATTAATTAATTCTTAATGAAATTCATCTTCACCCTCGGTTTGTTTTAAATTAAATGCTCGATTTATTGCTTGTACAATTTGTCGCTTACCCCGCCCGCGTAATTAAACAACGGCCATCAATTATTTTAATACATTTATTAGCAAGACAACATGTTTTGTAAACTCTCCAGTTTATAAAATGATTCTAATAATAAATTACTATTATGTACGTAAATGCGTTTAAACTGTTAGTCTACACACTGTTTTAAGTACGTTTGTGGCTATTTTTCAAATTGATTGCGTTTGAAAAATAAGCCACAAACTGGCTCTTGTTCTATGGTTTAATATTTTCTTTGATACGGGTCTTCGACAGTTCCTTGGAACAGAGGTTCACCAAATCTTAGGTAGCCATCGTCATGTCTCATTACATCTTGGAAACCTTTATGTGCAAGAGGTTGATTGTATGCATCAACACTATCATGATACTGATGACTATTGATAAGATTTCTATTAGCATCCACTGGTGGCTTAAACTTATCCTCTTTCTGAGGTAAAATTGGTGTGGGAGTTACTTTGTCTTCAACCTTTTTATCCTTATTAGTAGTTCCAGCTCCGGCCAGGTCTCTATAATTCCGTTCATCTTTTCTAATAGGAGAATAAGGATATCTGTTTCTGAATCTGTAGTCGTATCTACCAGTTCTCGCGTATACGTCATCGTCATAACGTCTATACGGATCCATAGAATATCTATACCTTAAATCTACACTCGGTGGAGTCCTAACTACTTCGGGTAAATGAGCGTAATAGATTATTCTTTTTGGTTTCCTTGGAACATAATTGTCGTAGCCCTCGTCGTATCTGTCTACCGGAGATCCGTAAGGGTAATAACGTCTTCGGTCAACCATATCGTAGTAAGGATCTCGCCTATATGGGTCATCTGGTAGTGGATAAGATCTGTCATCATAGAAGTATCTTCTCGATTCTTCGGGCACAGGATTGTATACAGCTTGTCTTGGATATACTGGTTTATATTTAAGTCTGTCTCTATCTTCATCAGGTCTCACAAATTCTGTTCGTATCTCATCTGTTCTTGTAGATCTTTGAATAGATTCCTTGTCATTACGAGATTCTGACGTTTCTAATGGTTTATTTTGAGTGACGAAATTCACTCTTGGCATTCGAGAGTTGATTAAATCTCCTGAAGGTTGTGGAGGAGTCAGAATATTATCTCTTTGGTCTCTTTGTATCTGATCTCTTTGTAATTGGTCTCTATGTAACTGGTCTCTTTGTAACTGGTCTCTTTGTAATTGATCCCTGTGTAGCTGATCTCTTTGAAGTTCATCATGGCCAGGTAAAGGTAATTTGATCCAGTTTTCATTCGAAGCTCTTGCACCTCGTCCTGTGGGTTTATCAGTTACTCTTTCTGTTGTTTGATATAGAGGTAAAACTTCTTTTACCTCGTTGGTGATGGATATCTTGGTAGTGGGGTCTTCTTCAGGTGGCAAAGGTCCGGGAATCCAAGGTTGATTCAGACGAGAATCTTGCTGATGCTGAATATTGTAGTATTTTTCTTCCTCGATCACCCCTCGACGGCCTCGCACTGAATCAGATTCCAATTTCACCTGAAACACAGATTGAACGTTTGTTAGATTTTGGGTACTCGTTACTATGTTATCAACTGACTGAAATATTGCTGAAAATTGGTGCAAACTGCGCTTGTGAGTGAGAATGCGTTGAAAGATTGAGGTATACCAACATTTGTTTTAACAGGCATTCTTATACAAACATTCAGATTTACTTTCGGTGTAAACATTACTCATTGAGTTGCATTTTCGTATCTAAACTAATTGTAACGCCACGTTTAGTTTTTACACCTACGACCTCGAGTTCGTACAATCGCCGGACATACCAAAAATTATCTACCATTTAACAGACAGCTTAGCAAAAAACTTCTAAAATTAGTTGGAATTAAACAATAGATATGTGTTTCGTGGCTATGCTTTCTAACTTTCTTCAAGTCTTTGAATAATTTTTTAAGCATTTAGTATGCTAATTAATTCTAATCAATTTAGAAAGAAAAGGTCTGTTAGCTTAGTGGTCAAAAGCATTCTCCCTGTAAGAGAAGGATCGCGGGTTCAAATCCCGCGTGGACCGAACAAAAAATTGTTCCTTTCTAAATCGATTTGAATTGAATTTTTGAATTGAACAAAATACTTGAATTCTTTGTCTTTTATTTCAAAGAAGCATGCGTTCCCGCTATTGTTATTGTTATTATTTTGGTAGTATTTTTTCCAAGCCAACCTGCCCCTGAATGCCGGTAGACCTGCTGATAGACAAGGCGCAGGCGCAGGCTATCCTATCGGGGTTGTGGGGTCAGCGGTAGTCTTTACCGAAGCGACGCAGATATGGTTCAAAATTAAATGACTTTTTGCAGAGTAATTAAAAAAGTGTAATGAAACTGTTTTCATTTCACTTTGGACTGTAGCCGTATATAATAAAGCCTGAAATTTAATGTTTTTTGCAGTGACTGTGGCACGACAGTGGTTTGGCTTTAGCAGCATTGAGGTCCAGGTATTAAACCAAACCTTATGGAAAGGATGAGTAGAAGACCGGAGCCCGGGTTAATTGTAAGCTTTGGAAGCAACCTGGATTGGTACTCGGTTGAAGAAGATGTAGCTTAACGCAGTCCTCAATGTTGGGAGCTTCCGCGCTGGCCAGACGAGTTGGTACAGGGTTTTATTTTGAGTTTTCTTCTTTCACAGTGATATCGTCGACTCTTACTTACGTCGTCCATCGGATGAGATGGGGTGGTCATACTAGTATTATTTCCCCGTCACCACATAAATAGAAGTATACCTACCTACATATTGTTATAACCAATTGAGTTTTCTATATAGATGTTTGATAGTTTCTCATGAAACCGACATTATTTTAACTTGTATATGATTAAAAACGCCTACATTATGCAGTAAGCTCAGCGCCGCCGAGTGATTGAAACAAGACTCAACAGTAGGTAGTAAAATACTACTTTATAACAAGCTGTTTTTTTTACCCGACTGCTGAGGGAAAGAGGGTAATGTTTTTCGAGATTACATAATGTATGTATGTATTGAAGGAATTTTTTTACAGCATTAAGTATGCTAACTATATAAATCGAATACATAGGATTCTTTTTCCCTATGTATTTGATTTGTATAGTTAGCATACTTAATGCTGTAAAAATTCATTCAATTGTTTGGGCGGAGTTATCAAAACTCAATGTTTAAAAATGATTGTAACATCATTCATTGATTCCGATAGTTCGTAAGAAAATCGGTAGATGACGCCACGTCGCCTTAAAGACGTATAAGATGGGAAATTTGAATCATATCGGGCGTGTCTCGGTAGCCGAATTGGTCAGGCATTCCCCCTGTAAGGGAAAGACTGCGGGTTCGAGTCCCGTCCGAGTAGATTCTGTTTCCCTATGTATTTGATGTATGTATGTATTTATGTATGTCCATTAATTTGGCACGGCCTACAGCCTGAACGGCTTGACAGATTTGGACATGTGAGGTGTCATTTGATTCGACGTGATTGTGTGAGTGACACCAGGTATATTATAATTACTAGAAAATCATAATGGTGGATTTTCGGCGCCAAAACGTATGTTGTCAAAAATATGTTTGACTCAAACTTATCGAGTACCTAGGGTATCAAATTAAAGGTAATTGGAAGGAGATTACAAAAAGATGTACATACATGTCATATCATAACTAAAAAGTAGAAAATAAAACATTTTTTTTAGTTTATGATTGGCAAATGGGTACTGCCTGCTATCAAACTTATTTCGATCTTTTCAGTGGCAGACGCGGTTTTTTTTAATTTTTAATCATTCTTAAAACTAATGATATCCATGTACGTGTCTATATAATCAAACTAGCGGCTGCTTCTTCTTTTTTCATATAAAAGGACACGTCAATTTGACTTTACCTCGCGTGATGGTAAGAGGCAAAATCCCGGAAAGAGGGTCACCATCGTAAACATGTACCATGTTAACAATGTTGGCACTCAGCTTGAAGGCTTCATCAGATGCCTTTCCCCGCCCCGCTTAAAGGACAAAGTTCATACGTGTGGGAGTTACTTAGTTAAACTTTCATACAAACTACCATCCCGTTTTTTAACCCCAAAAGGCGGTAGATATTATTATTAGTAGGTACACCTTCACAATAACTATAGAGCATAAATTTTTCAAGTTTCATACTTCAAAAACCTAGGACTTTTAAACAAACTTCTAACCCCCATTTTATACCCTTAGGGGTGGAGTTTCGTAAAATCAAGGAAAATAAATATGTGCAAATGTTACGTACATTGTGAGCATTGCTATCTGAGTTCTTCTCGAAGTCATTAGTTATCTCGACACAGACTCCAATCCGGATGAGCACGCTGCACCACAGTAATATCGCTCTTGAGTTCTTCATCATTGTTCCCCGTGATCTCACCTGGAAATCGAAAAATATCTGTAATCAGTATCCAATTGTATAAATTTTTTCTTAATACTTATCCATTAGCTTATCATTAGGTTAGGTAAAATCACGAAATACGTTGGGAAAATGAGGCAATAAGTGGGACTTGAACCCACGACCTTTCCCTTACAGGGGGAATGCTCGTCCAAATGGGCTATTGAGCCACACCTGAACCACTTAAAAATTTTCTTTTATCTTTATCTTTTTCTTTTCTTCTTTATGTCTTTTAATGGCGACGGTGGAACCAACTTTCTTACGAACTGTTGGAACTATTTTTTTAAGTTTAAAGTTATTTTTATAGCATTATGCTACAAAAATTCATACAAATAGGTGAAATCATATTGACGTGCCCTACATAAATATATCATAGCCTAGCTTGTTCGTAATCCAGTTTCCAAGACAAAAAATATATAGGTAGCGATCAAATTATCTACTAGAGGGTTTCACCTCAAAACCCAGGGACCGCTAATACAATAAAATAAATAATGTACTAAAATTGGTATTACTTTAGCCTTTACTGTACGTTACTGTTGTGAGTGTAATGTTATCTATGGCATCAGGTTTAGGGCACGCCGTAATAGCGGCGATAAGACCCATCATGGAGGAATGGCTAGAGAGGCCACACGGCAGCCTCTCGTACGGGCACGCAGGTGATTACCGGACACGGGTGTTTCAGGAGTTATCTGTGTCGGATAAGGAAGGAGCCAACGTCCGAGTGTCATCGCTGTGATGCGAGCGAGGACACAGAGCTGCACACGCTAACCGAGTGCCCGGCGTGGGACACGCCGAGGCGGGTCCTAGTGGCGGCTCTGGGGAGACCTCACACTCGCCACATTGCTCACAGCGATAGTACGATGCGCGAACGCTTGGGGTGCGGCCGTCTCCTTCTGCGAGCAAGTAATGCTCGAGAAGGAGGCGGCCGGTCGGGTCCGGACTAGACTCCGGGCCTGGGAAACCCGCGAAGAGGGAAGGCGAACCGGACGTCGGAGGTCGCAGAACGACCTCCGTCCTCCATGAGCGCTGGCCTGGGGGTGACCGGTGGAGCCGCCTGTCACCCTAGCAGAAGCAGGCCGCGGGGGCGGCGCAAAGTGCGCCTCCCCGTACCCGGGGCTAGTTGGGGACATCGAGGTCCCCGCAATCCGAAGGGCTTTCGGCAATCTCACCTCCGGCAACCAAGGACCCAAGACGGCGTTCGTTTTAGTCGGTTCGAGTTCGACATAACCGCCTCCACCGGTTCCGTGGGGGCGGTATCCGTGGGGATTTTGCGCACCATAAAAAAATGGCATCAGGTTTGGCTCCAGACATCCAGAACAACATAACAGTTACCAGTCGACATCGACGGGGAGGAATTTTTTGGCACCTTAACTTTTTACCCCTACTTTTACCCCTTTTGTAAATATTTTAATTTATGTTATTGTGTATATAATAGTGTTGAATATTCATGTTGACATAGCTACTGCCGTAAGGTTCAACAGCTCCGTGGACAGTTGTTGCAGAGATCGCGCGCACCAAACAGATAGTGTTCACGCTCCGCCACGCGGGCTTCCGTCGATTTCATCAGCTTCCCGTCCGGTCACTGTACCCGCCACATTTTACTTTTTAATTATAGTAGGTACACTGTCATTGCTGGGTGTGAGAGATGCCAGCTTAACATTATATATCAACTAGGTAATTCTGTGAACGGTAGACGTCGCGAGACTTGCCACATTTGTCTTCTTATTGTAAATAGCCCTGGATGTTTCTTAGACAACATCCATGGCGTGACGGTAGTGAACGCGACTCCTACACAGGAGTTGCGGGTTCGATCCCCGCTGAGTGCAAATATTTGTATGCATGAATATGGCTATTTGCATTAGTTTGGATGTTTCTATGTATTAATGTATGTATTTTAAAAAAAAGTATCTAAATATGTTTATCCGCATTCTAGATTCCATAACACAGGCTAGTTAAGTTATACTTACCATGGGTCTATGGTTGTGTGGAACTTTTGTAGAATATTTTAATATTTTAAATAACGCAACAGCAAACTTCCCCCTTTTCTCCACCATTTATCCTCCTTTCAAAAAAAGCTCTCAACAAAAATTTAGTTTTAAATCAAAGAACATGTGGGCCAAGTTTGATGAAAATCGGTGAAGAAATGCGTCCTCTAGACCGAAACTTACAAACTGACATAGATACGGAAAAGCAAAATCGGCAAACTCCGTCAATTGAAATAGAACATACGTGTGGTGACGAAGAAAGAATACAAGTATTACCACTCCATCTCGTCTGAAAGGAGAGGTGACTAACAGGAAAAATACGAAAAATACGCAGGCAATATCGAGAGAAAGAACAATCGAAATAAAATCCTGTACCAACCCGTCTGGCCAGTGTGGCAACAGTAAGCCAAAGACTCCCAACAGTGGGAGATGCCTAGGTCCAGCGCTGGACTGTGATCAATGATGTTTTATAAACTGTAGATAATACGTCATTCAGTAACATAGCCGCTTTCAAAAATGGCGCGAAAATTACATGTAAAAAAATTATAGCTTCTTAATAATAATACGTCAATAATATTAATTTATATGTATTATATTACTATTTAATTTAATAATATTATTATTTTTACATACTAATTAATTTATTGAAGACGTTTTTTTGGGTAGTGCACTGTCGCGTCTCTGTTTGGTGGAAGAAATTAATGGTGACCATTTGGTCGTCATTTTTTTGTTGACATTTTAGAGCGTGAACAATATATCTATAGTTTATAGCCTAGTGGTATGGGTAATGGACTGCTGAGACGAGGTCTCGGGTTCGATCGCACCCAGGTTTACCATGGCACACACCAATGACTTTTCGATGCTTTTCGAAGTTATGTGTGTATTTATCGCAGGTTGATAAGTGCCCGGTTAATGGCAATAGGCTCGCCACCTATTACATTGGGACCTAAACATAAACTGGCGAAATGTGGGTGCTAGCACCTCTGCTTACCCCTTCGGGGAATACAGGCGTGAGTTGACTGTGATAGGCTAATTGATTGATTGATTATAATACCTATCTACCCTGTACTGTACTATCTACCCTGACATACATTGCATTGTTGATTCTCAGTGGAATAGAAGTATAGTAGGACTAGGTATCTATTCTAAGGTTCACCCCACCGCAGGTAGGTAGGTATTGTTAATTTTGAGGAAAAAAATACCTACCGGTTACAATAACGAATGCCCTTGGACCTTCTACACAGTGCTATTTAGACGCCAAAGTACCTAAGCATAGCATCTGGCTTTCAGTATGTGGACAGACTAAAACGCACGCCGTCTTGGGTCTTTGGTTGCCGAAGGTGAGATTGCCAAAAGCATATCTGCGAATTAATACTTGCATTTAAATCAAACCCACGACTTCAGACTCAAAATTCAAATGCTCTACCGCTATGGCACTGAAATCACGGTAGCCAGGGTATGTTCTGTTATTTGTGTAAGTACATTGTAAATTCAGGTCACAAAATTCCTATTTCATTGTCAGATGAACATGTTTACATCGACAGCTAATGATGGCTATCACAGCCACAGGCATAACGACCCAAGGACAACGTATCATTTCAAACAATTGTTACTCCACTAATGATAGACATTGAACAATTTGATACTCGCAATGTCAACATTTTATAGAAATGGACAACAAACATACGCAATAATGTAAATATGTTTAATTCGTCATGAAATAAGTTTGACCTTTTATAAATATTTGAAGCGTTTTATCAATTCAGAATGATGGCTCATTGTGTGACAACATTGTTTAACGATCTGTAGATCTTGTTGGGGCAGCAATGCAACATACATGCCATATTAATGACTAAAAGGTCTTTTTACCGTGAAGGAAAATCCTTCATGGACATGGACCTACCGACTAAAAACCCTCACGGTAATGCCCAATAGCCTATGGTTGGGAGCCCCGGATAAGCCCTCGGAAGGATGCCCCAGGACTGCCATCAGACCTACGGCTGCAATTGCGGCCTCGCCTAGAGGGTGGTTCAGGTGCTATCCCGCGTCTATGTGGGGTTTTCGGGTGTCATCCCACTTCTTAGGGAGGCGTGCGTGAATCACTCACGTCACGCTGCCGTCATGGGCCTGCTTCTGTAAGGCGGTGAGCAGCCAACTCACCGTCCTCAAGCCCCCGGTCATGGCTCAAACTCAAACTCAAACTCAAGGTATTTATTCAAAATTGTGTAGCACTACTACAGCTTTTTGACGTCAAAGGTTATAGATACGTCTACCTACCCACTAAGTGCAAACATTTGTATCTATGAATATTATGTCCATTTGCCTAGGTCTGGGTGTTTCCATGTCTCCGAGAGCACGTTAAACCATCGGTCCCGGTTACCACACGAACATCTATGGTAGCTGACATAAGTGACATTAAGCGACCACAGATAAAAAATATATATATTTATATTAAGTGTTATTCCTGTGTTCTTTTTATATACTAATAAGTAATGTTAGGGTGTGCGTTGTGTTTGTAAATAAATGTATTTTCTTTCTTTCTTTCTTTCTAGTTTTTACTGTTAGTTGGAGCCCACAAACTCCATTATAGTCTAAATACGATATATCTAATTGCTTGTGTCGGTCAATGGCAGTCGCTTCACGGAAAACATCTTTCAGCCGGTAACTTGTTTGAAACAAAATTTTGTGACGTCATAAAATTTAATAGTCAGATCATTTACTATTGTTGGGTGGATTATTAAAAATAATTAAAAAGGATAAAATAAGAACCGATGCAACTTTACCGCTCTTTTACAATTCTTAATTTATTGAGCTTGGGTAGTTAATTTATTTTAACTACAGGAAAATACCCAATTAGACTGGAAAGCCGATCCTAACTGAGTTGGAAAAGACTTAGAGAATGATAAGGTGCCAGACAAGCACACGGCCCACCTGTTGATGACGATAGCTAACGAAATTCGTCACAATCCGTGGCAGACAGTCAACAAAAGCCCGCCAGTCTCCCACGGTAGTACAATTCGGTGACGTGTCACCTCGTTCCGCTCCATAGCACGATTGTTAGCAGTACCTATTGAAGACCGTTATCCTAGCTATTGAACAAGTGACCTAGTTAAAGGTCTATGTGGTCGTTAGCCCTTGTGAACTGGGCCTTAGGTAGGTAGGCTGCAGTGGGAAGGGCCACTGAAGGTTTTGAAGGAGTACCTACTGTAAACATAGGTACCTACATAGCTAGGTATGTTAGGTGTTTATAGTCACAAAGAACTTCGGGGCCATGCTACATCTTGTAATTACCACGTTAATCTGAGGCAACCTTTTGCTTCTCTCCTTTAGAACCTGGGTTCCCCTGCCCAATCATATACTTATTACGTGTGGGACTGCCATATAACATGCCAAACTTGAGATAGAAACTCCCAGACCAATGCAAATGTACATAAATTACGTACAACTAACCGGGAATCGAACCCGAGCCACCAGCGTAGCACTCGGACGTTCTATCGCTACGCTAAAGAGGCCGACTGTAAGTATTGTAATTGTGAAATTACATTTATCAATCGCAACCTCGGCCACGAGCTTACTAAAACGCTGTTCACAATAAGGGACAATAAGTTTGAGGAGAAAAACGCGTTTGACCATCCGGGAGTGGATTTAAATATGAACACAATCCATATCCATACTAATATTATAAATGCGGCAGTAACTCTGCCTGTCTGTCTGTATGTTACGCTTTCATGCCTAAACCACTGAACTGATTTTGATGAAATTTGGCATAAGGGTAGAGTAGACCATGAGGAACGATATACTCTATGTTTGGTCGCTATAACCGACATACACGCGGGTGGAGCCGAAGGCAAAAGCTAGTTGACTATAAAGCAATTGTTTCAACTTGTGGCGGTAAGTAATACTTACCTACTAAGTATTGTTTAAAGGACAAGTATAGGTAAATAAGCGACATTACCAGAGAGCAAATGTGAGCAGACATACACCCAGCTCCGGCAGGTAGCTTTAGACCAATTGAAACCCTAACTAGATATCATGGACTTGGAAGTCAGCGGACCCAAATTGGCCGCTAAACATTGGTAAAGCTGGCTGGCTGAGGTAGGTTTTATAACCTAACGAAAATATAGTTTTTGTTTTGACAAAACATGCGATGTCCTATATCTAAGTGCTTTTCGTTTTTCTTTTTAATCGTATTGTAATTCTTGAAACTTGGTAATGGAACTTAAGGTTATATTCGATCGCACTTCACATTTGATAGCAAATTTAATAAACATTAGCAACCAATAGGCCTTCACCTCAGACCCCAGACTTCGAAGTGAAGACTTCAGATGCGACCGGGACTAATCCACGGATAATGGTGATACCAACTAACATTGTAGATACCTATAAGTAATTTTAAAGCTTAACCTATATGACAACAAGCGCAGGGTTTAATTAGGCGCTTCCTTTTTTAGTTTTAAGACAACAAACAAGGACACGAAACATCTGTTGATAAGCTATTACCTTTGTAACCTCACCACACAACGGGCAAGGCCCCCTGCACGCCACCGTCTGTTCACGATAGACATCTAAGTAGTGTCTGGCGGGAATCCCGAGGCATTCTTTTCTACGGTATTTTCACCAGGTTTCACCCGTCTCGTGAAAGAACATCTTGTGGTTCCGACGTAACCGGTACCCGTTGGCCCCGATACGGTACCTAGTAGGTACTCATCGGGTTTGCACACTTAAAAATTGTCACAAAAAACTCACCGCTTTTTAAAGTCGATTAAAAATCAACCTCTATCAATCAAACTGACTGATCTGATAACTTATTTAAATTACACTAAAATTATGTATGTACATAATTTATAATGAAATGGACATACCTCAGCATAATCCCACTGTCACCGGTCACCAATCACTCCGGAGCCCAGCAGTGCAATGACAAACTAAGTTTGGCGACCAGTGGACACGCCATTCGAGCTTATTGTTTATCCACACAATCGGGTGGTGTTTCCATTGTACACCGTCAAAGTTTTTGTAGACGGAATAATTACTTATAAAGTTTGGTTGATGTTGGCGCACCTACCCTAATAATGTGAAAATCATCGTCTTCATGCAAACCCGCTCTCAAGCACCTTCTACCCTTACAAATTACTTTATCTTGACTTTCATGAGTGCGACTGCCATTTAATTCAACAGCTTTGATTGGAAAGTCTATATACTTTTGGGTCCGGACGCTCCCTGGGTCAGCCGGGGTGCGAGGGATATGTCGATGACAACCTCACCTCCGGCCTAGCACCACGACCCACAGTCGGCGTGCGGTTTTAGTCGGTTAGAGTCCGGCATAACCTCCCCTTCCGGCTCCGGCAGGGGGGGTATCCGAGGGGACTTCCGCACGAAAAAAAAAAAAAAAAAAAGGGTCCGGACGCTCTCTCTCCCTATAGGAAAACCTACGCCATGTGGCTCTGGGGTAGTTTTTTTTTCTCGGCGGCCATCAATTTGCAGAAGTTTCTCCGAATTCCAGGTAATTTTGGCGTGGGCCGCGAAAATCATTGTTCACAAAAATAAAAGTACTTATCTAACGTGTGTATATAATCTAGACACGCGTTAGGTAAGTACTTTTATTTTTTACATAATATTATGTAGGTTTAACCCTTCTTCTTCGTGTCAGTGGCAACAATGTAAATATTTAGACGCGCCCAGCCCAAAACTCGGCGACTTTGACCGCATCTTCCGTCGCTTCATTTTGGCCGGCAATCTTGCAGGGGCACAGTGGGCACGACAAGAGGTGGTCCATCGACTGTAGAGGTGCACCACAGTCACAGCCACCGCCCCCTGCGTCCATGTAACCCCATTTTACCCGGTTCATCCCCTTTATTCGCAACGACTCACACTGCATCCTGTCACACTGTGACTGGTTAAGAAAAATATTTGCATCGAGCAACAGTGTGACTCGATGCCATACAGCCGACCTGAGACCTTAATCTATTTAATGATTTCCAGGTGGCCCATTTTATTTCATGAATCATGTTCTCAGCGAACAACGAACCCTCATTGACACTATCGTTAAAGCATTGTCAATGGAAACACACCCAATAACTGTACACATTTGGAATATCAGTGTAACAATGTGCGCTGCACGCGGAGCGTGTCGCCTGTCGCCCTGGCCACACCACGCTCCCTGCCCATCGGCGATTACGCGCAGATTATCTAACTTTTAGTCAAACAAACAATCCCGGAAGCGTTCACACATAAAAAGAACACTAAAACCTATTTTGTTTGTACTAAAATCCCACGTGAACTAGGTATTATTTCTTGATACCTATTATATATGAGATGAGAGTTAAATCTAAATACCATTGCATTACGCGATTAGATATTTTAATCTTTTTATGATTTAGCTCGCACCTGTGTGGCGTGGCGGAACAGCTTTCAACTGCTATGCTGCTACGAATACATTGCAAGTGGTTCGATTCCCGCTACGTGCAAATATTTGTATGGCTATTGTGCATGGCTATTTGCATTGGTCTGGGTGTTTCTATGTATAATATGTAGGTATGTATTTACAAAACATATATAATAAATATATATTTATATATATAATGTATATCTTTATCCACATTCTAGATTCCATAACACAAGCTATTTAAGCTTACCATGGGTCTAGATAGCGTTCTGTAGAATGTTGTGGAATATTTATTTTATTTGTAGACAAAATTGTAGGATTCTGAAATGCGGATAAATATTCTTCAATAGTTTGTTTATCCGCATTCTAGTACTAATTTGCTGGGACCAGTGGTATACCATGGTCCTACCACTGAAAACTGTGGGACCAAGAACCCGTGATCATTCCTGTGTGAATGTGATTAACGGTGACTGAACGTGATTCATTTTCGTCATCGCGATTGGTTTGAGATAACAAAATTATATTATCAGCTTTCATTTTAATAAAGCTCATCGTATGGAAGGCTCATATACAGGCATCGCATACGATTAGAATTGCTGTATCAACTTATTTATAGTAGCAATATATAAATTACAAGTCATTGGCTGATCTTATGTTCTGAGGACAGATTGTATAGATAGGTTGATAGTTTGACATAATATATTGCCTATATACCTAATCTGTGCTCAGATAAATCGCGATTCAGGCTGAGTGTCATTCTAGAATACGGGCCTAAATCAATAAAACAGATTGATTTACTCTTAATCCCTTAGTTTTTAGATCATTTTGAGACTTGGTAGTCAAGGTATTTCTGGTGCTGACTCTACTAGAGCCTCGTCGTCAGATCATTAGCAGATGCACATACTTACAGGTCAACCTCCGACCGACTGGCTTGGTTCTCTTGATAATATAATATTGTATGGAAGGCATAAACCCGACCCAAGGAAATAAAACAAAAAACATAATACATAAATTGTTTAATACTATATTGTTCAGTTTTAAAAATAGCATTAAAAACTTAAATGCACTCTGTGTATTAGACGAAACAAATGATAAATAACAAGAAAAAAATGCGTAAATTAGTTATTACATTAAAGTGATGGAACTCTTAATAAGGCGTCCGTTAGCACTAAGTTATAATTATGAAAGCTATCTAGACATATCGCGAATTGTGATACAACCCTCAAACTCACGACGACTAACTCTAGTTGTTTTAATACATTTCTTTTTGGACAACATTCATATCCAAAAGCTAACACATTTAAATATACTTTAGAGATTATTAGTAAACGATATTACTAATATTCCCCCTAACCCTGCAAACTGATACTGAAATTCAGAATCTGAAATTCAGTGTCTGAAATCAGAATGTACACAACTCCATATAAATTGGCTATGGTTATTCTATGAGGTAAGTTTTTTTCCACACTGGAAAATGTTCACCCTTCGCCAATAGGGTGTTAATACACCTCTGACTACCCTTTCGTAAATCTACAGGCGTGAATATACAGCATATAAGTTCACGCTTGACTTCAATAAGCTCGCCCCATACTACATGGAATCAAAAATCATACTTGGAGAAATGTGGATGTTAACACCTCTGCCTACCCCTTCAGGATTTACAGAAGTGAGTATTATGTTATGTAACAAATGGGAAATTGGTTGTCAAGTATATTTAGTGCCTTTATGAATATTGTCCAAGAGCAGTTGTTAATTAAATAATTCAGTTATCTATCGTTACTCCTGCATGGCCATCTGTCCGGGAGTGGCGGGTTCGTTGCCTCCCTTCTTCTTGGAGCCGGAGACGATGTCATCGATTCGGAGGAGGAGGATCGCCGTCTCTACTGCCGTTTTGTACACCTGAGAAAGTTATTTAATTATAAATAGCTCGAAAAACATCGGAAAAAATGAAACGCTCAAGTGAGACTTGAAATGCTATTCCAACTGAGCTATTGAGCTACACCTGAATCATTCCAAATTTTCCTTCTCTTTATATCCGTCTTTAAGGGCGACGGTGGAGCCATCCACCAACATGTTTGTAAAATGGTCTACAAATATTGATCTGGTCCAGACGGGATTCGAACCCGGATCCTTCTCTTACAAGAAGAATGCGTTAACTGCTAAGCTACCGGATCAGGTCCAAACTACTAATATTGAGTAGATATCCCTGCACATCCCTAATTCATTTTGCCAGTGTTTTAAGCATCTTTGGTTTCAAGGCAACACCATCTGCAAGCCGATACACCTGTTAATTTCTTTTGTCTTGGGCGAAAAATAGGGATAGAGATTACAGAATGAGGGATAGGTACACCTCCTGGAGCTCTATTTTTCTTCCTCAGCCTTTACGTATAGTGACAGCCTCCATGGCGTAGCGGTAGTGAATGCGGCCGCTACGCAGGAGGCAAGGGTTCTATCCCCGCGCAGTGCAAATATTTATATGAATGAATATAGGTATTTGTATTGGTCTGGTCCTGCCTCGGAGAGCACGTTAAGCCGTCGGTCCCGATTGCTATACGAACATCTAACGTAGTACATGGATACAGTTACAGTTAAATGCACAATGGGCACTAAAAGTGAATCACTAAAAGTGATTTCTTCCAAAGTGATTTTTTCAACCTTAGCTGGATAGGCTTGAAAAGTATGTAATATAAGTGAGTGTTGATGTAGTTTCTCTAATATATAAAATATAACATATAAAAGAGTGTTACATGAGAAAAATACATACATCTAATACACAAATACATTATTATATAGTTAAAGAAATAAATAAAATTCCTCACATTCACATTTGAGGAGTGTTTTCAATGGCTACGCTATAGAGAGATAATGATTATTCACCAATTTTTTGTAATGTTTATGGATTGTGCCTCTTTAAATTTTACTGGCAATGCAATGACTTGAATTAACGTTAGGATGAGGAAGAATACACACCTGCAGCTTGACGGCTAGAGGTTCCCAGATGCCCTTGACGGCCATGTCGACAATCTCGCCGCTCTCCCCGTCGATGCCGGCCGCACAGGGACCACCGGAGGCGGCGGCGTGGCGCGCGCGCAGTGCCGTGAGTGTACGGATGGTGTTAGCGCCGCAGTTCTGGGCCAACGTGCGTGGGATGATCTCTGTGGACCAGTATCAACATTATTTATCTAACTAGCTTTTGCCCGCGGCTCAGCTCGCGTGCATGTCGGTTACCGCAACCAAACATAGTATATGTCCTTTCTCATGGTCTAATATACCCGTATACCAAATACCCGTATATCAATCATCAAAATCGGTTCAGGGGTTTAGGCGTGAAAGCGTAACAGACAGACAGACAAGCGCAAGTTGCACCCATCAAAGACGTTAAGCAAAAGGAATGAGAAAAAAAACATGAAAATAATTTTATTATTGTAAATTGACGTCTAAAAAATGCCACGGTGGAGTTTGTTGTGTTGCGAATAACAGCCTCTGTGGCGTGGACGCGACTGCCACGCAGGAGGCGCGGGTTCGATCCCCGCTCAGTGTGAATAATTGTATGCATGGATATGGGTATTTGCATTGGTCTGGGTGTTTCTGTTATAATATGTATGTATTTACAAAAAAAATAGTATCTAAGTATGTTTATCCGCATTCTAGATTCCATAACACAAGCTAGTTAAGCTTACTATGGATCTAGATAGCGTAAAATATCGTGTAATATTTATTTATTATAATTAACACCCACATAATTTTACCAATCGGTCCCACGTAATAGGTACAATATTAGTCACAGAAATTAATACAGTCCCCAAACACCACAAACAAAACTAAATTGTTTGTCTAAGAAGAAAATTCATGTTGGTACTGTAAGTGCCAGAATATTAACCTAGGACGTGTTCATAATATGAGACGTAAGCTACCGTCACTATCAATGCTTCATATGGATATTATATTGGTCCTGGGTTCGAATCTTGCCCATAACACTACTGACGTGAACCCACTCCTAACACAAGCAATTTAGCTTATCTGGAGGGGTTAGAGGGAATATTAGTAATTTCAGTTCTAATACTTGAATGAATTTTACAGCATTCAATATGCTAACTATACAAATCTAATACATAGGGAAAAATAAATCTTCTCGGGCGGGACTCGACCACTCGAACCCGCTGTCTTTCCCTTACCAGGGGGAATGCCTTGATCAATTCGGGTACCGAGACACGCCCGATGTGATTCAAATTTCCCTTCTATTTATCCGTTCTTACGGCGACGGTGGACGATGGAGTCGAATTCGAGCCTCCGGCGTGGCGTGGTGGTAGTGCACGCGACTGCTACGCAGGAGGCGCGGCTTCGATTCCCGCTCAGTGCAAATATTTGTATGCATGAATATGACTATTTGCATTGGTCTGGGTGTTTCTATGTATAGTATGTATGTATTTACAAAAAAAAAAATCTAAGTATGTTTATCCGCATTCTAGATTCCATAACACAAGCTAGTTAAGCTATGCTTACCATGGGTCTAGATAGCGTTGTGTGGAATGTTGTGGAATATATTCTTTTAAAATAAAAAAGAAGTAGCAAGTCTCTAGTTAGCAATAATAAGGGTGTATACTCACCGAGGGCCTGTGCCACCGCGCGGTAGGGCGTGTTGTGTGCGGCGTTGGCGGAGAGTGCGAGCGACACGCTCATCTCCACGGCGCCGCCTCCCGCCACCAGTCGCGGACTTAGCACCTGATACACAAGCACGATATAAACTGGACAGTCCTACATTATTTGTGTGTATTACGGAGAAAATATCTATACAAATTAATGAAATTGAGGTTTGTTGTAATTTGAATGAAATTTTTATAGCATTTATTATATTAAATTCGAAATACATCGGGAAAAAGAACTCAGGTGGGACTTGAACCCACGAGCTTTCACGTACAAGTGGGTTCAAGTCCCACTTGAGTTCTTTTTCCCGATGTACTTCGAGTTTGTTGTAATGTTCAAAAAAATAGTAGTAGTAAGTAGTAAACGCAACTGCTACGCAAGGGGTACGGGTCGATGTTATTTGTGTATTTATCGCAGGTTTATAAGTGCCCGGTTAGTGGCAATAGACTCGCCACCTATTACATTGGGACATAAACATAAACTGGCGAAATGTGGGTGCTAACACCTCTGCCTACCCCTTCAGGGAATATAGGCGTAAGTTTATGTTATGTATATGTTATGGTATGGTTATTTCTGTTCCCTGGAGAGCACTTTACACAGACACACAACTTGGCAGTCGGTAAGGGTAGTTTAGAGCCCTCAAAAGTCCAAAAATTGGTCTAACTGCAGTAGTTCGATATCGTTAATGAGGTTTTGAAGTCAGATATCAGCTTCTTCACAGAAAATATCAAAGATTAGCAAAACCTGCAGTTACACTAGAAAAAGTGAACCAAAGTTTTAATTCAATTCAATTTTATTTTATAGTGATGCTTCGGATGTGATATGATGAAGAAGATAGATACCAGAAAGTTTTAATTTCTAAACTTAATAGTAGTGTCCCTTACACAATATATATTTGATCGTAATTTTATTTATTGTAATCATAATAGAAGTATGCTAATGAGCAATAAAAATGCTTACCAAGTTCTTAGCCACATGTAGAGCGTCCTGTAGATTCCTTTCAATCTCATTGAGAATGTCCTTTGAGGCACCACGCAGTAGGATTGTACACGCCTACAAATAAAATGTAAAATAAAAAAACATTAAAGTAAAGTAAACGAGACTAGAGAAAAAAGGTAAACAAAGCGACCATTACTGAGTTACGTTGCGATAACTAGCTTTTATTTTCTCTGTCCTTGTCGCACACGTTACAAGTACGCGACAATGGCCGAGCGACAGCTGTCGTTGCGTGTTTCGTAGTACAGGAAAGCTGTCAGCACAGCGGTTCTAAACTGTCAGATCCGCCATCTTATGAGCAATTACCTTCCTGTCTGGAATGCACTTGAAGTGATGAATGTTTGGAACCGCTGAAACTTTGTTTACCTTTTTTCTCTCGCTTCATTGGCCTTACTTTACACCAATATTTCGAAAACCTTTTAGCTATTTGGATGAAAGTTTGTATTAGGATGGCTTCCCCACGTGGATATTGCTTATCATAATTCTAATTTTGGTCACTCTATAACCGGTTCTACACATTGCAGTATTTAAAGGGGGCGGGGTTCGATTCCCTTTTTTTAGGTGCGAAAATTCCCTCGGATACTTCCCCCGCCGAAGTCGGAAGGGGAGGTTATGTCGGACTCGAACCGACTAAACGCACGCCGACTGAGGGTCGTGGTGCTGGGCCGGAGGTAAGGTTGTCATCAACATATCCTCGCACCCCGACTGATCGAGGGCCATCCCTTACGGTCTGGCGCTCCTCGGGTGGGGTTCGATTCCCGATCAGTTCAAGCGTATGAATATATGTATTTGCATTGGTTTCAATGATAACGTGCCTTATACAGCACGTTAAGCCATCGGGCCTTGCCTTCTATGGTAGTCGTTACGGGTAGTTAGAGCCATAAAAAGTTCGACTGATCTAACTACAGAATTTCGATATAACCAATTGGTTGTGGAGATCAGATGGTCGCTTCACGGAAAATAGCCAAATTCAGCATGACAGTAAGGCCCGTATTTTAGAATGGCACTCAGTCTGAATCGCGATTTATCTAAGGACAGATTGTATAGACAGATTGCCTAAACAATTTGTCCTCAAATCGCGATTCAGGCTGAGCGTCATTCTAGAACACGGGCCTTAGACTGGAAAGCCGACCCTGAGTGAGTTGGCAATACGTTCAGAGAATGATGATACATGTAGCTTTTGTTTTTCGTGCGGAAATCCCCTCGGATACCTCCCCTGCCGGAGCCGGAAGGGGAGGTTATGTCGGACTCGAACCGACTAAAACCGCACGCCGACTGTGGTTCGTTGTTCTAGGCCGGAGGTGAGGTTGTCATCGACATATCCCTCGCACCCCGGCTGACCCAGGGCCATCTCGGTCTGGCCCTCCTCGGGGGTGATACATGTAGCAGTAGGTTAATTACCTTAGGGTTCTTGCACTCGGTGACAAAGGTGAAGTACTCGTCTCCAATCTTCTTGACCTCAAACTTGCCAGCGCCTGTGCCAACGTCAGACTCTTTCAGTTCCTCGGTGCGGTTCACGATGGTGGCGCCACAAGCGCGAGCGAGACGGTTGTTGTCGGTCTTACGGAGCCTGGTGAAAAATATATTCATGTTATATCGGTTTTATATGTATCTCGAACCTTATAAGTGCTCTATATACGCAGTTCACTTTCTTGGATGTATTTTGAAGATTTTTGAAGATAGCATGGGCTGCTACTGCAGTGAACGAGCTTGAGTTCACCAAGCATAGATTATTACAAAATGATCCGCCAGGGTCTTTTATAACTCGCAATTTCGATTTGAGCTATACCCGCATGGATGTAGACCAAACATAGCCTTTCCCAAGCTTTGCTAGCCTATCTCTGTACCGAATTTCATCTAAATCGGGTCTGGTTTTGGCGTGAAAGTCTAACAGCCAGACAATTTGTATACATTGATCTGGGTATTTCTACAGAATAGTCAAATTGATCTTAATTTAGTTTTTTGAACCCCTTCCAGTTGACAGATTGTTACCTTTAGTTTGAACAATAATCCCATTTAAATCAATAAAACAGTTTGATTCGCTGTTAATACGAGAGTACGGAGATCATTTTGAAACTTCGTCGTCAAGATATTTATGACGCTGACTGTACCTGCGAATAGCTGTGATGCCAGCTTTGACCAGGTAGTGCTGGGCGAGATCCGACACTCCCTTCTCTGTGAATATGATGTCAGGCTTCAGCGCGATGATCTCCTCACACTGACGCTGCACATGCTCCTCTTCCAGTTGTAACAGCCGCGTGAAGTCCTGGAGAGCAATCACAAAAAAAAATCATTTTTAGGTAAAGGAACCATGGTTTGTCCAACATTACAGTAGAGTAAAGCCAACATTACGGGTACGGGTACGGGTACGGGTGCGAAACGTGGAAGGTCACAAAGGACATCTCGCACAAGCTCCAGGTCTTCGTCAACCGATGTCTTCGCAGAATCCTGGGTATTTACTGGCCAGAGAAAATTCCCAACGAGCAACTCTGGGAACGTTGTGATGAAGTCCGGATCGACCAGCAGATCAAACGCCGTAAATGGAGTTGGATAGGCCACACCCTCCGAAGGGATCCAAACCACATACCGAGGCAAGCCCTAGACTGGAATCCCCAAGGAAAGCGCAAACGTGGTCGTCCAAAACAGACCTGGCGGCGGACTATCATTGGCGAAGCGAAAGCCTTTGGAAAAACCTGGAGCGAAGTCAAACGCGAGGCTCAAGACCGTACGGGATGGAAACTCACTGTGGACGCCCTCTGCCCCAGCTAGGGGCCAAAGGACCTTAAGTCAAGTAAGTCAAAGCCAACATTGGGAGAGGCCTATGTCCAGCAGTGGACTGCGATAAGCTAATTGATTTATTGATTGAACCATGGCACGGGTTCGATCCCCGCTCGGTGCAAATATTTGTATGCATGAATATGGCTATTTGCATTGGTCTGGGTGTTTCTATGTATAATATGTATGTATTTACAAAAGAAAGTATCTAAGTATGTTTATTCCCATTCTAGATTCCATAACACAAGCTAATTAAGCTTACCATGGGTCTAGATAGAGTTGTGTACAATTTGTGGAATATTTGGAATTCGTTTTGCCCAACATGAATGGGGTGGGTCAACCAGGAAAATACTGTTCATTCACTCCATATTGATTTAAATGGCTTTGGCTTTTACAGCTTTTACTATCTAGTGGGGTGCAGTCAATAGACAGACCAAATATTTTTTTCTCATGTTTTTCGAACTTAAAAGTTAGCATAATAAATGCTATAAAAAATTCATTCAAACATGGTACATGTTTATAATGGTGATTCTTTCTGAGACTTTGCCTTTAGCTTACCATCAGGCTAGGTGAAGTTAAAGTGATGTGACCTTTTAGATAAAAAAAGGATAATAACACTGTCAAATTGATAATGTGAAAAATAAGTACATTAGATCAATGCCCCGGGGGAGAGAAAGGTGTATGTTCATATTTATTGAAAATCATGCATCAAACCCACCTGTTCTCCTAATATCTCAATATTGGTCTGGCTCTCTCCCTTCTTGTATTCAAGGGGGCAGTCCAACAGTATGATCCGAGGGTTCTCGATGTAGCGCCTCATCTTAGCGTGAGTCACGTCTTTGTTGAACATCACGCCGCTGAGAACCTTGGACTCCTCGATAGTACCGCCTGGTACCTTCTCTACTTTGGCGTAGCTGGAAGAGTGAGGGGGGAAAACGCTCTTTATAATTAAGCATGACTAAAGCAGGAGCCCTTTTCTGAATGGGTAAAATATCCTGTCCTGACGCGGCAATATATATAAAAAGGTAGTATACAATATACAAATATAACAACTCTCAAAAGTTGAATGACAATTTAAAGCAGTTAGTAACTATTTAAATCGTACAGATTTTTTATAGCATTTATTATGCTAACTTTTAAGTTCGAAAAACATCGGAAAAAATGAGATGCTCATTCGGATTCATGAAAAAAAAACATAAAAAAAAATTTAAACAAATTCGTCATGTAAGAGAAAGATTCGGGTGTGTATGCTGCCTTGACCAATTCACTTGGCTCTCTGAAGGTGCCCTGATAAATAGCATAAGATTTATAGTTATAGATTGTTTCCTGGCAAGAATTTTTTTTTTCAAATTGGTTTTACATTTTATCAGAATCAGGCCAAATACTTATACTTCCTTAACATTTTGCATTTGGTTATCCACACCCACTTGAAAATTTAGCGTGTAGATGCTATCTGATACTCACTTTTTGATATCAACTTCAACTCTGCCGTTTTCATTGATTGTGACAGTATTGACTGCATCTAAAGCGATGTCTACTGCAAGGTCTGCCCAGCGACCAATATACTTTGTGCCCACACAGGAACGGATCTGTTGACAATAATAGGTGATATAATATGTTAAAGGAGATACTGTTTATCTGTAATTGGGGTTGCCTATAAGAGATCGCTCTTAGCGATAAGGCTGCCATTTGTACATATTGTCATTGTCAAACCAAAATCTGCTATGTGCATTTTTTTTGTTGAAACATGTTGAAAATTGCAATTGGATTTTGACAATTGCGACTGGTAAATGAACCAATCTATTGCATGAAAGGCTATGTGCTTATAAGTACTATACGACACACTATGACAACTTATTCAAATATGCTATGTGGAGCAGCTAGAAATATTGTCAAATAAAATCGCGTGAGCCTGTACCATGGACTCTTAAAACAGGTTAATAAATTGAATGGCTGTCATACTATCAACTACATAAATAACATTGTAATTTCATATAAATATACAAGATTACAAAGTTATTTATGCAGTTGGTTTGCAGAGTAAATGGTAGGCCTGATGGAGGAATTGGTAGGTTTCTTACAGGGGGCAGGACATGAAACCAATTTATAACCATGACAATGCAGATACTCACCACTTCCTTCAATTTGTCTTTGTCATTCAAATCAATGGGGACGGAGATTTTATCCTGTAGCAGTTTGACGGCATCCTCTAATGCCTGACGGTACTCTCTGATTATCACTGTTGGGTGAATGTTCTGTGCGAGGAATGGTTCGGCGACAGCCAACATCTCACCGGCCAGAACTATTACTGATGTGGTACCATCTCCAACCTGTTTAGATCATGTAAAAATTGTTTTTATGGTCATTATAACGAAAGGCATGCAGGGACTATTATTGATTAATATTATGGTAGAAACTGTTGAACAGGTTAAAATTACAATTTTATTTCTAATAGTGTGGATTTCATGAATAAAATAGTTGTAAAAAATTATATCGGAAGCATTTCTGATTTCAAAATGTATTAAAACTACATTTGCAAACTATAAAATGTAAATCATTAAAATATTTACAATCATAATATTATACTACTTAAATATCATTTTTGGTAGCCTTTGTGTTAGTGAAAATAAATATAGCAAGTTTCCAACGAGATTGTGCCTTACAAGCAACTAGAAACTTAACTCCAATGCAATCAAGAATCAAGGTATGGCAAACAGAAAAATTATGATTACGTAGTTGATAAATTAAGATATGTAGCGGAATGGATATAAAACATACACCCACATTTATAGCTCTTAGAGAATGCCTGTATTGATAACAACAAAACTAGAAAAAATATGAGTTGGAGTTGACTGTTGACTAGAGAACAAAAGCTTACTCTTAGAATTATTACTCATAGAAAAAAAAATTCTAACCTCTTCGTCCTGTGTCCTGGCAATCTCAATCATAGATTTAGCAGCAGGATGCTGTACGGTAATCTCACGGAGGATAGCGTTGCCATCGTTTGTCATTACGATGCCTCCCATAGGGTCCATCAACATTTTCAACATAGCCTGAGGGCCGAGGCATGTTCGAATAACATCGGCTATAGTCTAAAATAAACAGAATATAGTGAGTTTTACCTGGTGATATTTTAGATTTTTGTGGAAATCCTCGATTTATTTCAAGAATCACACTAATTACCTTTCCAGCATTTATATTTTCAAGTTGAACCTTCCGGCCGGACTCACGTTTTGTGTTTTGGCCTGTAATGGTAAATCATTGATGAATGAAATCTGGAGTAAAGACGAAAAAAATACTGTATATCAAGGTAAATACTTACTGAGCACTAGAATAGGTTGTTGCCCGTACATTTTGAAAGTATATTTATTAGACTAATTTTCGTGAACCTAATAATTTCTTCGAGAATATCAACGAATTTCAAGAGATTCACGAAATCGCGTGGTGACCTAATGTTACCAGACGAGAAAGAAAAGAAAAATGACTGATACTTTTTTGTCACTTTTCATTTCGTCATTTTTTTGTTATATTTATATTGCTATGATATTTAATAGAATATGTATCTGATTTTACTTAGTTGTAATTTCTATATTTATTCCTATGGTTGTCTTTTTTAGGCCAAGGTGGAAATAGATTTAAAACTGTTCCGTGTGGCCAATTTTTTTTGTTCTTGTGGCAACTTTTGCAACTAAACGTCAAGTTTTTATTTTTATGGTGCGTCCACACTTGTGACACGGACAACGGACCGGACATCGTGACATCGCTATAGTTATGTCATGTACGCTTAGTGTGGATGGGTGAACGCATAGATTATTATATATACTGGTGAACGGCTCGACCCGTGACACCGTGACCGTGTCAGTACCATAAAGTTAAAATGCTAACAGACAAGAGGGCGGGAGGCGGGAGGTGGGAGGCTGCACCCCGTGTCAATATCAATGAGTGTCCGCGTGGCTGCTACGCGTGTCATTAATGCAGTGTGGTGTGGACGTCATTTATTTATCAAGCAGACAACACCGAACATCCTTTGAAAAAATCCGACTCCGACGGATCACCTCGTGACACGTAACTTTGATCCGTGACAGTACACAAATCAGCGTCCACACTAGACCCGAACAGTACATCGTAACACCGTACATTGTCTTGACGTTTGTTCCGTGTCTGACATTTCCTTTGAGTGTTCGGTATGGATAGAGGCGTGTCAGTAGCCTGTGACATTGTCCGCGTGACAAAAACCCGTCCACGCTAACGAACTGACACTCGTGTCTGACACGGTCACGGAGTACTGTACGGCGTAAATTTCACAAGTGTGGACGCACCATTACAGCACAGGCAATAATTTTGATTAAAGAAAAGGCAGCATGGTGATAGCACCTTAGCCTGTTCCGAGAGGAACAAAAGAAATAAAACTATAATTTTGGCCAAAGAGTTTTTACATTATACTCAACTTTTATTTTGATTATATTCTCTTTTCTATAATGAGTAGAAGGAGTAGAATAATGAGTTTAGTTTGATTAGAAATAACAACTTCTCTTATATTAAAACAATTATAATATGTACGAGTGCTATGTTATATTGTTACACATAACGCCATCTAGGATGTAGTAATGAGTAATCCCTAAAAAAAATTTCTTCCTTGTGAAGACCCAGTGATTGAGTTTATCTTGTTTCAATAAATTATTATAGTCAAAACCACAAAGTCAAAAATGTAATAATACGGTCCTCAGAAGTCTGGTCAGAGAGACCACTTCAATTTTTTTAATGCAGGTTTTATTTTATCGTGCGGTACTAGTAACCCCAAAGAGTACTTATATAGCCCCACAGACAGACTTTGAATAAATTGCGTTCGGTTCTGACGCGAATAATGTATTAATTATGTCTAGGTCTAGGACCTACGTATGTACGGCCCGATAGGGAAGCGAAACCGCGGATAAACCACCTCTTTCCATTCCACTTGTACCCGTCAAACCTGTAATAGTTCATTTCTAACCTTGTAGCTGATCTCAATGCTCTTGCGAGCATGAGAACTTCTGGGTTGTGGTTGTGCCTCATTTGGGGGTATCATTTTCCGAAACCGCTGAACAGCGGAATGGTCCTGTCAAGTCTTGTGGTTGAGTCTTGCTCGATGGTTTCATTCGCGGGTCCGTATCTTGTTCACGCCAGCCGGGTGAGACTGTATTCACAGAGGCCCAACTAGGGTTGCCAGCGGCAGGCCAGCGACTTTCTAGATACGACCCCGGTGTTATTTCTAAGGAGTCTAGTGAATAAGTACTGCAACCAATTGATCGGTGGACCCAAAAGAATCTGAATAGTATTGTATAAATATCCTGGATCCTGAACCCATCCTGGTTAACATAGGTCTTAGAACACTTGTCTACTAATTGCTTCACAATTTCATTCAGATCGTTGGTCGAAGGAAGACACCATCTATTGGCAGCCTCTTTCACTCTGTCCTCGTTCGTCGTGTATCCGATAAAATGGTCCTTCGTATGCGCTAAAATATTAGTTTTAAGTCGTTGCTTTGCTAACAGATGGCACCACGAATGCGTTTCGGTTCTATTTGAGATGCATCTGTATCAATAGATGGCGCTGTCCGTATCAAGCAAAAGAGTATTTTCTGAGTATATAATAATCTATGATTTTCTGCTTAGCGAAAGAATAAGAAGTATTTCTGTCTACGATTTTCTGCTAGTTAAAAGGTAACGGAGACCCAGTGATAAGTTTTACGCACCTTCGATGTTGATGTTTTATTGGTATTTGGTCATCTCTTACGGCAGCGACTGACCTGGACTGATCTCTCAACTTCGAAGGAAAGCTAGAGCGAAAGCTTCGTTTGTCAATCAGCAGTGTAGGTAGGTACCGGCGAAGTGTAGGTTGTGAGGTTGGCTTGGACAGTGGACTCCGCAAGTAGAGGAATATCCGCGTTGGGGTCTAAAATGGATGCATTCTAGGCCCCAACGTGGTTATATCGGACTCGAACCGTCTAAAACCGCGCTTAAAAATCTTTTCCCTCGCACCTCAGCTAACCCAGACAGGGTGAGCCTACTTTTGTGTTTTTAGAAAGAAAAACATACACCTTTTGAAGTTGTTTAATAAATTAGTATCAGTGATTACATTATTTATCTCATAGGAATCATTATTACATTTCAAATACGTGTATTAGATTATATTAAACCAATATCTCTATTCTAAGACTTATTACACAGCGCAACTTAAACTCAAACATAGCATAGCAGTAATATGGATTCTAGTTATCGGATAACCATAGATACTTATACATTACATTAATTAGTATTCGTAAATACGTTCTTATTATACATAGGAAACATACAGACAGAACCCAAATATAAATATACAATAGATCTAGACGATCTATGTAGCATACCAATAGACTGAGACGGAGGGTTCGACTGCTCCGTCAGAGAGTACGCGGGTTCGATTCTCGCTCAGTGCAAATATTTATATCCATGACTAGCTTTTGCCTGCAACTTCGTCCGCGTTAAGTTCGAAATAGAAAGGTTTAGGATACACTGCTCCTGTTCCCGCGACTCAGATAAAGTTCCTTACAATTTCTGTGAGCCTGATACTTCATCAATGTACTAAGGTCACAGAAGTACTGATTCCGTGACCGCGACCCACAGCAACCTATCCGGCAATTATTCGATTTTTTCTCACCTTTGAAACTTTTCATTTACATCCACGAACATTTCAAGACTAAGATAATATAAATCCGTTTAGCCGTTCTCGAGTTTTAGCAAGACTAACGAACAGCAATTGATTTTTATATTTATATAACTAGATATATCTTACAACGTTTAATATTATGGAGATATTACAGCAAAGCTACATCCTTAATTAAATATATACAGACTAGAACATTGAGATCATTATAATAAATTTTATCTTCAAAACATACAGAGCAACAGACAGCGACGCGACGTCGACATGATGACACGACATCTACACGATATGACTCCGTAACCCATATCTACATTTTTTTTCAGTTGGAGTCATAATAACCTTATTTCCTGGATCAGGAGGATATAATTATATACCTACCTACCAAGTCATAACGTCCGCCACTACTGTTGTCGTTGTCGTTAGAACTTGGTTAAACCATATATTCACCCGATCATGACGAGAATATAAACAAGCCGATACAATTTAATATTAATCTATTATGTCATCATCTATGTCTTCTGATTCAGCCTTCGGATCATCCTCTTTGATAACTTTATTTTCATTCGCGTCGTGCACACTATGCATATCTTCATATACCTTCTTCAGATTCCTCATAATATACGATGTACCATTAGCTGTTCCTGACGGGTTTGAACCTGCATGGTCGAAGTATTTTTCATTGTCGGTGTTCGCCGAACGAACGGGTACGGAAAAAGCCGACAAATGCCGAGGACGTTGTCCAAACTCTCTACCTAACCCTTTATCAAGCCCTGACTCTTCACGTGGTTCTTGAGTAGTCTCCATACCTTCAGGTACCGCCCGTTTTCTGTCATATATATGACCAGAGACGCGTAGATCTATAAAGAAATTTAAAGGGTCTACTCCAAATTGGGGGTTATAAAGAGGAGGATACCACATTGGTGGGGGAGGTGGGAGAATTAGACTTGATTGTGGAACTGCAGTTTCAGGGTTACGTACAACGCATGGGGAAGGTTTTGGCAGTTCTTCTGTTCCTACATCGACGAAAGAAGACTGTCGGCTCGGAGGTCCAGGACTACCACTCGGTTTCGCTGGTTCTGTCTTTGGTGATAGCCTCCTAGGTGAAGGCTCTCGCACTCTTGGGTGCTTATCCACAGTTAACTCCAAAGGAACTTCTGTACGCACCTCCGGGTCTTTTTTTTCTTCCTCTGGTTTCGGCCAGTCTCGGCGCCAATCGCTTTCGTTTTCAGCGAAGTACTTGTGCGAGCGGCGCTTGAAGCGACGCTGGTAATGAGGGGGGCGGCAGCCATGGCGGGCGTTTACGAAAGACCTGAGCATTTCACTGAAGAAGAACGCATGGGGTTGTAAAGGCAACGCGCTGTAGAGATAGGGTGGTGTAGCTGCCAGCAGTCTGGAGACCAGTTCAGTGTTCCTCAGATCTCTTACATGAGTCTTCGCTGGACCCTCCGTAGGTACTTTTTCCTCTTGCACAGAACTCATCCTAGAACAAAAGTATTCTGGTTAAATGAATTCGTAAATGAATGCGTGTACCCTACTGGGAATCACGGTATGAGTGAGATGCAACTTGAATGGGGGATGTTTGAGCGTTTTACACGATCCGATGACGACACGGACAGTATAAAATATGTATTAAATAAATAAATAAATATTCCGCAACATTCTACACAACGCTATCTAGAACCATGGTAAGCTTAGCTAGCGTGTGTTATGGAATCTAGAATGCGGATAAACATACTTAGATACTTTTTTGTCACTACAAACAATTATACATAGACCAATGCAAATAGTCATATTCATGCATAAAAATATTTGCACTGAGCGGGGATCGAACCCGCGCCTCCTGCGTAGCAGTCGCGTGCACTACTGCCACGCCACAGTGCCACAGAGGCTGTCAACAGTTTAAGAAAGGAAAATTGCACTGTGCAAATAGGTACTGTGCAATATTGTTCATACCTCCATCCTACTGGTTTTTATAGTTGTATACAAGTAGAATTCATTTCAATATCAACATCATCATAATGTAGCTATGCTCAGAAATGATCATGAAATTATTATCCCCTAAAATATATAGAAATCGATGGCACAGGTTTTTTTCAAGTTATTGAAACGTTTGCGAATCATGATGGTAGAAAGAGAGAAACAATTAAGGCCCAAACATATCACGTGAAACCGAAAAGAGCGTCTCCATAGGTATACTCATTTGAAGATACTCAGGGTACCTATAATAATTAATTATACAAAGGTTTCATAATTAAATAGAATTTTAATGTATCTACTTTTCATCGATCACTTCACTATAGACCGGTACGACCCACGGAGGACAGAATATGATAGCATTTCCTTCTCCATAATACGACTTTTAACTGTGTTGTAAGGGCCTTCTTGAAAATTAAATCTAATAGCTTTCCCCTTCAAACAGTCGGTGGTTCTAAATATTCTCAAGTCTGTGCTTAGAGTGTGATGGAACACAGAGGCTCCCTGAGCCGGTGATTATCGCGACTCGCCCGCGAACAATGCGTCGGACGCCATTATGCCTAAGCACTGCATTTGTGTTGATGAAATACCACTGTCATGTAATTGAAGAAAAGAGCACTTTTTTTTAAGTATAGTTATGCGTAATTTGAGCAGATTTTTCAAATTCAGAGCTTTATTTTAATGCTTGTCTATGAGCGTGGCTTCGCCCGCGAGGTTGTCAGTAATCATGACTTTTGGTCATATTTTCGGTTCTACTCAACCGATTGCGATCAAAATTACTTAAGATTTTATATCAAACCAAAACCTCTCAGACCAAAAATCTGCATGTTCAGTAATTTTGCATCCATCGCGGACATTTTTTTTAAATAATAGGTACCCACAGTATCATTATTAAGGTTGAATTATTCTTTCATTAAGTTTGAATTATTTTTCAGCTACTCACGGTTAAAACTTAGTCTTTACGCAAATGACGAAACACAGCCTATGTGTTAATCCCTAAGTTTATGGTTAATCCAGAGTCTATATTAATGCATAGGTGTAAATACTTTTGGGGACACCGTTGTCCCCCCTCCTGAGGAGGGCCAGACCGTAAGGGATGGCCCTGGGTCAGCCGGGGTGCGAGGGATATGTCTATAA
Source organism: Eilema sororculum (assembly GCA_914829495.1). Taxonomy (NCBI): domain Eukaryota; kingdom Metazoa; phylum Arthropoda; class Insecta; order Lepidoptera; family Erebidae; genus Eilema; species Eilema sororculum. Next base: position 7,083,982 of record OU618552.1, on the reverse strand, counting down.
CAACCTCACCTCCGGCCTAGCACCAAGACCCAAAGTCGGCGTGCGGTTTTAGTCGGTTCGAGTCCGACATAACCTCCCCTCCCGGCTCCGGCAGGGGGAGTATCCGAGGGGATTTAAGCACGAAAAAAAAAAAGGTGTAAATACTTTAATTATACGTATGGTGTCAGCTAACTCCATACCAAATTTTATTAAAATCGCTCCAGCCGTTTTCAGACGTGAAAGAATAACAAACATCCATCCATACTTAATAACTTTCGCGTTTATAATATTAGTAGATAGAAATTATTTTTCAGTGGTTAGAAACTATACAGGTTATTACAGATTTTATAACAGCATGCACAAACAAAAAATGTGACGTCACAGCGGTGGCTGTTCCTAAAATGGAACAAAACATTTTCAAATTTAGAACATGTGTATCGTCTATCGTTACATAGTGATGTAGTGCCGTCCTGACGGTTCGCATTCGCGGTGTCGGTTCGTCTGTCGACATCGATTTTTCAGCTCATCGGTGTTTTATTGCCAATATTCGAATGACGATACATCCGCATTCCGTGCTCGGTGCGGATTTGTTTTCGTATTCCTTTTTTCATTGCAGTATTTTTTGACGAAACATTATTTGAATTTGGCAAGCTGGATCTTTTTAATTAAAATTTTAATGATAAATCTTTCGAAGTGATTGCTCAGACGGTATTGGAGACTTCTTTACTATTTTTCTGATAGGACCTGAATTGTACTCAAACTGCTTTGGATTAGTTTACTTAGTAGTATTTTCAATCTCTTTATATCAATGTTTCGATGTGAAATAAGGTTGCCAAGTTGTCATAGAACTAAGTAGGGTGGATAACTTTTTTTCTGCTGTGTGTGTGGTGTGGTGTGGCTCAATATCTCAGTTGGAAGAGCATTCCCCCTATAAGGGAAAGGTCGTGGGTTCAAGTCCCACTTGAGCATTTCATTTTTCCTGATGTCTTCGAATTTGAGGGTGGATAACGTGTGAGTTTAGAGTGCGATCATGACTCGTCTTATTCCGCAGTGGTAATATAAGTACCTACAGGTCGACACGGCTAATCCACGTGTCTACATAATATATCATGGATTTGATGGACTGGATTCTTGTTGTTTTGGGTGTTGCTTGATGCATAATAACAGAGGAACGGGGCTTCAATTCCACTAAAGCAAAACCACAGTCATACTATAAGCATTGAAAAAAAAAATCAATTTTATACTTTAAAGCGGTGCGATTAGAGTTCAAAATTAAATTACTTTTTGCAGATTGAATGAAAAAATGTACCAAAACTTTTTCATATAATTTTAGACCTAAGTCTTATAGAAATAAAGTCTAAAATTTAATGTCATTTCTTTAGAGTCATTCTTTGACTGTGGTTTTGCTTTAGTAGAATCGAGGGCCGGGTACTATAGTACACATTAGGAGACACCTAAGCACAACAGTAAACTGTATAGCCTATTGATTGATTTAATTGATAACATGCTTTATTAAATTCACGCTACACATACAAAATTAATTAAACTCCCAATCTAATCGCAACTTTACACAAAGACTATTCCACAAAGGACTCCTCTAGCTATAGGATAGAAATTTAATGTCATATTACCATATCAGTGAGTTTGAAGTGAAAGCGATACATCGGATTTGCGACAATAAAGAGAAGGGTGGAGAGGGGTGGGGAGGAGGGGAGGTTGTTCACAATAAATTCAGAGTGGTGTATCTCTATTCAAACAGTTGATTCGGAGCGTAAAACGGGATGAAATCTTACGTGCGCGACAGTGAGTAAATATGACGGGGAATACACCCCTAGTCTGCATTTAAATGTGCCGTTTTAATTTTGATATTCGCGACCTAGATATTTGATAGTCTGTGGTGGGATTTATGTTGTATTAATAGATAAAGTTACCCTGTAAGCAGCTTGAATTACTCTCAAAGTGGGTAACTTTAGCTGTCGATGTTTTTAAAATAGGCTTGCCACTCTGTTATGTACCTAAATTATTTTATTATAAGATTTTTTTATATACCTACTTAAATTGACACGAGACAAAAGTACATTATTCCATATTTAGTCCTAAGAAATCACTTTTTGTAAATTGACGTATGTAAATGCTACAGTGGAGTTTGTAGCGCCGTTTCTTCTCCACTGGTGCCTAGTAAGCGGTGATAAACTTAGTCTTAAGCAGAATCTGACGTCAAAGTTTGAATTTGAGTTCTCTGGATTGGAAGATGGTTATCACTCCCACAAAAATCTTAAAAGTGAATGTCCGTACAATCCTCTTATTGACAGTGCGTGAATGCTCCATATCTAAAAATGTTCAGACATTTAAAGTTTTAATACTAAGAACCTCTCATAACATGAAATCCTAAAAATATTACACTCTTTTCTGCAAAGTTGAGTAAAAACCTACACCAACTGAATTAAACACATGAATACCCAGTGGAAAAATGTCCGAAGCCATTGTCAAGGTACATAAAAAATTCAATTAGGCAGCTCACGAGCGACACGTGGATTTTGGCGACAAATTCACAGTTGAAACCATGCTGTTTGAAAAAAAGAATTCTCAAGCCAAAATGGACCTTAGCACCTTGTAATAAGAATCCTGATGTGTGGTGGGGACGGTAAATAATATGATTGTGGAGGTGTTTCGTCACACGGCAGCAAACGTTAATTTCCATATTAAAACCGTCACAAAGGAAGCAGATTCAAAAACCGCTCCGCGGGCGGTGAAAGAGTCTGCGGTGATATTATAAAGAAAATGGATGCGGTACCTAATATATACCTAAGGCAATTTTTTTTTTCAAATAAATTTACAAACTTATTTAGAGCCAAAGTAAATGTAGTTTAATTACCTAATTTTATGAGTTCTAGACTGTGGATAAAACAAGATTAATTTTTAACCGACTCAAAAAGGAGGAGGTTCTTAATTCGACCGCTATAATTTTTTTTTATGTATGTTTGTTACGCGATATCAAAGCCAGTAAAAGGACTTCCTAGTGTGTTTCTCCATAGTACCGTTCTACCATTCTTCCTCCCTGAATATTGCGTGTAGAACAATATTTTTGTTTTCGTAAAATAAAGATCTTCTGTACGCATGTCCCTGTTAATAAGAAAATATGATCGTCTAAAGATGATAAAAAAAATACTAATTCTTACCGGCATGTTTGGAGGACTACCAGACAAATTCGAAAGGGTTTTAACTTTATAAAAAATAACAGGAACATGGATACGCTATTTCCTAATAAAACGGTATCAAAAATATATAAATCGGCGTAGTTTTCGCTGAAAAAAACGGGAAATACGAAACCTCGATTTTGCCCAAAAAAATTATGATAAAAGCGGTCTGAGCTGTGGCTATCCTTATTGCACTCTACGGGGACAGGATTGAGACGGGTGCGACGGCAATAGTGGCGTTCAAATGACAGGTTCAGGTTCAGTATTCATTAGCTAGGAAGTCCTCTTAGAACGGAATTTTATTATTTGTAAATAGGTACATACAAACTGTCAAACTAATTCAAATAGACGAATTCATGAATACATAATATGTTCACTGAGCGGAAAACCAATCCACAGCTGTGACATGGCAGTTATGCTATTTTTATGGATGTTGTGTTGTCTGTTTATTTTACTAAAATTTGGCAAAAGTAGCCTATTACCTGTAGCCGCGGGTGCAGTTAATCGAGTTATAATTCGTCAAATACAGTAGTATTTGACGAATGTCAGTTTCATTATTATTATCTGATACAATATTATCTGAGAGTATATCAGTTTCAAAACTCCAAAAAACCATATCCAATTCCTCATACCTCCGGAACGCAAACAATATTGCGCGCAGATACCGTCGGGGTATGATAATCGCGTCAAAACGCACGTGAAGTGCCTTCGCCAGGGAGGGGCGCCCGGTAGGGTGGGGGGTGGTAAGCCGATGACAGCTTTAAAACGTACAGATTATCCAACCGAGTGTACTTTAGACGGTATGATTTATTGTCGCCTTATTGTACTAGGATTAATTTCTTTAATAATGATGTATACTGTCGCCGGTTGAGTGCCAATAGGGCCTATCTCGGATTTGGAATTGTGTCACTTTTATTGTTGTTAGATTTAAGGTTTTATTTAGCTTGATCTAGCAGATAGATAGATATATTTTGTCGCATACAAAGATTGCACTTTGGAAACCGGAGTCTGCTCTCCCAATGCAACTTCTTTCTACGATTGATGTGTGACTACCGTAAAACTATAAACCTCGTAGAAGGAAGCCTGCACCAGAGCTTCGTCAGCTAATCAGCAGGGCAGCATAACATTAACATTATGAGTGTGACACGTCCCTTCACCAAAAATCTGGTTGTTGATGTCACTTATGTCAACCACGGTGGCTGACATAAGTGACATTAAGCGACCACAGATAACAATTAGTAAGTGTTATTTCCCTTGTATGTTGTATGTATAGCGAGCTTGATGTCCAAGCTTCCATTTGTGAAATTCACAAAAAAAAATAGAAACCCATTTATCCGTTTGCATTCGCATCGAACCCGGAACCACGGCACACTAATCAAGCACTCCAACCAACCAGAAAGCTGAATGTACCCAATTTCCTAACAAGATCCATCTCGAGATAACGTTTGTATTAAATCGAGAGCGAATGAATGTAATGCTGAACGAACGACTGAATGTAATGATGCTTGAATGAACGATTGGCTCTTGTCAGGATTTTTTGGCGAGTGCACATGAGGAACGGTGATATTATGATTCTACTCTTGTATATGTGAATCTGTTAAGAAATTAGCTATGGCTTTCTTCTCCATAGAAAATGAATTAGGTGAAGACAAAATATGGATGAGACATGAAAACATCTGATTCTTTTATGTGCCTAGCATCCACTAGCATCTCATATTTTGATCACACTGTACACGCATTTGCGTAAACTATCGCCCGATTTTTAACACACTTGTACCCGTAATGAATGCCACAAATGTACATATAGTACTCGGGATGACCACTATTGCTCAACGCGCTCTCCGAGGCAAGGAGAACTTCTTCTTCTTCTTTCTATACTAATAGATTAGATTAGTGGTGGGCAAACTATCTAAATGGGGGCCAGAAACTTGAAGAAATTTCAAAGGAGGGCCAGAATTATCACGATTGCACCAACACCTCCCCCAGGAAACGCACGAAGTCTGTAGGTCGTACTAAGACACCCATCACCCCCAATGCGAGGTAGTGGCGGCTCTCAAGCAGCTACTATGACACCGGAATCTACTTTTTACTTCTGGCCTGTCAAATTATTACGGGCCATATACCATACATTTTGAAGGACCTACGGCGGGCCGGATTAGATGCTTTCACGGTATTGGCCCGCGGGCTGTAGTTTGCCCATCCCTGGATTAGATGAATAGTTAGCCGTCCTAAGAAGACTGATATGGATAGTATTATTTAACCTAGTTTTTTTTAACTTTCCAATCCGACTCGGTTTCTGATATCAATTAAAATCCAGCTTCATTCTTAATAGTTTGGTACTGTCATCTCTCTCATACCACACCCATATCAGATCCACTAATTGTGTGTGCTTAGCGGAATGTTAAAGAGAACGCCATCTTCCCGCCCCGTATTTTAATGAGGTGCGACTTGTCACTATACTATTTATGTTTATAGAAGATACATATGTAAGTTGAAGAAATAATTGATAGCTTTAACCATACATTCGTTGATCTGCCTTAAAACAAGAATGGTCCTACCTCAGCCGCAACCTTTTTGTGGCCAATATAGTGACCAATGTTTTTTCTTTTGAATATTTGAATGCTACTGACTGTAGTGAAATATTGTTTATAAGGTAATAAGCCAAAATTAAATTAGATCATTAATTTAAAAATTAACATTACAATAACCCGGAAGTAAAAGAGTTAAGTGTAGGTATAAGAGTATAAACTTACGTGGCATAAAATAAATAATCTACTATATAAAAATAAGTCGGGTTTTCCTTCCTGACGATATAACTCCAGAACGCCTTTACCGATTTGGCTAATTTTAGTCTTGAATTATTCGTGGAAGTCCAGGGAAGGTTTTTACGGCGAGAAAAAAATCTAATAATTGCCGGGAACCGACATCCACGCGGGCGGAGCCGCGGGCAAAAGCTAGTATGCTTTAAAAAACCGAACCTTTATATTTACAAAGCAATTTATTTTAGTTACCTGTAGCCTGTGTACCGAAAATATGTGTAATGAGTGGCTTGTTACTATAATGTATCGAACATAACTCCATCATATAAAGATGGATTCACTGACTGCACGAATGCGCACTTCGTCAGTATAAACATCCTTTCATACCTATATTAATAGGATACCTAGATTAAGGACAAGGAGTCGGCCTTACGATCGAGAGGTCCCGGGTTCGAATCCTGGCCATTACACTACCAACGTGAACCCACTCCTAGCACAAGCAATGTATAATTTACTTTATTTTGTAGCTTAGTCAGACGGATTAGAGGGAATATTAGTAATTTTGATTCTAATATTCTTTAAAAAAACACTTAGCACCCTAGATGTCAAAATTTCATTCTCTATTCAGTTCTTGTGATAGCAATAGGCTCACCCTCTAATATTAAAACTGACAGGTACGAACGAAATGAGATATACATACATACATACATACATACATAAAAATCACGCCTGTTTCCCATAGGGGTAGGCAGAGATCACGGATCTCCATTTGCTACGATCCTGACATACTACTCTTGCTTCATTCACTCTCATTACATTCTTCATGCATGCTCGTCGGTTTAGGGTACTCCTGACCTGCCCCTTTTCTAAAACTTCCCCGATTTGGTCCAGGTATGTGCGCCTAGGTCTTCCCCTACCGACAGTACCCTCCACACTCGCCTCATACACCTGTTTCGTTAGTCTTCTTTCATTCATTCTCTCAACATGACCGAACTATCTTAACATTCCTTTCGCAATTCTCGTCACTACATCTTCTATTACTCCACATCGCTCTCTTACCACGCTATTTCTCACTCTACGAGATATAAGATACAAAATATATCATTCATCTCTGTCTTTTTCTTCGACAATATAAACGCGTAAGTATATCAAAAAAGTATTTTATATCAGTTTAGTACGTCGCAGCTTATTTCTGTTTTATAATATTTCTCTCCCTCACGGCGGCTAATAATAATAAAAGCGTTATCGTATCGCTACACAATGGCACATTGTCGTTTACATTCCGTCACTGCACTACCACGAGCTAAGAAAGAAATCATAATGTTCCATTTTGAAACATCCATGACACATTCTCTTTTTGCTTCTATAGAATTCAAGTTTACAAAAAAATTGTAAATGGTTGTAATTTTCCGAAAAAGGGAAGTAGTCCAGATGCGTTCAAAAATGGACTTATTGGGATTTGTGTTTTGTTTTCTTCTGGTATAAATGGATCGACAATATAGGAACTGTCTCACTCAAGATAACGTATGGCCTAAACTCTATTCTTATGCATTATTAATTCAGTTTCGTAACATGTTCGATGATATCGTAAACTACATAACACTTACATAAAGCATTTCATTATTCATTCGTCGACGCGTATTCGCGTCTTTGTAAATATCTCGTTTATTCTCTATAATTTCCTACCTATAACGTAATTGCATTTTTAATAGATTTTTTTACAAATATTTTTAATATAATTTTGTTTTTTATTTTTTTCAATGATTGCCATAGTATGGAGCTTTCATTTCAAATAAAACAATATATTTTTATTTTTACCACATCCATTTACAATTCCACGCATCAATGAGCGTTGTATTTGTTATTCAGTCCCGCGTAGCGGTTTCTTTGTGTCGTAGGCAATAAAGGTACGTGCTACAGCGCTATGTACTACGGCGTAGACAACGTAGTCTGAATAGCGAAGTCGGGTTCTATAGAAACTATAAGCATTTTTGCACGAAATGTTGTATTTCACAATATCAGTGCCATATTTATTTCGTTAACGGAAAGAAATTTTTTTTATAGGAAACCACAGGATTTTGTCATAGTAGACAAAACCCAAGCTTAGAAAATTATTTCTTGTGGATTAAGTAACATTGTTCTTTCCTGGATGATGGCTGCTGAAAAGTTACCGAAACGTCGGACAATGGTCATCATTATCCTAATCCTATCCTCGTTACCGTTTGCATCGGAAGCTTTCGCATCGAATCGACTAATATTTTCTCTCCTCCTTTCGATTTGCAGCTGCCGTCTAACAAAGATCCCAAGACGAAAGCCTACTCAAAACCACATCCGTTGATAAGCAACCACCTTATGAGGTTGGCTTAATGGCGGGCCCAAAGCCTCTATGAGTTAAGTAAATAATACTACATAATATTTGCAAACGGCAATACCAAATCTTCAATGCTTCAACATCCTAATACACCCATCCAATCCTGCATATACAACAAAATCTGTCTCTTTGATACAAACACATCAGTGTACCTATGCGTCAACATCACCCAATTTAAAAAAAAAATCCACTCGCTAGTCACGTCGGAGCGCCGGGAGTATCGTGTATCGACAGTATGTCACATATCGATAGACACAGAACACGCAAACCCACTCCGACGTATTTAAATATCGCGCCTCGTGTGATACGAGCCTGTTGCCAGATTTCACAATTCCAATTTCGACTAAAAATGTGTGTTCAATAACATTCGGTGTTACCACTTTTTTATAATAATATTTGTAAGTTGTCTAGAGATGAAAGTAATTTTAGAACTTTTTATGACTTGTTTAAGAGGTGAACCGCTGTAAAAAAAAATACCAAAGGTAAATAAGAGCATAATCAAAAATCAAAATTTAGAATGTAGGAAGAAAGACTTCAAAAGAAGGAAGAAAGGTGGCGTGGCCGTAGTGCACGCGACTGCCACGCAGGAGGCGCGGGTTCGATTCCCACTCAGTGCAAATATTTGTATGCATGAATGTGGCTATTTGTATTGGTCTGGGTGTGTCTATGTATAATATGTATATATTTACAATAAAAAAGTATATAAGTGTGTTTATCCGCTTTCTAGATTCCATAACACAAGCTATAAAAGCTTACCATGGGTCTAGATAGCGTTGTGTAAAATGTTGTGGAATATTAATTTATTATTATTATTACCTACTTATTTACTGAAAATTTTTCAATAGCTAAGCGTGCTGCTTAGCTATTGAAAAATTTGGGTATGAGTTGGACACGTCCATAGGCCACGGTAACCACTTTTTTTCAGGTGGCCGTGTACTTGCCTGCCATCTAAGTGGTAAAAAAAGCTATTCTTCATCTTCAGAGCAACCCGGTTGCACCCAGAGTTGACATTTTGGAACCTGTGGAGTGTGGACCCATCAACACTCCGAGCTTCGAGTTTCGGCTTCGGCTACGTCTTTCGAATCGAAACTCGAACAAAATCAATTCAAAATTCGAACTTTAAAATTCGAAATTTTCTTCAAAACACATTGACATTGAAATCAGAAAACGTTGCCAGAAAAGAAATTTATTTTTTTTTAAAACAAATCCACTGTAACATAGGCTTTATATCCTACATTGAAATCAGTGTAAGTTTAAGTATTACACTCTCAAGTACGTTGTCTGCAAGTAAGTATCAGTCTGGCGTATCCGGTAAATCTAATGAGCAAACATGGGCGAACGAAATTGAGTCTTAGTTTACTTTGGCGGATCACGCGCTTGGGTACATACGGGCCTGAATATTTTAGCCGACGAAAGGTTTACAAAAATGTATTCGTGTTAATATAATTTTATTACTGTAGTCATGGAGGATGAAACTAAAGATTAGGAGTTTTTGTAATCTGCTGCTTAGAAATAAAATAGTGTCAATGTGGATGAGGTCCCAGAAATTGCCCAAATGAGAATTGCCAAAACCCAGAAATCCTGGTTGAGGTGTGAATGTTTTTAAACGGAATATTTTTAAACGGAAAGTAGATAGATACAATTATATCTAAATTTTCGTCACATCATCTATACCTACAAAAATGAGTGGTCATAAATCGATACCTTTCACTTCAAGACATGATAATATACCGTAATTTTAGTCTCTGAAGTTTCTTTGGAGATATTCAGACGTGAATTTATAAAAAACAAATTTTCACCCAAACCATAACACACACACAATCATGAGTTGAAAATATACCTACCTATATTCGTCCAAAAGCTCTTTGCAACGTATCCGCACGGATCTAGCGACAATGGCGGGCGGTGGGAACGCGGGAAACGCTTGAAACGCGCTTTGTTTCCCGCCAACGCGCCGTGATGCACATGTACACCGGCCTTTACGAATGTGACGTGTATTGTTGTGGAAAAGCTTACGTTTACATTGGAATGGTTTTATTACTTTTTTTATGAATGCCTTTTTGCGTTCTAATTTCAAATATTGAGAGCGCAAAATAAGTCACTCACTATTAAAAAAACGGTTTTAGCTTTTCGATTCCCTCTCAGTGCAAATATAATATAAATATTCATGAAAATGTCTATTTGTATTGGCCTAGGTGTTTCTAGGTAGAATATAATATGCAGATACTTATTTACATAAAAAAGTGTAGAGAAAAAGATATCCGTTATCTGATAACCTTTTTTTTTAACCCCCGACGCAAAAACGACGGGGTGTTATAAGTTTGACGTGTCTGTGTGTGTGTGTGTGTGTGTGTGTGTGTGTGTGTGTGTGTGTGTGTGTGTGTGTCTGTGGCATCGTAGCACCCAAACGGATGAACCGATTTGGATTTAGTTTTTTTTGTTTGAAAGGTATATTAGTCGGGAGTGTTCTTAGCTATGTTTAAAAAAAATCGGTCCAAGATGGCCGCCGCCACAACATGTTGGAATATAAATTTCTTTAGAATTCCCTCAATATGGGTGTACCGGATTATGACTGTCGGTACTTGAAATTGTGCTGAACTAGGTTTGACTTTGACCTTTTAGGAATTCAAAATAAAATATGCGTATCGTTGAAAACCAAATTGGTAAGTGTATTAAAATTGTAACGTTTTACATAGATCGAGGATAGGGGGGTAAGGTACAATAATCAACCAATAGCGAGCGTTTGTCGCGTCATATTCTGATGATTTGATTGGTAGACAAAAGTGATGTCAGCTCGCAAATTTTGAAAATATAGCATGGCGTGAACATGCCCGCGGCCTTGAAAGCAGTCGCTTTCAATGTGTAAGTCGGAAAAAGCTTCACTCCTCAACGTGGTCATCACCGAAGAGAGGACAGATCTTCGTGTAGGCCCGACGCGTAACGCCTGTAGCGGTCATAATGTCTGCCACTCTTGAAATGCCGTCCTTGCCTGGGATGCTCCCAATTACTCGACCCATGGACCATTTTAAAGGCGGAAGGTTGTTGTCCTTGATAAGGACAAGTGAGTTGTCCTTTAGTTTCGTCTTGTTTTCTGTCCACTTCGTTCGCACCTGCAACTCAGAAATATATTCTTTGGACCAACGGGTCCAAAAATGTTGGCGAATTTGCTCCACCCTTTGATGCCTCTTCAACCTATGCTCCGGAATGTTGTTGAAGTCGTGACACGCTGGCGCAGTCAGTGGTCGACCAACCAAAAAATGAGCGGGAGTAAGAGGAGAAAGGTCTCGGGAATCTGAAGAAAGAGGAGAAAGTGGTCGGGAATTAAGGACTGCTTCTATCTGTGACAGCACTGTGCTGAACTCCTCAAAGGTGAGGTGCGCATTGCCTACCACTCTGCGAAGATGAAACTTGCAAGATTTTATACCTGCTTCCCACAAACCACCAAAATGAGGCGAATAAGGCGGAATGAATTTAAAGTCAATTTGTTGACTAATAACGTAATCTCTTATATCTGAATCACATTTACGCAAAAAATCAGAGAAATCATTGTTCAACCCCACGAAGTTGCGACCGTTGTCGGAATATATTTTCCTAGGCTTACCACGCCGCGAAATAAAGCGCTTGAGTGCTAATAAATATGCTTCGCTAGTGAGATCACTGACGAGTTCCAAGTGTACTGCACGCGTCACAAAGCAAATAAACAAACAAATGTACGCTTTCGATAATTTAGCTCCCCTACCTTTACGGTTTAGTACGAGGACCGGCCCGCAGTAGTCCACCCCACATTCAATAAATGGAAAACTAGGAGTTATCCTTTCCCGTGGTAAATTCCCCATTTGTGGAGTTAAAGTTTTACCTTTGTGCCGGGTACATGTAACACAAGCGTTCACTATACGCCTAGATAAACTCCTACCACCTAAAGGCCACCAGGTTTCGCGTAAATGGCAAAGCAATGCCTGGGGTCCTGCATGAAGGAGTTGTAAATGCTCATGACGAAACAACAATACAGTAAAATAATGTTTGCTCGATAAAAGAATGGGATGCACTTTATTGTAATTAAATTCATTTGAGTTACCCAACCGACCACCAACGCGAATAACTTTGTTATTATCTAAAAATATATTTAACCGTTTCAAATTATTTTTGCCTTTAATTTGTGCGCAATCAGTTAGAAGTTTGTATTCATTACAAAAGGTTTCCATTTGACACCACCGAGTTAAAACTATTTGAGACTCACTCAACTCCTCAACACTAAGAACCCCAAACCGTTTATTATTTTTATTGCGAATATTGTGTATAAAACGTAACATGTATGCGACGGCACGCTTCATACGCTTAAATTGTGAAAAACGGTGAAACGAAAAAAGAGTTAAGGCGCTTGTATCATTAGTCATGAAAGAACAAATAGTTGATTTAACTTCAGGTAATTCTACATCTGTTTCTATGACATCATAAGGAGAATTGTCTAGAGAGAAACTAGGACTTCTCAAAAAATCAGGGCCCTCCCACCATAACTTGGACGATGATAGCTCTTCCAAGCAAGAACCTCGCGAAGCGAGGTCAGCAGGATTATCCTTGCCACTCACGTGTCGCCAAACAACATTTTGTGTGAGCTCATGAATCTCCACCGTCCTGTTTTGGACAAACGTTTTAAGTTTATTTGGAGACATGCGCAACCACCCTAAAACAATGGTTGAGTCGGTCCAAAACACTATGTTTCTGAACTCACAACGCAACGAACTGCGAATCTTGTCAAGTATTCTAGCCCCCAACAAAGCACCACAAAGTTCAAGTCTCGGTATACTTAATGGTTTCAGTGGCGCAACGCGAGCCTTAGAAAACAACAATCTTGAGGTAATCGTAGTATCTATATGTATGGTGCGCACATAAATACAAGCGGCGTACGCTGTCTGCGAGGCATCACTAAAAATATGCAATTCTATATACATAGGTTGGCTACCTATAACGTGGCGAGGAACCTTTATTGTGTTGAGCGCTTGTAAAGATATAACAAACCGGTTCCACGTTCGCGCGACATTAGAGGGCACCGTGTCATCCCAGCCTATTTTAAGAAGCCATAATTGTTGTAACAACACCTTGGCAATAATAATTGTAGGACTTAACAAACCAAGTGGGTCGAAAATTTGTGAAATGTTAGACAAAATAAACCTTTTAGTGACCGGTTTATTATCGTTATGAAATTGTGTGTTAAAATAAAATATATCGTTAACATTGTTCCAACCTAAGCCTAACGTTTTAGAGCTGATATTTTCGTTGGATTTAATTTCTATTAAATGATTAGTTAACCCTTCATCAGTGTATGGAAAATTGTAAACCCACTTTCGAAGTGAAAAACAACCAGACTGTAGCGTATTTTTCATATTCGTGCATAGCTGTATTAATATTGCTTTATTATCATGTCCCGTCAATAAATCGTCCACATACATATCCTCCAAGATAGCACGTTGAACCTCGAGATTGGAAGACTCAATTCCTAACTGTTTTAAACATCTCACACTAAGGAAAGGTGCTGACGCGGTACCATAAGTGACAGTGTTTAATTGGTAGCTCCGTAAGGGTTTCGATGGATCATCACGCCATAAAATCATTTGAAGGTGGCGCTGGTCTTCTGCAACTAAACAATTACGAAACATTTTTTCTATGTCAGCGCATGCAACAAACTGGTGCTGTCTAAAGCGGAGAAGAATGGATATTAAGTCCCCTTGTATAGGAGGCCCAACTAGTTGCAAATCATTGAGAGACTTGCCGGAAGACGATGGTGCGCTGGCGTCGAAGACCACACGCAGCTTAGTCGTTGAGCTATGCTCCTTAAATACGCCGTGATGCGGCATGAAATAGTATGAACTTCTATAAGTGTCTACGGGACTCATATGGCCTAAGTCCAGGTATTCCTGCATAAATTGCGTGTATAATAATTTGTAATCAGGAGAACGCTGTAAACGTTTCTCTAGTGCGAGGAAGCGTCGTTCAGCTTGCGTATACGATTCGCCTAAACCATCAGGTGACTCCTTGAATGGAATGCGTACACAAAACCTTCCTTCGCTACTGCGGGTAGTAGAACGAAGAAAATGTTCTTCACACGCACTCTCTTCCTGAGTCCGCGTATCCCTGACGTTAGGAAGCTCTTCGACCTCCCAAAACAAGCGCAGTTGCGAATCTAAAGTACTGCTAAAATTACAATGAACGCGCCTCTCATTTTGCGTTTTATTATTAACTAAGCCAGAGATAATCCAGCCTAGCCTGGTATTTTGTAGGTAGGGACCGTTAGGCAGTCTCATTCTGCCTTCTAATAGCAAATCCCAAAACCTATCTGCGCCTATCAAAATGTCTATATTTTTAAATTCCAAAAACAGTGGATCCGCCAGACTGACATTATTTGGAATTAAGAATTGTGCGTTTATTGGACACCGAATAGCCGGCATCATAGACGTTATTTGCGATAATACAAAACAAGTGATGCGTGTTTTGAACGTATTATCGATTCGCGATTTAATTTCAATGTTACAAGTTTCCGAACATTGTATCACCGAATCACCAACACCTTTAATTTCATAAGTAGAATTTATCATGGGAGTACCAATTAAATTACAGAAAGATTTAGTAATAAAACACCGCTGACTACCACTATCAAGCAGCGCGTGCGCCTGATGGTAAACACCGTGAACGTCAGGCACTTCGACAACAGCTGTTGATAGTAGAACCGAGTGTGTACCTATAGAATCGTTATGCATATGTGCTTTGTTTACGTGAATAGGGAGCGACTCCGCGGTGGTTGAGGTGGCGGGGTCGGCCGGTGCCATCGTTGCGCTCACGGCGGCACTCACCGCTCGGCAGTCAGTCGTAATATTGGAATGCAATGCAATTAAACTATCACCGTTATCATTGTGAATTAATGAATTATGTTTGCCATTACATTTTCGACATGGACCAAACTTGCATCTATCGAGAGTGTGACCCGAACGTAAACAATTCTCACATAGTTTGTGCTCGCGAATTAAGTTTAACTTTGAATCCAAATCACTATCTATAAATTTCTGACAAGAATAAAGTGGATGGTTAGCGTTACATTTTAAACAAGTACCTTTGTAGCGAGACGACCGGCTATCGTTGGATTTTTGTGTAGAAACATTGCAGTGTGACGTGTTATGTGAATTATGTTTTTTATTCTCGGTGTGTATTTGTGATTTATTATGTGATAATTGCAATGTTTCCAACATATCCGCTCTGTCTTTCAGGAAGCTAATCAATTTATCAACCTTAATAATGTGCTTAGAATTGTGTTCGTTCGAATTCAGTGTGCACTTATGCGTTTCCCATTCGCGTTCGGTGATCCTATCTAACTTTGAGACTATAATATAATTGACAAGCGTGTCCCACGAGTCGGTAGGCTCACCAAGCAACTTCAATGCGCGTAGGTTTTTTAATATCACGTCAATAAGCTTCCTAATGTTAGCCGGCGACTCTTTTACCAACGCGTTAATACTAAATAAAGCTTTAACGTGATTGTGAACTAAAAGTCTATGATTGTTATATCTATTTAGCAACAAATCCCATGCGACTTGGTAATTATCGGATGAAAATTCTATAGAATTAATGACCAATTCGGCGTTAGCTTTTAAAGAAGACTTCAAGTAATGAAACTTTTGAATGTTACTAATACGTTTAGAATTATGCACTAAAGATAAAAATGTGTCTCTAAACTCCAGCCAGTGCTCATACGATCCGTCAAAGGTGGGTAGAGAAATAGTTGGAAGCTTAACCGACTGCGATTGTTCGGTACAACAATGTTTATTGGAACCCTCAGTAACCTCACCATCGGTCAGCATAGATTCCGCGTGAGCTAAAATGCTGTAATATGAGGTTTCGAATGATTCTCTGCAATCTAATTGGGTAGATATCTCACTATCGGAAACACTTTCTTCGATTTTATTTTGAATCTCATTGAATTCGTTATACAGATTAGTGGCACCTTTGATGCGTAATTTCAAGTCTATGCGATCTCGGGAAGAAACATCACTGGTTCCCAACGTATTTAAATATTTGGCAAACTTGGTAAGTCTACCCTTAATGACACCACGTTTTCTGACTAGGACTACTAACGTAGAATCGGATTCAAGATTAGGAGATTTTTCACGTGATTTACTTGAAGCACTGTCTATTTTCAATGTAACGGGTGATTTATCACGTAAATTAGCACTTTCTGTCGCCATTTTGGTAGTTAGTGAAAAAAGGAATAAGTACTTACAGTTGGAAGGTTTGAACCACGTTTAACCGTCGCGAATAGATGATATAGGTAGTTCAGACTCCAATGCGGCAAATCTCACTGAAATCAGGTTAGGCACAGGTATCACAAAGAGAGCAAGGAGGTGTTTGGGAAAGAGAGGATGGTTGGCCTCACCAGATTGCGTATAATATAATTTGCGATGAAGAGCCAATCCAGCTCGCGTCCAATGTGCGCTTAGCCTCCAGTTGCCTTTTCTTCAGATTTATGCGTTTTCGGGCTAGTTCAGCAGCAGCAGGTATGATGATGTATATGAGCTCCACAGGATGCTGATTCTATAATTCGACGCCGAAGGACCAAATGTACCGGATTATGACTGTCGGTACTTGAAATTGTGCTGAACTAGGTTTGACTTTGACCTTTTAGGAATTCAAAATAAAATATGCGTATCGTTGAAAACCAAATTGGTAAGTGTATTAAAATTGTAACGTTTTACATAGATCGAGGATAGGGGGGTAAGGTACAATAATCAACCAATAGCGAGCGTTTGTCGCGTCATATTCTGATGATTTGATTGGTAGACAAAAGTGATGTCAGCTCGCAAATTTTGAAAATATAGCATGGCGTGAACAATGGGTATCAAATGATTGAGCTTGAGTAGTAGATTAATTTAAAAAGTATAAAATAAAAATTAAATTAAAAATTTAAAAAACCCCCGTCACAAAAACACCAAAAGGTTGAAAATAAATGAATAAATTTTAATTCAACGGTTGCCATGTCGGGGGACCTTACGATATAAAGGAGTACTTAACCAGTTACGGTCCCCCGACATGGCAACCGGTGAATTAAAATTTATTCATTTATTTTCAACCTTTTGGTGTTTTTGTGACGGGGGTTTTTTAAATTTTTAATTGTATAATTAGAATCTGGATGGTGCTGCAAAATATCTCCAAGAATTTCTACTTTTTGGCTGGTACTTTTTGTGTGAAAATTATTACGATTAAGTTCAACTAAGCTGGTCTCATGTTTTATTCGATAAAATTGATTGAATAAACCGTGATAAAACAGTTTAACTTAACTGTAGTTCCTATAATTGACTGAAATAACTCTTAAAGGTAAAAATATGCCGCCGTGCCTATGCAATGGATGTAGCTCTGTGTGACAGCTACAAAAAGTTGCGCGCTGTTGCTTTTTAAGTTTTTTTTTTCGTACAACCGGTCTAGCACGTAATATAACCATTGTGCCTTACAATTTAAAAAAAGAGCAAAGAAATTACATTCCTTTTCACATACAACCTGCATACAACAAAAATAATCCACACATCGACGACATTCCATAGACAAACAAAGAATGACAGTGGGAAGCCTCCTTTATTTGATAGAGGGTGCTATGGAAATGAAAGAGATTGAAAGAGATCATAATAATGACGTTTTAAAATGGATGCCGGGATTTTAAACTTGAATAAAATGGACCTTACAGACTTATTCATGAGTTTATAAGAAAGATTTCGTATTTTATAAATAACTAGTGTGAAAACACAAGCTCGTGGCTAAGTAAACACATTGTAGAGTTAAGAAGCAATACTAGCTAGGTTAGTCTTAGAATGGGTGAACATTCTTAACACATTGAACCTCTTCGTGCCTCGGAGATCACTATAAGCCAGCCCAGGCCCAGGTCCCGATTGCCATACATAGGTACATTGTACATCTATGGCAGTCGTAGCCCTAATTTTAAGTATATTTATCCGAATTCTAGATACTTTGCTTGTCTGAAGTCTAGACAGCGCTTTTAATATCTTCCGAAAACAAGTTACGTACGTTCATCACAAGAAGGAAAACTGACTTTCTACGAAAGCGGTACGTGAGTGCTACATTCAGTAGCAGATTCGTAGCAAATCACTCAGTCTACGAGAACTAGATTTTGTCTCAAGAAGTTACATAAGGGTTGGAGATGGATATTTAACTCTTATGTCTTATTGTATTGACGCAAAAAGATTGGTTGAGGCTCTAAAAATCTCGAAGACGAATTCTCAAAACAGTCTTATCGTTTCATTGATATCGTATAGTGGTCATTTTTGACACTTTTGAGATCGGGAATGGACCGAAACTGAATTTTAAACAATTTTTTCTCTTGGAATTGTCTCTCTAGTGTAATCACAATCTAGGGTAATCACAATTATCATATTCATTAAATACGTATCTATCTGATAGCAAAATTAGAGCTGTTCCCAACAAAAGGGTTGCGTTGAAAGCGATGACAATTGCGAATACCTTCAAATCTCATCTGCAAATATCTGGAGTGAATCTTAATCTGCACCCCCCACCCCTCACTGCAGCCTCCCCCAGCTTTTGTCTACCGCTAATAACGGGATTTTAACCACAACGTAGGCAAACAACAGTAGTACAACTACGATCTTGTCAGATACAGTAGCTCACAGAAGTTGCAAAACACTAACCATTATGCAACACAACTGTTGTAACTATATGCATGTATTATGTGATCGGTAAGTGTTTACTACCATCTAGATCAGTTAGTCGCAAATAAATCTTCTTGAAGTAACCACGCATTTTAAATCACCAAATTCCTCTCAGCAAATCTACACCTTATCCTAAGTAACAACAAATTTACATTGAAGTATATTAGTAAATAATTTTTGAATTAAATGTTTATAGCATTTATTATGCTAACTATTAAATTCGAAATACATGACTCAATAGCTCAGTTGGAAGAGCATTATTCCCCCTGTAAGGGAAAGGTCGTGAGTTCAAGTCGCACTTGAGTTATTCTTTCCCGATACCACGATAGCGTTAATTCCCGGTAACATTATTGTATACCATGGAACGCGAGATTTTCACACCTAACCTTCTGAATCTCTCCTGCCGTACAACACGCTAGCGACAGACGTCTCAGATATTAATGTAATGGGTCCTTAAGACACAAGTGCCCGCGGCGAGACTGTTGACATACGCCGGGACTGCCGCAGATTTATCTCTTGGTATTGTCCAACTAGGTACGTACCTCCGTACCCTGCTCCAGTTTTGAATAGGTACGGTGATTTATGTATTTGACAGTTGGTTGAGTAGGTGAGATATGAATAGTAGGACGAACCAAGGCAGTAATAGATGTATCGTGTAAAGGCACGTTAAGTTTGTGAAACGTATTTAGTTTAATTAATATACCTATTTTTTTTATTTTATTATCAATAGGTAAGTACAGTTTGTCTCTTTATCGAACATAAAAGCACTAAATAAAATTTAGCATGCACATTTTTGGACACAGAGTGTCAGTGCCTTTATTAACTGTGTTACCGACCCTGACGCCTTCCTCGTCCAGATTCATACTACTTAACGCATTTAAAACATCTATACTATAATTAGAATTTATTAGCACAAGTAATTTACGTAGTAGTATGTTGTATGGATATTTGTTTTATAGTAAACATAGGTTTTATAAATGTTTTAAAAGACAAAAAAGGAATTTTAACAAAAAGTAGTTCAGGTTCAGGTGCATAAACCCAATGATTTCTTTGTACCTATCTATTACTAGGCAAGCTGCTGTTAAACTAATGCCTTGTTCACAAATGCCATAAATAGCAGTTACTTACTATGTAGCATAAAACATGACAAAATGGGTTTTTATTATCCAGTCGCAAGTGAATTGCAGAGTCCCATCTCAGTCTATATCACCCACTGTGCCCATGGTGCCACTGTGCACAATCAACGGTACCTACAGCTGGTAAACTCCCTCTACCTTTACCTATACCAAAGAATGTAGGGCCTATTGCCCTAAAACGCAGTGACTGTAGCCCAGTACTGGGGTAAAAAAAATAACAAGAAGCTGGAATGATGTTAGTCATATTATATATATATTTCCTTCTTTGGCTTAGCGTTAATCCAAGTGGCATCCGAAGCTTTTACTTCGGAGTTTGGGTTCCGTTTTTTTCCAGTCTGTATGTTTGGCTGATCTGCGGTATTTACGGATATAATATTACTAGCTTTTGCCCGCGGCTCCGCCCGCGTGGATGTCGGTTATCGCGACAAAACATAGCCTATGTCCTTTCTCAAGATCTAATCTACCCCTATACCAAATTTCATCAAAATCGGTTCAGCGGTTGAGGCGTGAAAGCGTAACATACAGACAGACAGACAGACAGACAAACAGACAAACAGACAAACAGACAGACAGACAAACAGACAGACAGACAGACAGACAGAGTTACTTTCACATTTATAATATTAGTATGGAAGTATGGATGTTAAACACGTTAACTCTTTTGGTATCCAATAATAAAAACGGGAAAAAACGCGATCATGGTATATAGTGTATGTACATAGTGTGACCACGGCCGGTGTAACCTGGTCGAAATGACAGGTGGAGGGCCAGACCGTAAGGGATGGCCTTGGGTCAGCCGGGGTGCGAGGGATATGTCGAAGACAACCTCACCTCCGGCATAGCACCAAGACCCTCGGTCGGTGTGCGGTTTTAGTTGGTTCGAGTCCGACATAACCTCCCCCACCGGAGCCGGAAGGGGATTTCCGCACGAAAAAAGAAAAGGTACGTATGTACTTATACCATGATCGCGTTAATTCCCGTTATTATTATTGTATATCATGGAACGCGAGAATTTAAGTCTTTTGGTACCATCGCTGAAAAAAGAATTTAACTTTCTAACTTTATTCCATTCTTTTTCTCGTGCAAATCGTTAGAAAATAACAATCTTTACTTGTTGCTCCCCCCAAGAAGAAAATAATCAACCCTATCCCCGCAACTCGTCGCCAACAATTTATTGCTGAGCCATAAATATTAAAAAGTTGGGCGCATAAATCTCTGGTTTTATTAATAAAGGCCCGGGCGAAGAGGTAAGTTTGCAGTGACGTCACGTGCTGAGGCAATATTCTTGGTTTCTTGATAACTGTTTCTTGACGATAAATCAAATTTCATTTTCTTATAAATAATTTTAGATCCTGGCAGCCCCAAGTTGTGCTAGACACAGTAGTATTGGACAAGTAAACTGGCTGTGTCCGATCGAGTAAAAGTGAAATCATTCGAATTTTTTGTGTCATCATAAACAAAAATAACTTTGTAAATTCCTCATATTCTATTATCTGTGATAATTTCCTAATCGAATAGTTGGAAATGGCCGTTAGGAAATGAAATGGTTGGTCAGTTTTCAGTTGATCAGTTTAATTAGTCAGATTCTTCTTCGTTTTCTTTACGATTGGTTCCACCCACTCTTAAAGAAAACGTTCACTTCAACATGACTTCAACAGTTAACCTGGTATGACGAAAATGAACTAAATAATTAGCCTTGGCCTCGATTCTACTAAAGCCAAACCATAGTTGTGCTGCAGCGATTGCAAAAAACGGCATTAATAATAGACTTAAAATCGATGGCCTTAAAGTTCACAATTAATTGATTTTTTCAGAGTGAATGGAACAGTATAATGAAACTTTTTCATTTCATTTTGGACTTTAGAAGTATAGAAATAAAGTCTAAAATTTAATGTCATTTTTGCGCTGACTGGCATCACAATGGTTTAGCTCAAGTAGAATCGAGGGCCTGTTCTCGTTCTCTTTTTTTACAAACGCTCGTGTACATGTTTATGTATACAATTGATTTACTTTAAAACGTGCATTAACTTACAATTATGTAAGAGGAGGTAATACTACGCTAGTAGGTACTATTATCTATTCTCTGGTAAGTGTGGTAATACTTTGAGAAGTAGGAACTAAGTTTCATAGTAAATCGTGGTATTAAATTTCTACTGGACACTAGTAACGCGTCTAGCTTTTCGACTTTTTTAAAGCACCGATACTGCCTTTACAGTGTAAAAAATATTTATTAACTAAAAAATAAGTCATCTAAGCTATTTAAAGTGAGTAGGTAACAAATGACTAATCAATCTCAAACGTTTCGGATTTCCCTAGTATCGCATTCAACGGCGTTTTTGAACGAGTAAAGTAGGATTGTAAAGCTATGCTACGCAGGCCAAATGAGACAACTAAAAGAAACATTCACCTTCAATCATTATTACTATACGGATTCCTGACAATAAATACACAGATGAAAACCCGTAAAAAGTAACTTATTAACTCATAAATTTTCTTGTAAAAAGCGCCGAATATCCTTACGCAAAACATTTAAGCCAGCAGCAATAATAAAAAAAACGTCACGCAAAACGCCTCCCCAAAATATCTATATCAATAACTGAACATTCAGAGTAAACATAATCAACAACGGATTAAAATGTAAGGGAGATTGAAATAGAATTGCTGAGAGGACCAACAAAAATTCAATCCAAAACTGAAGAACAAAGGAGGCCATTAGCGGATAAACTTCGCGGGTGGTAATAACTCTATGGAAAAATTCTCTATGGAAATCAAGGGAAGGCGACTTTTGATTAATTAGCGGTATTCTTTTCGGTCGAGACGTCTCCCGCCGTTAAGCCGGGAAAACAATATGGCCGCCGTAAATTGGGACATATCCTGTTACAAGATAAGTTTATTATTGCTACCTTTAAAGAGTTAGTTGAAGAAAATTTATTATATATCGGTTATTATTTTGCATGTTTAGTTATTTTCTTTTTTGAATCGTCGTTTGTTTTATGTGTTGTGTTGCAGTTGCAGTGATAAAAATCAGTAACAGTTTCCGGAAACAGGAAATCAAGTTAAGTAATTAAATAAAATATCTTATTAAAAAATTAAAATACCCGACTGCTGAAGAGCGAAAGAAGTTTACAGGCTGTATAGCTCGATTCACATATCTTGGACCTAAAAAGTGCTTAAAATGTGCTTTATTTAGGTATAGGTACGAGCAGTACGCGTTTCTTGGATGTACTTATTTTGAACGGGGTGTTACTGCAGTGGACGAGGTCAAATTCACCAAGTGTAGATTAATATAAAATAACTGCGTGCATTAATATAAAGATATATGATTCGAGCTATATGTATATTATGATTCTGCAACAATCGACACGTTAATGACGTCATGTAAGAAATAAGGAAAGGGATGGGTATAAGTGTTGTAAATATAAGCGCTGAGAGTCGAGAGTTGAGCGAAACGCTCAAGCGTTGAACGTTTGCGAGCGTTAAGACTCGCAACTTAAACGCTCGAGCTACCAGCTCAAGCGTCGAAGCGTTCGTTATAATTTTTAATACGCAATATATAATACTAGCTTTTCGTCCGCAGCTCCGCCTGCGTGGATATCGATTATCGCCACCAAAAAGTCTTTATTAGTTAACGTACCGATACGATGGGCCCTGAACCTGGGAACAGGAAGTCAGACAGATGGACAGTGGAGTCTTAGTAATAAGTAGGCCTTATTACTAAGACTCCACTGTCCATCTGTCTGTTCGTCTGTCACCAGGTTGTATCTCATGAAAGCATTGCTGACAGCCTTAGAGATCAGTAGGTGAGCCAACGTCTGAGTGCCATCATTGCGATGAGAGCGAGGATACAGGGCTGCACACGCTCACCGAGTGTCCGGCATAGGCCGGACCAAGGCGGGAGCTAGTGGCGGCCCTGGGAGTGAGAGTTCTCACCCTCGCCACCCTGCTCACAGCAATGGTCCGCTATGCGGATGCGTGGGCGACCGGTGTCTCCTTCAGTGAGCAGGTAATGGTCGTGAAGGAGACGGCGGAACGGGAGAGACGGCGCGAGCGAGAGAAACTCGAGGATCGCGCCGCCGCGCGGGCACGCAACTCGGGCGCCGGAGGGCACTGACTGACCTCCGTCCCCCATGAGCGCAGGCCTGGGGGTGATGGCCCTAGGTCAGCCTGGGTGCGAGGGATATGTCGACGACAACCTCACCTCCGGCCTAGCACCACGACCCCACAGTCGCGTCGGCGTGCGGTTTTAGTCGGTTCAAGTCCGACATAACCTCCCCTTCCGGCTCCGGCAGGGGGGGGGGGGGGGTCCGAGGGGATTTCCGCACGAAAAAAAAGTAGGTGAAGGGTGCAACGGGCGCAGATTTGGTCATACTCCGGGCATTTTTACAGCCGGTATCAGGAGCATGACTGCACGCGCTGCCTGCAGCTCACTTGGGCACTTTAATGAATGGCAAATGTCTGCGGGTGGTGGTAAATTTATATCATTAAATATAACATAAATAGGAATAAATTTCTCTTAAAATTATTTCCCGATTCACGCTCATGCTCGAATCGAGCGTGGAAGCGTCGAGTTCGAAGCTCCGAATGAGCTTTTTTACTAAAACGCTCAAGCCATTGCTCGAGCGTTTTAGACCCGACTAGAGTTCCGACTCAAGCGTTTACAAACTGTTCGAGCGCCGACTCGAGCGTTTAAGCTCCGACTCGAGCGTTTTTACAACACTAGGTATAAGACTAACAAGGACAGTAACATGGATATATCAGTAATGATTAGGTACATACATCAACGCGAGCCAAGCAATCATACATAGGTAACTCGGTTATCCAGGCCTAGCGCTATGACAATAGTGACATTCAAACACAGTGTTCTGCATTATTACTTCTCTCTAATCGTCTGTCCTCTTAAAGAAGTAAAATATCAAAATCAGTAAGTGAAATTCACAATTTCCAAGTCTCCCAATGATCCGCCGGCAATCACCCATCCGCGTCGAAACCAAAGTTTTATTTGTTTTCCAAAGACATTCGAACGTGGCTGTGAGGTAATCAAAGAGGGAGGAATTAATATCTGTCACCGCCGTCTTCCCTTCGTTGCTAATTAATGACAGTTTTACAAACCAGAACCCTTTTATTATTTTGTAATTGTTTTTAGAAAGCTTCATTTAGTTGGTTTTATTGAGGAAGTCAGTTGGCACAGGTTTCTTCTTGGGGTCATACAGTAAGGCTCCATGATAGTAAACAAAAATAGCACATAGTTTTAGTAGCAATTAGTGGTTTTATTTTTGGAATGGTGAATATGGTGAGATCTCTTATTTACTAACTCCTTGGAAATTCTAACATGGGCCATGTTCCAGAACGATACTCAGATCTGTAGGCCTACTGTGAGTTTTTACACGAGAGTCGTATACGTACACGAGAGTCGTTTTGGGACCACGTGACTACGTTTACGGTAGATGGGCTGTCATGAGCATTGTAAACCGTAGTGGCCCTCGTGTAAACGGAACTAGCTGCGGCATACGTAGGATACTTGACAGTTTAGTGTTTATTTTGAATTTAGCTGAATTTTGAGTGGTGGAGTATCGTTACCGTAATATGACGGCTGTCATAATTAGCTGTTGGGTGTATGGATGGAACTATATAATTAGTGTTTAAATTATTTATCCATGTTTTGTTCAAAGTAATTAGGTATTGCTGATAAGTGACAATATTACACTGGATGAACTGTGTAAATTGGTGTAAATAATTATATGGCGTGACAGTATTAACTTACTGTGATTATGATAAGTGTTTACTGTCAGATGGAGATCTGCCCTATTCCTCATTCCCCTTCTTAACCACGGGAAGACATAATAATACGATGTTATAGTCCCCAAGAGGACACTGCGTTACTTACTCAGCAGGTGTACCGGCTAGCAAATAAAGTTTGCAATTAGGTAGGTGTATGGACCTTGGTGACTAAATTTCAACAACAAATAGGCAAAATGGTATTGAAATGGAAATTCCTCGAAATAAAACAAAATAAAGTAGACATATTATTTCTTGTTATTTATTGAATACACTCTAGTGATCATAAAGAACTGGCTATGAAATATATTATAATAATGAAAAGGTTGTTCATCAGTATTGGGATCGATTTTTATTCACATTGCTTTTCCTTTTATTAATTACTCCAACTGTAAAGAATAGAATTTATAGTAATATTATTTACATTTCTTACATTTATACCTATTCAATTAAGAGTAGGATTGATTGTTAATATTTGATTTGATACTAATGAGGTGTGAGAACACTTCTTCACTTTAAATTTAGGTAGGTATGTATCCACAAATTAACCCAGACATATTCATGAGCCCCACTAAGGTCGTCGGGCCGAAACCCTGGTGCAGGCTTTGTCATTAACACAAAAGCTTAAACATATAAAGCGATGATGATGATCATGAAAAATACATTAAAGCTAGGACTAGATATTATTTTACATACTTAATCACATAACAGAAAAAACTGTTCCGTGTACCTAATATTATATTGTCAGTCTTTGCTTAAATAATGCAAGATTAACTTATGATAGGTTTATTTAGTACACATGTTGCACTTTTTCCAGAGTCTTCCACATAATCAAATTTCTAAAATTCTAGGCTTATTTAATAAAAAAAGGTACTCTTTGCTATTTGTTTAATATGTTGACATCTCATGTCAAACATAAGTAACAATCACAACATTACATTACATTTCTAAATCCACCAAAATAGGTTGTATAGCTATTTCACAAAACTATAATACAAGGCATATACTTATAATCACTTATAATATACTGCGTTCTACAAGAAACTGGAAAAGTATAATACTTACAATGGAGATATTGAAAAAAGATTGACTGCGGGAAATCGCGGGAATGGTGCACCATTATTAACATGGTACATGTTTATGATGGTGACCCTCTTTCCGAGACTTTGCCTTTACCTTACCATCAGGCGAGGTGAAATCAAATTGACGTTTAACATTATATTTATAAAAAGAGGTTCATTCCTTTAAGAGTGGTCAGTCAGTTCCGAAAAAGGCACAACTGGCGATTCACAGTGGCATACCAGACCCCACCTTAATGTATGGGAGTGAAAGTTGGGCACGAGAAAAGAAGCATGAAAGTAAAGTGAATGCAGTGGAGATGTGGCCGTTGCGTAGTATATCTGGGATAAGGCTGGGTGTTAGAAAGAGGAATACTAAGATTAGAGATAGACACAAAATTCTCTTTCAGGCCACACGGCCTGAAAGAGAATGTTGTTATAAGGATTGAAAGGATTGAAATTACACACCAGATATATTAGGCACAGGTGAATGGGCAGTTCAGCCAGAGTTGAGTACATACATTGGTGAAATTAATAGAATTTTGAAAAAAGGTAGGTCAGAATTACTCGAAACCGGCGGCAGATTTGTATGAAAGGATTAATGAGTTAAATTGCGGGTTTGTGTCTCTGCCTACTTCGGAGGGAAATAGTCGTGAGCGTATATATGTATATACGTAAACTAATTTAATCATCAAGGCACCGAAATAGCCATACTAATGCAAGTAGAGATATTTATGCATACAATTATATGCGCTTAGCGGGAATTTAAGCCTCGTCTACAACAACATCTAAATATTTCAACTGTTTAGCTATCACGAATGAGATACACCATAGTGCGAAGCAGCAGCTGACGAGTTCCAGTTCTCTTCTACTTGGTGCAAAAGTGTAGCAGCGCCACCCTGAATTGTCATAACTTTCTTGAGGGGCAATAATATCACATATAAAAAAAATATATATCCAATGATAAAATATCATTGTATATATCACTCAATGATACTTTGTATGTAATATCATTGATATCACTATTTTCATTTTCTTAATTCTTTATTGCACACAAAATATAGAGGTTTATATAAAAGATAATTGCAAAAACATGTACAAAGGCGAGCTTAACTCATTATGAGTTCTCTGCCAGCAAACCTTTGAGTAGCAGAGAAGAAGTTAGGTAATGAAGGGATGTGAAGTGCACAAAAAAAACAGATTAATAAAACGGTACCTAAAGAGGTACATAAACATGCATACATAGCAGACATACTGTATACATACATACATACATACATATACATACATATATATACATATATACATACACCTATATACATACAAATACATACCATACACATACATACGTACATATATACATAGACAATATACACACAAATAGATATATATACAGACTACATTATTGTGACAGGAAATGTTCCCTAGTTCTTCTCCTGAAGATGTCCAGAGTATTACTACCGCGAATGGTGTGAGGTAGTGAGTTCCAAAGACGTACAGCTTGTATTGTGAAGGATCCATCATAGCAGCTGGAACTATGCGCCGGTGTGCGAAGCAGAAGAGAGGAAGAAAGACGACAGGGTTTGCCCCTGGGCACAAGATATTCAAAGCGTTCACACAAATAAGTTGGAGCATTTGGATTATGAAGTATAGTATATAGAAGAGTTAGGATATGAAGGTTACGGCGCTGCCGAATAGGGAGCCAGTTCAATCTTTTGCGATATTCCGTGACATGGTCGTATTTACGAAGGCCAAACACAAAGCGGATTCCCAGATTCTGCAGGCGCTCAAGTTTGTTGAGCAGTTCCTCCGATGCATCAAGAAAGCAGACATCAGCATAGTCTAATAGCGAGAGAAGAAGAGATTGTGCAAGAGTAACTTTAGTCTGAAGAGGTAGGAGTTTCTGGAGACGTTTGAGAGATTGGAATGAACAGTATACCCTCCTACTTACCTCCGCAATGTGAACATCCCAGGCAAGCATGGAGTCAATATGCACCCCTAAATTTTTTGCACTTTGTGAGTAGTCAATGGCTATTGAGTCATACATTACTGGAGGCAGAGAATTATGATCCAGTTGGCGGAGCATGTATCTACCACCAACAATAAGCGCCTGAGATTTTTTTGGATTAACCAGCAGTCCAAAAGATACTGCCCAAGCATGGATGCGTTGAAGGTCATTGTTGATGGCAGCCACGGCCCCAGTTAGTTCATCAGGTTTAAAATGTCGATATAACTGCAAGTCGTCTGCATAGAGGTGATAATGCGAGCTTATGACCTTAGTAACGGCGTTTATGAAGACAGAGAAGAGGAGGGGAGAAAGGACGCCACCCTGAGGAACCCCTGCCACTAAGTCACACCAATCGGAGGAAGCGTCATTCACTCTGACCGACTGTGAGCGTCCCTGGAGGTAAGATTTCAACCAAGTAGTTGCAGAGGCAGAAACATTGATGGAGGATAGAATACCCAAGAGGATGTCATAATCAACCGAGTTGAATGCACTGCTGAAGTCCAGTAGAACCAAAACTGTCAGTTGTTTGTTCTCCATGGCCATTCTTATGTCATCAGTTACTTTAACTAGAGTAGTTACAGTACTATGGCCACGGCGAAAGCCAGATTGGAAAGGACTTAGTAGGTCATTAGAGGAGAGGTAATAGGTGAGTTGATCATGAACAACACTCTCGAGTACCTTGGACAAGATGGGAAGTATTGAAATGGGACGGAATTGGGAGTGTGCTGTTGGATTAGATACTTTGGGAAGAGGTATAACTGAGGCTTTCTTCCATGATGAAGGAAAACAGTTGGAATATAAGGAGAAGTTTATAATGTGAGTAAGGACGGGAAGAATTATATTTACTATGGGGAGAAGCATTTGGAGTTGAAGGCCATCGTCACCGACCGCCCTAGTTGATATGGATTTTATATGTTTCTTAACATCTACCTCTGATACCGGGTGAAATGAGAAGGCAGTATTTAATGGTAGTGGAAGAGAAGAGAGAAAATTTAGAGTAGAAGATTTAACATCACTAGGAATAGTAGTTGGAGGCGCTGAAAAATGGGCATTCAATGCATTGAGGTCCATATCATTAAGGTTGTCATGGGCGACCTTACCGATTCCCAGAGATTTTAAGAACTGCCATTGTTGAGATGTATTAAGATTTTCAATTGAAGTATGAATGTGGTCTCGTCTCGCATCCCTACACATACGATTGCAGCGATTGCGCAGCTTCTTATACAAGTCCAGGCCTTCTACAGACGGACATTTAATGTATTTACGTTTCGCCTTATCTCGCTTCGACATAATATTTTTAATAGATGGAGTAAGCCATGGCGCAGGTCGATGTCTAACTCTTACCTTTTTAATGGGGGCATGTATATCATAGATGGCCAATAATGTGCTGGTAAAGATAGATACCTTCCCGTCCAGATCATTGCAGTCATAAACAGACGACCAATCAGTACTATCCACATCAGCCCCCAAACGCTCCAGATCGATGTCTTTAAAATTGCGAAGAAATAGAAATTTACTCTTGCGTTTCGGAGGACGCAGTTTATAGGATAGGTACACGAGATCATGGTAAGAAAAGGGAGCAGATAGCTGTCCGTGAGAGGCCACCTTATGTGGGCTAGAAACTAAAATGAGATCCAGTAGCGAGGGCGTAGTATTAGGAATCTTATGTGTAGCTTTTAGGGGGAGAATGTGCATGTCCACAGAAGAGACAAGGGAGCAGAGTTTCCGGCTGCGTGTATCATTCTTTAGGAGACATGTATTGAAGTCCCCGAGGATAATTCTATGCTCATAAACTGACGAAAAATTTTCAAGTTGCATTTCAAAAGCAGAGAAGTAATCTATATTGCTTACAGGGCTATAATATACACCCAGTAGTGTTTTGGTATGCTTAAAATCAATCTCAATGAAAAGATATTCGGTGAAATTTGAGTAAACACCCGGAGACTGATCAACAATTCTATGAGAAATATCCCCACGAAGATACACCGCAACCCCGCCACCACCCTTACCGGTCCTGTCAACACGCACAAGCTTATACCCGGGTAGAGAGAACTGGGTGGAAGGAAGTGAGGGCTTAAGAAAAGATTCGGAGACAAGTACAGCATGAACACAGTCAGAATTGAAAGAAGCTAGAAGATCGGAATAGTGTCCAGGAATGCTCTGAGCATTTATGTGAACAACATTAAAATAATGAGAGAAGCCAGAAAAAATAGAGGACAGATTATTACAGAGCTGAACAGCATTGTCGTTACCAGATGCACTGGCAAAACTGTCACTGGACTCAACTGAAGAAGAACAAGAAGCAAAACTATCATCTGAGTCTGAGCTGTCTGAAGTCACGTCTGAATCTTCAGGCATATATAAAAAAGAATAAAAATAAATAAATAAATAATTTTAAAAAATAATAATAAATAAAGTAAATAATATATTAATTGAATATAGATTATATACACTAAATAATAAGACGTGTAAAGTTTTACATAACGAATCCTCTATGCACTCGCTAGTTGCACACACAATTTACACAAAATTTAAAACAAAATAAAAACTACGCAAAACACTAATATTCAAACAAATTATTGTCGTTTCCGAACGAATGTATACACAAAAAAAAAAAGTTGACAAGTCGATATGTCAATTATGTCAAACGTCAAAGTCAAATTATAATAATTTAAGTGTAACTGACCGACAAATCCAAACAAGAAAAAGAAAACACAGTTAAAATAGTCATGGGGTATCATCTACTTGCGCGGTTTCCTCTGCGAAGCGGTGCCAATACCAGCAGATATCGTTTCAGTCACGGGATATCTCTTCAAAAGCTGTTGCAGTTCAGCCGCCGACTCGATTTTATGCCGCGAGTTATCCGAGACTTGGACAATAATCCTTCCATCGGCGGTCCAGCACTGCCTTACACCATAATGCTTCCGAGCGCATACAAATAGGTCGTGTCTGGGCTTTGTGAGGAACTCTGACAATGTTAAACCAGTACCTTTGAGTTTGGGTTTATTACGCCATATTTCATTACGAGTTGCACGATTCTCAAACCTCACTAATAGTGGGCGAGGTCTACTAGTGTCACTCCCCAGACGATGGCAGACGGCTATGTCTTTAGTAGTGACAGCAATAGCGTTCATATTGTCAGAGAACACTTTAATTACGCTGCCCGTAAGATCCGCTGTATCTACCTCAGCAAGACCATGCAGGAGAAGAACTTTACCCCTTGATGCCATCTCGTGCCGGTCCAAGCCCTTCACCAGTAACTCCATCTGAGACTTCAGGGCACCCAAGGTCTTCCATACAAGGCCCTTAAAATCAGTGAAGTCCCGAGAGATGCTTGCTATAGTCTTATGGATCGTTGACTCACCCCCAGCACTCTTCAGGTCCTCTTCGTACTGTGCCATGCGCCTAGTGAAAGTTGTTGACAGCTCCTCCATGCAGTTGAACAAGTTTGTGTATAGGTCCATTTTGTTTTGATGTTAGATGTGCAGTTAAGCGATGAAAAATTAGAATTTAATATGTGAGAGGGTGCAATAGAGGATACAGATGGATTTTAACTATTATGTAGCATTAAATGGTAAGTTGTAATATTATTTAAATTAAAAATATACAAGAGCTCTTTTTAATGGTCCGGCCTCCTTTCAAATTATATTTGCAGTGATGCGGTGACAGGCATTCTATTGGTCAAGCCTTAATTACCATAAACCAAAACACTCTTACGGTAACGTATCACTCAAAATTCAAAATTTCAAATATCTGCGGTGACAGGCGGTGACAGCCAAACGGGAGCCCGTCTTGGCATTCTATTGGTCAAGCCTTAATTACCATAAACCAAAACACTCTTACGGTAACGTATCACTCAAAATTCAAAATTTCAAATATCTGCGGTGACAGGCGGTGACAGCCAAACGGGAGCCCGTCTTGGCATTCTATTGGTCAAGCCATAATTACCATAAACCAAAACACTCTTACGGTAACATATAAAAAATTTCAAATAAATGAGGTTTTATTTATTCAGTCACAATTATTTTGGCTCAATATTCAACTAAAACTAACAACTAAAATACCGGTATTCACAAGAATGGAACAGAGGGGTCAAAAAGTATATTATTAGTTCCAGGTACATCCGAAGCTGGCACTTTGGAGCCTTTGCGCTTATCTTGGCTTTTGTGGGCGAGTCTGCATGTTTCAGTACTCAACCCCGAGAGGTGTAACGGCTATATTTGCTATACAAAGGTGAATAACTTTGCAAACATAAGAGGCAAATTTTATTATGGAAGTTTATCAAAATAAAATAAACAAAAATTTTATAACTATAATTCAAAGAATTCTCCGTAAAATAGCTGATGAACACATCAGTAGGTATTGGCATCGATTTTGTTATCATTTTAAATTCATATGGTACCTATTTCCTTAAAATTGCTCCATCTGTAAGGAATAGGATTCATTATATTAATATTAGGCTTGTTTTCTAAAAAGTTAAAATCAATCATATTATACAAAATCATTCGAAAATAGTATCTACACTAATTGCTTTACCCAATCATACCTATTACAGTTCTGGGACATGGGACAGTTTGTTAATTTTTTCATACTAACGAGGTCTGAGAACAAACTATACTTAGCAATTAATAGGGGCAGAATAGCAGACCCCGGGCTCCAAACGTCATTTTTACTCAAAGTAACTTACATTAGAGTAGGTATGTAAGTTAGGATATGTGCTGTACTAAAAAATAAATATTCTTTTACATACCTGTGAATAGATATCCAGTCTTCGCTTGAATAATGCAAGATTCCCCGATAACAGATTTATTTGGTATAGATATTGGGATAGTTTTGGAGTAGCATACATTTTCCAAATTATTCGATATCTCAATTCAATTCAATTCTTCTAATGACTTCTGCAGCGAATTGCTGAACGAACATCAAAATCAATTATAAATCTGTGAAATCCGCTATTGGAGTGACATCTCATGTCAAAAATAAAAAAACGTCACTTTTACACTCGTCTACATTAGTTTGTAAAATAGGTTGTATAGCAATTTAACGAATTAAAGCAATATTATTACACTTCGAATTTAATTTTCAAAGCTTGATGCTAATATTAGGTACCTACTAATAAAACAATTCAATAATAACGGAAGGGGGGTCAATCATCGCACCGTCGATGGTAAGATTGTAGGTGCTGCTGTCACCTACAATACCTCTTTACACACTACAGGGTCGCTCCCACTGAGGGAATTTGCCATAGGTAGCAGCGTCTCTGGCAGGCGCTGGCCGCCATTTCCACTGTCCAGGGTGCGCCGCGTGGATGTTTCGAATTCCGGACCAAGCACACCTGTATACTTACTCACTTACTTCTCTTTCTCTCTCTCTCTCAGACTCGGGTCTGAATGGCGCAGCGGTAATCACCAACTTTACTCACTTATAAGGTACAAGAAGTGTATTTTACACACTTGTCTAAAATTATACCTCATAATCCTTATCCTTAGTCACGAGTCTATTAAGCCTATGGGTAGTCATAAGTGCACAAACACATGTGACGTAACACATGCCACCACACGCAAGGCATGCCGTCATAGGGCACGCCGTAATAGCGGCGGTAAGACCCATCATGGAGGAGTGGCTAGAGAGGCCACACGGCAGCCTCTCGTACCGGCTGACGCAGGTGATCACCGGACACGGGTGTTTCGGGAGTTACCTGTGTCGGATCCGGAAGGAGCCAACGTCCGAGTGCCATCACTGTGATGCGAGCGAGGACACGGAGCTGCACACGCTGACCGAGTGCCCGGCGTGGGACACGCCGAGGCGGGTCCTAATGGCGGCTCTGGGGGTGGGAGTCCTCACACTCGCCACGTTGCTCACAGCGATGGTACGATGCGCGAACGCTTGGGGTGCGGCTGTCTCTTTCTGCGAGCAAGTAATGCTCGAGAAGGAGGCGGCCGGTCGGGTCCGGACCAGACTCCGGGCCCGGGAAGCCCGCGCAGAGCGAAGACGAACCGGACGTCGGAGGTCGCAGAACGACCTCCGTCCTCCATGAGCGCTGGCCTGGGGGTGACCGGTGGAGCCGCCTGTCACCCTAGCAGAAGCAGGCCGCGGCGGCGGTGCAAAATGCGCCTCCCCCTAACCGGGGCTAGATGGGGACACTGTGGTCCCCACAACCCGAAGGGGGCCATCTCGATAGAGATGGTCCTGGGTCTGCCGGGGTGCGAGAGATATGCTTTTGGCAATCTCACCTCCGGCAACCAAGGACCCATGACGGCGTGCGTTTTAGTCGGTTCGAGTCCGACATAACCGCCTCCACCGGCTCCGTGGGGGTGGTATCCGTGGGGATTTTTCGCACGATAAAAAAAAAGGCATGCCGTCATACAGGCAATAAAGCCCATCATGGGGGAATGGCTAGAGAGGCCACATGGCAGCCTCTCGTATCGACTGACGCAGATTATCACCGAACACGGGTGCTTCGGACGGTATCTGCGTCGGATCAAAAAGGAGCCAAAGTCCGAGTGCCACCATTGCGACGGCGACGCGAGCGAGGACACAGGGCTGCGCACGCTCACCGAGTGTCCGGCATGGGCCCTGGCGGCCCTGGGAGTGAGAGTTCTCAGCCTCACCACCCTGCTCACAGCAATGGTCCGCTGTGCAGACGCGTGGGCGGCCGGCGTTTCCTTCAGCGAGCAGGTAATGGTCATGAAGGAGACGGCGGAACGGGAGAGGCGGCGCAAGCGAGAAAGACTCGCGCGCAGGCAACTCGGGCGTCGAAGGGCACTGACTGATCTCCGTTGCCCATGAGCGCGGGCCTGAGGGTGACGAGTGGAGCCACCTGTCACCCCAGCAGAAGCAGGCCACGACGGCGCGCTGAAAAGCGCGCCTCCCCATTCCGGGGGCGAGTCGGGGACATCGTTGTCCCCTCTCCCGAGGAGGGCCAGACCGTAAGGGATGGCCCCGGGTCAGCCGGGGTGCGAGGGATATGTCGAAGACAACCTCACCTCCGGCCTGGCACCACGACCCACAGTCGGCGTGCGGTTTTAGTGGGTACCTCCCCTAACCTCCCCTTCCGGCTCCGGCTGGGGAGGTATCCGAGGGGACGTTCAACACGAAAAAAAAGTCAAGTCCATCTCGTATAGTTTTGTGTATAGTTTAGTAATCTATGCAGCCGGCCTTCTTAGTGCGTTTAGTTAAATGTACTTGAGAACTATAAGTACCCCAATAGTTTGGTGAGCACTAATTTGATTTTAATTCAATTTTTTATTTTGTTTCCTTTACATATTTCAATAGCTTCGTTACAAAATTGATCAAATATTATTTGTATGTAGTCTTTGAAATATTTCGTAAGATAAAATGAATACCAGAAATTACATTTTTTTCCTAGCATAGAGCAAAATCTAAACGCACACGGAACCAAATACATTCTTTATCATAGTTGTCATATATTGTGTTAATGTTATATGAAAAAAACTCTTAACTAAACCGAATAAAGCCTCTTTTATAGAAATTTTACTGCCTGTCTTACTTTGTTTTAATTCTTCAACCATTTATACCGTACAGTATTCTCGGTACGGTGACGTCGAGACCGTAAACTGTAACGTGAAAATGATCTCACGTTACAGTCCATCAAATCTAAGAGGTACCGTTTGACGTTTCATATTTTTCAAACCGAAACAACTTTGTTCATACGTACATTATTCAGTTTCGATAACCTTTTTCATAAAACCATGAATTTAGAAAGATTTCATTATTGTATCTAAAAATGTACAATTCTTAATATCTATATGTAATTGAAAACTTTCAAACAAAGCAAAATAACACATATTTACACAGTAAATAATTTCTAATAGTTATATTCTTGACCTCATTACAAAGTTACGTAGTTAGGTCACTGCACGTAGTGTTGCGACTCTTCGGATACACTTGTATGCAAAAAAATCGTTTACATATACGAAAAATCTAATGTATTATTTACAAATTACACTTGACAACCAAACAAATATTTTTTCATGTGAATGGGATTTATCTCACATATTACGATTAAGTACATAACTAAATAGTTATGTAATCGTAAAATATGAGATAAAACCCATTCACCAAAAATACGTATTTATAAATCAAATATATTTGCTTCTTTAAAAAGTTGTCGAAAGCGATTTGTCGATTTTTGATTTTCGCGCCCAAATAAGTCGGGGTTTCTCGCGCTAACGCTGTCGAAATAGTAAATGGAGTCAGGGATAGTGTTTTTTACATTTATTTTTGTGTATGATAGTATGGGTTTGCATATTACAGAGAACATTTAACAAGCACATCCATTGATTTTACAATTACAATTTTTTCTTCTAAGTCTTATTTCTACGTCTAAAACTAATAAAAATAAGGTATGTAGAACCCATTCACAAAAATGTTGTTGCCTGATGTTATAAATTAACGACGTTACTGCGCGACCGCATAATGCACTGAATACACAGATACCCTAAAATAAATTAATTTAATTATTTTTAGGTCAATAGGCAAAATCGCAGGTGTCCAAGTCTTTACAATTTTTTTTTTCTGGCAACACTGCCAACTACAAGCGCACGCGGTCCGCTCGGTCGGTTCGGCGTCAGCAGTCTCTCGCCATCTTGGAAGCTGACTGTGCGCGTACTTGCTTTCTCGTTTGTGTTTTACAATTTGTGACTTGGCTATTACTTTTCTGGACTGATCATTCTTTATCCGTTTACCTTGGCAATATTTATACTGGACTCCGAACTAAGCAAGTGTTTATTAATAATGTCGAAAAGAGGACGTACTTTGAACAGCCAGGCTCGTGAATTGGTGGTGAAATTACACGAGTATTTTGAGCGTGAAACTCAAAATGGTGGACTTCTACTGCCAGTTACACAAGTTCGGGATCGCGTCGGTGAAGCTCTCGGTATTGGTAGCCGCACCGTTGGCAAAATATTAAGTGAAAAATATGGGCCTTCGGGGAGTGACAGTAACGTACTTCACACACCGAAAAAACGAAAAAGAAATAAACCTGTGACAGGCATCGATGAATTCGATAGTCATGCTATTAGAAACCATATATACGGGTATTTTACAAGAGGCGAATTTCCAACATTGGCAAAGTTATGTGCAACTTTAAAAGATGCCGGGCTGTATAAGGGAAGCATAGAGTCGTTGAGAACGGTAATAACAGGAATTGGCTTCAGATACAAAAAAGTTGACAAACGAAAAATTGTTATGGAGCGACATGACATAATTATGCAGCGACTAACATTCCTGCGCGAAGTTAAACAAATTATAAACTGGGATAATGTAATATTTTTGGACGAAACTTGGCTAAATTCCAACCATTCTGTGCCGAAAACATGGACTGATGATTCTGAAGCTTCGTGCTCGAAGGTGCCGATAGGAAAAGGTGGACGCCTCATAATATGCCATGCTGGGTCAGCGTCTACAGGCTTCGTGGAAAACTCTTTATTAGCTTTCCAATCCAAAAGCACTAAAGAGTATCATGAAGAAATGGACGCAGTAAGGTTCCGAGAGTGGTTCTTAAATTTATTACAGAATATCCCTCCTAACAGCACAATTATAATGGATAATGCCCCATACCACTCTGTGCAAATTGATAAAGCACCTACGTCAGCCAATAAGAAAGCAGATTTGGTGGCATGGCTGCAAAGAAAAGGAGTGGATGCCGACATGTCACTATTAAAAGCTGAATTATTACAGTTAGTGAAATTGCATAAACCACCAAAACCGACATATGTAATTGACCAATTGGCCGAAGAGCACGGGCACAAAGTCATACGACTTCCTCCGTACCATTGCCAATATAATGCCATTGAACTGATTTGGGCCCAAGTTAAAGGTAATATTTTATAATATTATAATAATAACACGAGTACTTCTAACATTTATAATTTAAACAATGGTTTTCGTCTGCTATCAAATAGTTACATTATTGTTTTACAGGTTATGCAGCAAGACACAACACAAAACCACCCTTCAGTGTCAAGAAAATGGAAGGTTTATTAAAGGAAGCATGTGCCCAAGTTACACAGGAAGATTGGAGTAAAG
Organism: Eilema sororculum; assembly: GCA_914829495.1. Classification (NCBI taxonomy): domain Eukaryota; kingdom Metazoa; phylum Arthropoda; class Insecta; order Lepidoptera; family Erebidae; genus Eilema; species Eilema sororculum. The sequence continues at coordinate 7,044,931 of OU618552.1, read as the reverse complement.
TAGTACAAAAAACAAAGAAAATAATAATGGACGACTTCGAAAGAGACGTACACTTTGATAATGTAATGGACAATCAACTGGTCATTAATTTAAATGACGATGATGACGAAGACGACGATACTAGTACTAGTAGTGAATAAAAAAATATCCTAAACATTTCTTTTATTTAATTATAACAATTGATTTCTTAAAATTCGGATATTATAGTAATCGATCTCTTAAAGTTCGGATATTATAGTAATCGATTTTTTCATCCCATCCCTATCATTCAATTGTCAGAACTGTCAAACGGTACTTCTTAGATTTGACCACAGGGTGGCCCTATTCAACATATACAAATTTTAGTTATACATATATGAGGCAAACATGAGACAGACCATGAAACATCACTTGGTCTCTTTTTTTCTAATATACAGTTTTGCCTGTAAAAGAGAGACAAAACATTTAAGTTATTTCTCACTTGGGAAAATGAGTGTATAAATTTGACAGCGTGTCGAGTTTTGGCAACATCCATGAATGATTTGTTACACTCATTCATTACTTTACTCTACACGAAACTACAAGAAGCATGATAGTGATGTACTCCAACAAATGATTTGTCGACGAAAATACTCTTTTTTCACATAATAATACAAATTAACTAATAGCTGGTACAGATAACTCACTGTCTGGAAAATCAACAATCTAACTCAGTTAAGTTCCTTAAGTTAGAGAGATTAACCTCTGCATACCTACAAATTTGTCGGCCTACGGTTATTATTATTTTCTTACTTCGCAGTCTCTCGGCCACAGCCCGCCAAAAATAGCTTAGTGGAGATCGCCGAAGATTTCTGTTAAAACAAATATTGATGCGTATACAGAGAGTATCACGCAATACAAAGCTGGCTTTATCACAAGGAGTTTTATTACAAAAATTAAATGCGAGGTTTTGCATCATTCATTACTGCTCGGAGAAGAAGACGTGAAGAGCCTCATTTACAAAAAATCAATAGGAGGCCTTATATACGCCTCATCGAGCGTGATAAACATACACATAACACAAAAACGGACAAATTAATTAAAATACAACTGACAAACAAGAGATCCCCCGAAAGTTATTACTTATATATATTTAAATTTATGTGTGAATTTTATGATATGAAAAATTGTTTTGCCGATTCTGATGCAACACATAAATAAATAAAATAAATAAATATTTCCCAACATTTCATACAACGCCATCTAGACCCATGGTAAGCATAGCTTAGCTAGCTTGTGTTATGGAATCTAGAATGCGGATAAACATACTTAAATACATTTTTTTTGTAAATACATACCTACATATTATACATACAAACACCCAGACCAATGCAAATAGCCATATTCATGCATACAAATATTTGCACTGAGCGGGAATCGAACAAGTTTCTTTTAATTAAATATGTAATACAGACTTTTCTAGACATCAGGTTTAGACACCACGATCGTACACAATGCGATAAGCTGTCACATAAACAATATTTAAATAAAAAATGCTCATTATATTTTTATTGTTATTTTCTTCGCATAAACCGTCATGATGATACCATGCGCCTAGCATTTTTCTATACTCCTAAATATAAGATATCGACAAATATTACGATACTAGAAGCTACAGCCCTAACGTAGTAACCGTCGGCCATACGTTCATTCACGAAAATGGAACGTAGGTATACACGCCTAATCTGTAGGTATGGCCTATCTACTAAGCGCGCGCGCTTTCTTCCTATATCTATGGATTTGACGGACTGTAGTGACGGCTGGAAATGTCAAAAATACGGAAACGTAATCACGTGGTTCAAAACGACTCTCGTGTACGTATACGACTCACGTTTGAAAACTCACAGTAGACGTACTGAATCTCGATTTATAACTAAAATCTAAGGACAGGATCATAGAGTTTTAGTAGATTGTATTTTAAGAGATCTATGACAGTTCTAAGGTCATTGTGAGAGCGAAGAGCGTCGTTGTTTTAGCATACAGGCCTAAGTGCAAAATGTAAGTTCAATCGGTCAACTGTCGTAAGTCTTTTTGATGCAGACGTAATAGAATTCAATGTTCATTGTTCAATGATCAAATTGTTTGAATTTCGAATGTTACAAGGACGCCAACTTAACAACGTGACCCTAAAATCGAAAATGCATCTGCTGAGTAACCCGACACTTCACATGTCACACGATGATTATCCTGTCCGCCTATCGTGACGTCATCGTACATTGAATACAATTATTAGTGGTAGAACAAAACCGCTAAAAAGCGAGGGTGAACGCTTCAACCCCACTGTCATAATTATATTAGTTCGTAACCTCATATTAAGTGTGGGGTGGTTGATTCCCCGGGAATTTTATTGGGAATTTGCCTTTGTTTGTAACTGTATAGTATTGTTCAATACCGATGTCCAATGTTACTGCTAACAATGAAATGACGAGATATTAACATTCATAATCTTCCTTTTTTGGTTTTCAAGTTCAGGCACACCCACGCTCCAAAATAATAAGAAGAGTCTGAGGAGAGCTTCCGAGCCATCCAACACAGAACCAAAGTTACCGACATAGCTCGCAGAATAAGCAAGCTCAAGTGGCAATGGGCTGGCCACATCTGTCGAAGGACCGATGGCCGTTGGAGCAGACGAGTCCCAAAGTGGAGACCGAGAGAAAGCAAACGCAAGGTAGGACACCCCCTAGCCAGATGGACTGATGACCTGAAAAAGGTAGCTAGGATGGACTGGATGCGAAAGGCGGAGGATCGGATGAAATGGAGCACATTGGGAGAGGCCTATGTCCAGCAGTGGACTACGGTGAGCTAATTGATTGATTGATTGATTGATTGAGGAGAGCCTAGGTATATTGTTATCTAGTGAACATGTTTCTGAAGTTGCTACTGAAAATTCTCTAACAGAGGCACATCCAGTACTTCAGTGACACTTCATCTTGTCATCATCATCGAATTGAACATTCATCGAATGAAATCGCACACGTCACACAACTCACAAGAATCACCTAAAAACAGTGGTACTTCGAGAGTGTTGAGAGAGACAGGGGTGGAATCTTAGTCAAAAGCTCCCTTACGTAAATATTTATATACTGAGGTTTCGGTATCGGTACTTAACGGTGTGGAGAGTTCAATTGTTTTTTCCATCTCAAAAAATGCCGAGCAAGCCTAAATCGCATTTCACTACAAAAAGTATTTTTTTTAGAATTTAAAGCGTGTAGAATACTTCCACTATTCTATAGTAAACCAAGTATTATCAATTATATTAACACGTGTTAAACGTCCCAAAACAACAAAAAATGTCAAAACGGCGATAAGTATAGTAACGAGCGCGGTTTGTCACAGTGTGTTGTGTGGGTGACAAAATGTCACACAAACGACAATTTGCACGTCCACCCTACTAATAAACCACTAATTTATTACGGCTTGATATTTGTGCTAATGCCCACATATTTAATAACTTTTGCGAATTTTGAGGGTTCGTTTTCTTTATTAATAGTTTACACTTTATATTACTGTCATGGTGATTTTATGACATTAGTACCTAATTATTTTTTCATGCGGATTTCACCATGGATTGATCAGGTCCCTGGGTGTAAGATGACGCATAAGGCATGTTCCTAACACCCCGGCTGACCCAGGGACTGTGTCATAAATTAAAAACGTTAATTACGCTGGAATAATGATGATGATAGCTGCTATCTACTGATGCTGACAATACTAAAATTATATTACTACAAAAATATCTACCAATTTGGAACTTCCGAGAAGATATGAACCTCGAATTTCTAAATGTTTCGAAAAAAATGGAGCGCAAAAGTGATATACATAATTAGTAAATGTCTGTTAAAAAAATCAACTTTAGCTACCAAACACCAAATAATACCTACAGTTTATATCGGCGCGCGAAACAGCACTCGAGAAAATGGGAAAAATTAAAAAGTAATAAAAACACAAATGAGCTGCTTTCAATCATCCCTCTGACAACACTGTCGTGTGGGGGTAAGAGGGGGTGACGTCACATGAGATTAAAAAGTTTGACGGGCTCTCCCACGGAAATTAGCATTTTGCCCGTGGGCTCCATTTGCATACTGTCCGATCTAATTTTTATCTTTTGTTGTTATTAACTCCAACGGGAATAGGCACGTGAAGAGTAGGTAATTCATTATCGAGAATATGTAGTTAATTTTGGTCTTTATACCAGTAAGGGAGGCAAGGTAAACAGATTGTATGAAATTGTTGAAATTGGAAGGGACTTTGAATTGGACCTTACATAAAAACTAGAGCCTCTTTCTCTCTCTACTTATTATGTAACCTAAGCGTTAAGATAGCAGAGTCTGCTATCTAAATGTTTTTAATGATCTGTTTGGCGATATATGATAGAGATACTTAGAGAGAAGAACGCTCTCTCTACAAAACTAAAGCAAGCCGATTTTAAACGGACTCTTCTTGCCGTTGTGTCAAACCAAAAACCTGATAGGTAGGTGCTAAAGTGTGTCATGCTAAAATGTTTATACCTATGTAAAATTATAACATTATACTTATTCCAAAATATGGACTCTATTAGGTACCTAAAAATAATATCTCCCTCTTCTCACTCTCATTTTCGTCACATTTATTTGTGTTCACTTTATACCGTTAGTAGATGGTTATTATTTTTCATAAAAGAAATAAAGAAAGTAGAGAAAGAAGCAAACAAAGAAAAGAAAGAGAGAGAGAGCCCTTCGCGTGCAATATAATAACGCGTTCAGGGTGCTGCTGGGCCTGCCACGCTTCTGTAGCGCATCAGGAATGTTTGCAGAGGCCCGCGTGGATTGCTTTTACGCAACCATGCGTAAGAGATGCGCGTCTCTGGTGCGCAGGGTGCGGGGGGGGAGCAACAGCATCCTGAATATGATTGCGAGAAGACTGGACAGTCGCTATGTAAACCATTGCTGTGCCACGGCGGGGGGGATGGTGCAGGAATGGCCTTTGTAAATTTTTAAGTATTTTTTGTTTATATTTTACTAACATAGACTAAGTAACACTAACAAATATTTGAGCCCTTGTTGCTTGCAAATAAAGAAAATTCATTCATTCATTCATTCATTCATTCATTCATTCATTCATTCATTCATTATGTTATAATTTAAAAAAACTGGTACCTAGGGAAGGTATTACAACCACTCATTTTTATATTTAAAAAACAGACAGACATTACTATTGACGGATCCACGTAAAAAAAATTAAAAAAGTTTGAACAAAGAACGTTTCGAACTCAGACGTTTCAATAGCTGATACATTATGTAGGCAAATTTGAAAAGCCTAATTGTAAAATGAGACAGCGCCGGAGCCATTGTGGTCGACGGCAAAAAATATGAAAAAGTTCCCCCGGAGACTTGAGAATAAAAGGTTCTTGGCTTTTAAAAAGTATCTTCACTTTTCCGATTGCGACTGTTTAAAATGATATCAAATGTCACTAACATTTTATGATAAGTAGTTAGATAGATTTTTATATGATTCAAATCTTTTTCTTTTTTTTCAGAACCAGAATGGGGCAAGTATCTATATTTTTATCTTTTATATTTAATCCAAATTCTCTATTACTAATTGATGATTGTTAAATTCTAATTATTATGGTCATAATTTGACATTGTTGCATGCCAATCTGGCTGAAATATGGTGGAACCTAAATGCATTACCTGTAACTACTTTGTACCCATATATCGCAATAAAAATATTTGAATTTGAATTTGAAAATAACAAAATTGTATGGTGATATCATCATCACAGCTATGTATTTTCAGGGGGCCATGCGTGAAAACGGTCTCACTACCTTGGACGCCCAAGATCGTGCGAAGTGGAGGAGGAAGAGACGGAAGGCATACCCTTAGCTCCGAGGGCACCGTGACCTCGGATGCAATCAGGACTAACGTCTTTATGTGGATGATGATGAGCTATACTATTTCCAATTCCATGCAAATTTTGCATTTTAGAGCAGCTCTCAGAAAAGTCATATCAATAAAAATTAGTAAGCGGATCTCGGGACTCAGAGCTAACAACTTTGAAGGCAAAGAAAGAAAAAAGTCTTTAGTCTTGAAGGCTGTTACGGTTAGACATAACTATTGGAAGTGTTAAAAGTATTACTTAGTGGACACATACAGTATGATTGGTTTATTTATCAATTTTATCTTTTCTTCCTTTAAACATAACTAGGAAAACTTAATGAGAATGATGACAAATAAGTAGTTACAAATCGAATACATAGAAAAAAATGAAACTTCTCGGGTGGGACTCGAATTCTGGCTACCAAGTTTCATTTTTTCCTATGTATTCGATTAGTATAGTTAGCATACTTAATGCTGTAAAATTCATTCAAGTAGTTGCAAGTTAGTTGCAAGCTCTTAGCCAAATCACCCCCAATTTTATCTACTACTACCATATAATTAATAATATTAACATTCCAATATTCTTCGTAAAATAAATTTGCGAGCCGATAATAGAGCCGCGACCGTCCGTCGGTGGCTACTGCAAGCCGCCGCGCCACCCGCCACAGCTGTCACTTAATAATTTAATTGTGCACTTCCCCCATTTTTCACGGCGGCCGCGATTATACGGACACGGGCTATTATTATAGCAATGTATAGTGTTGTACGTGTCACGTTTCGATCTTTGAATGTTTTTGTTATTTATAAGGTTTTTTTAACAGTCAGGTGAATATGACTAACGTCCGTTCCCAATAACATAACGTATCTACTGTCAGTTTCGGGATACTAAAGATAGAAAACGTCATCAATCTCAAATTTTAGTGTTTACCATTGATCCGTCTGTACTACGTCATCAGTCTACCCCATGAAACAAATAAAAAATAAATTAAAATATTTATAAGTTTTGGTTCATAAACAATAGGAAACACTAACCGCACCGTTAATAGTAGCAGCGTTAATAATAGTAGTAACTCAAGAAATATTATAGCTATTTTGAAACATGATGTAATTAAGTACAAATGCAAAAATAAAACGTTTCAGACGGACGCGCCTCGAGATAGCTGTCTATCTTTATTCTTTACAGAGGTTAGCATAACTCGTAAGTAATATTGGGACAGCATCATTTTATCTATAGGTGAACGGCGATTAGTAAGTATATTTGTCTTTACGGTAAGAATATCTGCATTAGATCGATCTTGAAAAAAAAAACTCAATATGATCTAAATGCCTTGGTCCCCCCCCCCCCCCCCTTCCTGTTAACTGTTTATTCTTACATATACCCTTAGCTCGGATAATATTCCAATTTAAATAAATAAAACATTCAACATCATTTTTTGACTTTGCAGTCAAGATTGTTCTGAAGCTGACTGTACGAATAATGCTACAATATAATGGCTGCCTGAAGGAATGCTTCTCATACCCCTGCACTATAGAAAGGCGGAAACACGTATGCTGTTGAAGAATTCCAAGCCTTTATGGTTTTGCAATGGAAAAAGGTACCGAACCGCTTGGTACATGCTTGATTGAATTCTTCGATGTTGAGACTGGAGAAGAAATGAGATGTTTAGAATTTAGTCTCATAGTCTCATCAACCGGATAGTCACGGTGGCAACACTATATGATCATTTATAGACCAGAAGTCGTTATTATAAAATAATAAATAAATAAAATATTTCCCAACATTCTACACAACGCTATCTAGACCCATGGTAAGCATAGCTTAACTAGCTAACTAGTTTGTGTTATGGAATCTAGAATGCGGATAAACATACTTATTTTTATTTTTTTTTGTAAATATTATTAATTGTAAATGTCTCCGTGGCGTGCCGGTAGTAAACGCAGCTGCTACGTAGGAGGAGCGGGTTCGATCCACGCTCAGTGCAAATATTTTTATGCATGAATATGGGTATTTGCATTGGTCTGGGTGTTTTCTTTGTATAATATCGATGTAGGTATTTACAAAAAAAAGTATCTAAGTTTGTTTATCCGCATTCTAGATTCCACAACACAAGCTACATACTATACTCACCCCACTGCACAACGCAATCCAGACCTAGAGTTAAGTATGTAATATTTAATTAAAAAAATAAATATTTACATCAGTTCCGGTGGTCCAATAAAAGCAATAAATAAAATACATCTATCTAATATACCTACATATATGTAACACCAACATAACATAACATAAACTCACGCCTGTATTCCCCGAGGGGGTAGGCAGAGGTGCTAGCACCCACATTTCGCCAGTTTATGTTTAGGTTCCAATGTGGCGAGCCTATTGCCATCAACCGGGCACTTATAAACCTGCGATAAATACACACATAACTTCGAAAAGCATCGAAAAGTCATTGGTGTGTGCCATGGTAAACCTGGGATCGAACCCGAGACCTCGTCTCGCAGTCCATTACCCATACCACTAGGCTACCGCAGATTTAAAGGATACCGCAGAATATATATTTATAAATTAATTATTAAAAAAATAACCATATGACGGATTGTACACACTCTACACTTTTCTTGAAGAACCCCACAATTGTAGACGTTTGAAAAAACTAAAACTGGGAGATAATTCCACCCTGGAGCTGTAGGAAGGTATTGCTCAGGATATATATCTTGGACCTAAATTGGTGCTCGGCGCTCTATACGCACAGTACCTACACATTTTCTCTCAGCAGTCCATTACCCATACCACTAGGCTACCGCAGATATTTTTATACTTCAACTAGCTGTCCCGGCGAACTTCATACCGCCAATTTTTTCCTACCCTCGTGGCGTCAGATCCCGTTCCCGCTGCACCATTTATGGGGATGAAAAATAGATGTTGGCCGATTCTCAGACCTACTCAATATGCTCACAAAATTTCATCAAAATCGGTCAAGCCGTTTCGGAGGAGTATGGCAACGAAAACTGTGACACGAGAATTTTATATTTTATATATAAAATAAATTATTCATTAAAAATATCGAAGGTCAGCCAAATCCGCAGTTAGACTGGTAAAACGGTAAAACGGACTACGAGGTGAATGCTTTGATTGCGACCGAAATGAACGCTAAGATGAAGAAGAAGAATGTAATCATAAATCCATACTCCATACTAATATTATAAATGCGAAAGTAACTCTGTCTGTCTGTCTATCCGTCTGACTGTCTGTCTGTCTGTCTGTGTGTTACGCTTTCACGACTAAACCACATAACCAATTTTGATGAAATTTGGTATAAGGGTAGATTAGACCTTGAGAAAGGACATAGGCTATGTTCGGTCGCGATAACCGACATCTACGCGGGCGGAGCCGCGGGCAGAAGCTAGTATCTATATATTTTGAGGATAGCACGGGGTGCTACTGCGGTGGACGAGCTCAAATTCGCCAAGCATAGATTATCACAAAACAATCTGAGCTCGTTGGTCTTGCGATTTAGGTCCAAGATACGTGTCCTGAGGTATACCTAAATAGCAGGTCATGTATTCCGTATAAACACCTGACTATCATCACGACAATGATTAGGTGTCAAATTTCATTCAGGAGAGGGTTGGTTATTGTTGTAGAGATGTCCTATAATGTTTAAAGAAGATTTTAAACCCTAGAGTCTAGCATCTAGAATAAAAAATAATATGATATTTTATTCTACTTTTTTGCAGGACAAGGAAAAGACATGGCACGTCATTAATTACATATGCGGTTAAATAACTATTTAATTTCTTAAAATTTTTCCAACATTCATTTAGAAGGTTCTTTTACAAGGAGAAATATTTAAAAAATCACGTGTTTTGAGTTTCTATAATGCGCCCATAAAAAATAACAGCTTTAGTATTATACAGAAATAAAAACCTGTTTCCCTTGGTCATTCGGTCATACCATAACATAATAATGACTTAAAAAAAACACCTTTTTAACCAACTTCAGACCAACTTCTTATAAAGTTTTGTAACCTTTATAAAAAGTTCGTCAGTAGGTAAAATTTAAGAAAATTGGAAATTTTTTGAAAACTTAGTGTCTATTTCGGTACTCCACACTACGGAAATTCGGGGAAGAGTTAAGTTACTTTATTAAATAATAATTTTGAGAATTTTAATGGTAGTCTATTGCTAGCGTACTAAATACTTGACCATCAAAATCAACTTCGATAACTTAAGTAACGAAAGTACTTAGGTACTTCTCATAAAAAACCAAAATCTATTCATGAAATTACAAACTTAATTTAAAAAAAGACCGACAGAATATCGCGGTATCAAAGCCACCATCTGAATTAAAAGAAACTGCAATAATATTTCAGTAATAAATAAATCTGTAACTTTTTCATTTTAGCTGTTCATAACTACTCCTGTCCCCTTTTTATTATGAATTTATGTACAAAATATCTAAAAATAACTTGTAATCTAGTACAGATAAAAAATAAAATGTTTTACACACCTGCACCGACGGTTCTCCGCACGCGTAAACTATTTTACAATAACGTTGAAGCCACTGTGCGTTCTCTTTGAGGGTTCATTGCATACTGAGTATAATCCAGCTGGATTTTCGCGGCGCTGTGTCGTAGGCGGAGCGATCGCTGGGCGGGACTGAGATCCACAAATCAGCTTCGTTCAGACTTCTTTTCTTGCCTTGCAAAGGAACGGTGGTCAGCTCTAAGTGGCCACCACAAGCTAAGAAGGTTGTTAAGTTTGAAAGCTTGTAGTAAACTATGTACTTACGTCGCTCGAGCTGTGAGATGGAAATTCGGTTTATCTGGAATTGCTACATATTTTATGTAGATAGAAGCTGATGTTCTATAATAGCTAATTATTCTAATCTGACACATATAGAATATAAACGACACAAGAGATTACTTTTGTGTGTATTTTAGGATGAATATTTGATATCTGTTTATGTGTACTGTTGATTGATGGCACTTGGTGGAATCTGCTACACATATTGAATACTAGCTTATGCCCGCGGCTCCGCCCGCGTGGATGTCGGTTATCGCGACCAAACATTATAGCCCATGTCCTTACTCATGGTCTAATCTACCCCCATGCCAAATTTCATCAAAATCGGTTCAGTGGTTTAGGCGTGAAAGCGTAACATACAGACAGACAGACAGACAGAGTTACTTTCGCATTTATAATATTAGTATGGAAGACACTGTGTACTTTTCCACTATATTTTATTTTTCATCGTCAACATTAAATAGCCTACCTATTTAATGATGATGATGATAAGTACATTGGATTGGATTCGTCGGTAGCTTAGTGGTTAAGGAGTCAACCTTACGATCGAGAGCTCCCGGGTTCGAATCCTGGCCATTACACTAGCAATTTAATTTAGGTGGAGGGATTAGAGGGAATATTAATAACATCGGTTCTAATATTCTTTATAAAAACACGGAAAATATCAATGTTGGCCACTTCGTACTTAGAATCAAACTAAAACTAAGATGGAATACGTCTGAGATGATGTTGATTTAACACATTATTTTAAATAATGTGATCCACAGCAATAGGATAAATTTTAGGGGTATTTCCCGTAATCACCTAGGTGTTCCACGGTTACTTTCTTGTATTTCTACCTATGTTTCTTATGCGATGGTCACACGCACCAAGTCCTTTAGGTTGGAGTGGAGAAACAGTGCACTCGGCCGATGCTCGCTGTGTGTGAACATAGCGCCGAGTATTTTGCACGTACATCGGCACCCGGCCGACAGCAGCTGCACTGTCTCGACACTCCACTCGGTGCGTGTGATCAAGGCACAAGTATATTTTTCGACCTATTTTACTTCGTTTCAACAACTAAATACAAGACTGCGTTATTCCCAGTTCCCAGTTACATCTATAGCCTGCACCATGGAGAAGGAAATGATAGCGGAGTTGTTGCAACGCAATAGAGTCGCGTGCCATCCAAACGTCAAATGGACTCATTCGGTCTGTGACGTCACCAGATAAACGTCAAGTAAACGTCCATGCGAGCGGTTGTCCTTTTTGACCAAAAGTTCAGCAATAAAAATTGCTTAAACCTGTTTTAAGAACGAAGTGTGCGGTGCAAGGGTGTACTAATTATACAGACAAGCAATTGAAACATTCTAGTGATATAACATTTCATAAGTAAGTCCGCTATATTTTTATTTTCATTATTAGAAAAAAAATATCTTAACAGATCCATCTAGTATAGAATAGAAATATGTAACTTTGTCGTACATATAAAAGAGTTGTAATAGTATCTCAATCCATTTCATGAACATTTCACTACAATAATTTCACCCGAGTTCATTAGTAATTCCAAACGTTATTTTATTTAAAAAATAGTATATTTCGCTAAAATTCAATGTAAAAACATTGGGCCATCTGTTGGTATAAGGCCAAATCATTTAGGTTTTATAAATGATTTTGCCATAATCCGAGAGATGGCCTTATTTTAAAAAATATCATGCCCATTTCAAATTAATGTTGTTCATCATTATAGCGAGACCACTAAATTCACTTTATTTTAAGTGTGTTGTCAAAATGTCAACACATATTATGACTACTACAATTTATTTTAGATTTCCTGGCAATCCAGAAATAAAAAATGCGTGGGTTCGTATTTTAAATAGGTCTTCAAGCTGGTACCCCACAAAATACACTAAAATATGTTCGAAGCACTTTAGTGAAGACGATTTTTATAAAACAAGACAACTAAAAAAAGACAACTTCGAGTTCTTTAGTATATTTTGACATTCGTCCACGCAACAGTAATGATTACTGCGATTCATTATTTTAGCAGCCCGAGGATGCGGCGCGCGGTAGGTAGGTACTCATCGCCGTAGTTTGGGCGGGTGACGGACGCCTGATGTCGGTTCCCGGCAATTATTCGAATTTTTCGCCGGGAATATATGAAAATCGCGTTTTTCACGAAAACTACGGACCCTAGGCGGTCGTGTGAGGTACCTACGGAAAGGCCTCGTCGGCGGCCACACGGTGGTGCAAAAAGCAGTATAGGCTTTCCTGAAAAATTTAGAAAATAACGCCCAAAAACTGAAAATTGAATTAAAAATTTAGAATGAAAAGTTTATTATTGGGCGAACTGTACCACCTAGAAAGTCGGGAACGGTACCGACGGACAGAGGGCGTCCCAGTGGACACGTTCCAATCGCTAGATGCACAGGTTACGACGTTAAAGCAAAAACGAGGAGTTAAGTTTTAATAGGTAGATACTAAGTTGGCACTTCGCTCCCTCGGCCGGGAATTTTTTTGTAAATACATACATACTATACATAGAAACACCCAGACTAAACAGAAAATAGCCATCTATAAACTATATATTATGTATATTATGTACTAATGTTGTAAGGTTTTATAATTATCATGAACATTATTATTCCCTTTATTCATTAAAGTACCTACGTATATATTGTATTTTTTAAAATATGTAAAACGAAAACTCCCAAGATGTAAAAAATTACAGAAATTTCTTATATCCTTATATATGAATTCAAGCGGACGGAGCGGCGGGTAACAGCTAGTACACAATATAAGTGTTCAATAGGTAAATCAGTGGTCCCGCACTCCCGCTTGTCATTACACACATAGATTATTCTAGAATTCTGTGCAGCGCTTAGTGGCGAGTTGTCGAACTACAATGATAATTGTTTAAGCTCTGTTTTTGTTCGGTTTCGCTATGCGGCACTAGATGGAGTTCATGAACTCCCCCCGCCCCGGCTACTTCCCACCCGCATTGGGCGACGCGCTTTTGTTAAGAGAAATATCAATGGGGCATCTCCGTTACTTCTCTCCTCCGTGGCCTGCACTTTGGAGCCCAGGTCCCGCTCTCCTAATATTTCCTCTTCATTCGGCTTATTTTGACAACCGTAGCCGCGTAGGCTTTCCTTGCGAGGTTATGGGCCCCAAGAGCAAAACCTACGCCAGAGTCTCGTCGCTTTGGCAGGTAATGTAGGCTTGAACCCCGAAGATCTTTGCGATGCTCAAAACACAGTGCAGTATTATTGATTATTAAATGCATTACGCGCGGATCAAACCCGCGCTTCCTGCGTAGCTGCCGCATTCACTACCGCTACGCCACAGAGGTTATCATGGCCACAGAGGATTGCATGAATATGAGTAGGTATTTGCATTGATCTGATCATGCCTTGGAGAGCACGTTATGCCGTCGGTCCCGTTTGCCAGAAGAACATCTATGGCAGTCGTTACGGGTAATTGGAGCCCTCAAAAGTCCTCAAACTTATCTAGCTGTAACGCTTCAATATCGTCTTTCACTTCATAGAAAATATCGCAGTACAGTCAACTGTTCTTACAGAGTCGGCAACGCGAATGTGACTCCCGTGGTGTTTTATACGTCCTTAAGCCACGGTAACTGCTTTCCATTAGGTGGACACTGTGCTTGTCTGCCACCTAAGTGGTATGAAAATAAATAAATAAAAATAAATCCGCAGTTATACTGGTAAAGCCTAAAAGCTCCGGATGCGACCGGGATTAACGCTAAGATGAAGAAGTAGAAGAAAAAGACACTCTTAAGAGGACTTCCTAGCTAGCGAATAATCCTGAACCTGTCATTTGAACACCACTATTGCCGTCGCCCCCATCACTCCTGTCCCCGTAGAGTGCGATAAGGATAGCCGCAGCTCAGACCGATTTTATCACAATTTTTTTAGAATCAAAAGCAGCAAAATCAAGGTTTCGTATTTCCCGTTTTTTTCAGCGAAAACTACGCCGATTTAAATATTTATGACACCCTTTTATTAGGAAATAGCGTATCCATGTTCCTGTTATTTTTTATAACGTTAAAACCTTTTCGAATTTGTCTGGTAGTCTTCCAAACAAGAATTAGTAATTTTTTATCATCTTTAGACGATCATATTTTCTTATTTTATTGACTGCCGACAAAAACATAATAACAGGGACATGTGTACAGAAGATCATGATTTTACGAAAACAAAAATATTGTTCTAGAAGCAATATTCAGGGAGGAAAAAGGGGAAAACGGTACTATGGAGACACAGATGCTAGGAAGTCCTCTTAACCGGTAGTAAGTATTATCATCTGTTCTGTGCCAGTATGCTTATATGAAAAATGCTAGTAGAGACTCACCTACTGGCAATATTTCATTCAAGCCTCGTCAATCAATGAAATATAAAAAAATTACATTTAAACTCTCGCGTTCTGTAATTTATACAATAATGTTAACGGGAATTAACGCGATCATGGTATAGGCACACACATACCTTTGATTTGTCTGACGTTTCGACCAGGTTACAGCGGCCGTGGTCACAGGCTGACTGCCACCAAAAATTGACACGTCGCGCCTTCGCGAGCTCAATCCAGCCTCACCTGCTGTGACGAGGGAGCCTATAACCCGATTCCTGCCAGCTTCTCAACAGTGCATGACAAACTTTAATAAGTATGTTTTTTTTTTCACCCAATTCCCACTGCTTACCTGTAAGCCGGTAGGTACACCTGCAGATTGACGGACTAGGTTCAGACGCAGGTTTCCCTCTCGGGGTAAGGAGGTTAGATGGCATTCGCTCCAAGAAAAGTCAAATAACTGAAGTCTAAAGAAAGAGTTGGGGATCGAAATCGGACCTAAGTACTTTCTTCATATTATTTATACTGTTGATTGATGGCACTTAATGGAATTCATTGTTACACATATTGAGAACACTTGTACTTTTTCCAACTGTATTTATTCTATTACACTTGACCGTTTTGCCTTACGGCATTCTCAAAGGTCTACCTTTGGTAAATGTAAACCTTTGAGAATGCCGTAAGGTGAAACTGAAAATAAATACGGTGAAAAAAGTACAAGGGTTCTCAGTATGTGTACTTCATCTATCGGGACGACGATATACTGCGTCATATTTGGTTTGCCCAGTGTGCAGCCACCTGAGCCTCGATTCAACTAAAACCAAACCTAATCGTGCCACAGCGAAAAAAAACGGCATTAAATAATAGCCTATAAAACGATGTTTAAAATTAAATGACTTTTGCAGAGTGAATGAAAAAGTCTAATGAAACTTTTTCATTTCATTTTGGACTTTAGACGTATAGAAATAAAATCCGAAATTGAATTTTATTTTTTGTGCTGACTATAGCACCACAGTGGTCTAGCTTTAGTAGAATCGAGGGCCTGGATAGCGGTCTCAAAGCAACAAATACCAAAATACCTACAACCTTTGGAAGGAACCAGGAGACCGCGACCTACCGGGAAAAAAAACTGTGATGATGACAACTCGAGTGACACGGGTCCACGTTGACCTGCTACAGAGGCTGGTTAAAGTGGGAAAGCGGTATTGGAAGGAGGCGAAAAAGAGGAGGAGGGAAAAAATCTAAACATCTTCGCAAACTTTCACATTTATATTTTTACTAGCTTTTGCCCATGGCTCCGCCCGCGTGGATGTCGGTTATCGCGACCAAATATAGCCTATGGTCTAATCTACCACTACACAAAATTTCATCAAAATCCGTTCAGTGGTTTGGGTTATAAAGCTTTTTTATACCATTTAGGTGGCAGATAAGCACAGGGCTCACCTGACGGAAAGTGCTTCCTGTGGCCTTGGGGGTCAAACGCGTGCTGCCATTTTTTACATCGCTTAGTGGCTAATCGGCCTTACGATTGAGAGGTCCCAGGTTCGAATCCTGGCCATTACACAAGCGTAGCACAAGCGATTCAGCTTAGATTGAGGGGTTAGATGGAATATTAGTAATATCGCTTGCTAATAATCTATAATATAAAAATGAATCGCAAAATGTGTTGGTAAGCGCATAACTCAACAACGCCTGGACCAATTTGGCCAATTCTTTTTTTTAAATGTTAGTTGAAGTTCAAGGATGGTTTTTACGGCGACAAAAATTTTAAGAATTGCCGGGAAGCGGGAGCGGAGCTATACTACTATAAAATAATTAAAACCATTTTTTTTTCTTTACGAATCAATTGAGCTAAAAATATAACAATAAGTAAACAACTTAAAACCTCGACAGCCCCCATGGCGTAGCGTTAGTGAGCGCGGCCGCTACGCATGAGGGGCGGGTTTGATCCTCGCTCAGTGTACATGCATGAATATGTCTATTTAAGTTGATCTGGTCGTGCCTCGGAGAGCACGTTAAGCCGTCGGTCCCGGTTGCCACACGAATATCATTCTATGGCAGTCATTACGGGTAGTTGGAGCCCTCAAAAGTTCAACAAATGGTTTATCTGCAATTACCTACTTCGATATTGCCTTTGGGTTGCAGAGGTCAAGCGGCAGTCGCTTCACGGAAAATATCAAAGTTTAGCCAAATCCGAAGATAAACTGGTAAAGCGGACCCAGACTCCAAGCTGAAGAAAGATGAAAAGCAAAGATGAAGACGAAGAAAAGTAACAACTGAAAGAGCGCCTGAATTTTCATTCATATCAATACGCTTTGGTACGAGTTTGTATGTAAAACTGTTGATATGTATAGGCAGGAAGCGGGTAAGAAAGGCTATTGGGCGCAGGGCCGCACCGTGGGTTTACGGGGCCTTGGGCTTATACTAATTAGGAGCCCACCTGATGGGAGTAATGGGAGGACTTAAGTCGGACGTTATGTTCCTGTGCAGCTGGGATCTCACGGCCCGAATTTCTTCTGGTTCAGGTTCGTGTCCTCGGTCCTGCGCCTTTTTCCTGTCCTTTTCGGTTTCTATATAGTACCGAAAGGGCTTTCGCATCCGGAATCCACGGTAACGATCCGGACCCCTTGATGACCTTGAACCGCACGATTCCCGCGTAGAGGCTCCTGCAGGAGTCATACGACCCATAATCATATGACCTAATGCCAATGAGAGCCAACCAGCCCCAGTCTCCCACTGTGAGGCTAGACCCCTCTGGTGGTGCACGCCGGTGTCTATGAAAGAATATAGCCTTGGTTTTGTGCAGAACCACCTCGAGATCTAGTCATTGGATCCGTTCCATGACGTGGGTAACTGCGGTCGTTGTCATCAGGGTAGCTTCTTTCCACATAGCTGTTATTTAGCAGGTTGATTAGGTCTAAGTTCCCAAGTTCGTGAAAATTTCATATTTCCTAGAGTTGTGAAGAATTTTGATGAGTATCAAACTAAGAAAGATGTATTTAATAAGTTGCTGTTATGATAGATAACAATGCTATAGAGAATCTAACTATGAATTTCAAATAGAGCAAATATTATATGATAGATGTTTGGTTGTCAGGAAAATATGTTAATTTGCATAAATCTCCAAGGTCTATTTATAACAAAAGATGTTAATGTGGGGTCTTAAGAAGAAATACATCACACTTGAAATCTTTTATTTATAGTTAAAATGATGGGAAGGACACTATTAGGTAATAGTACATTATGATATAAGTGCGGTAAGTTGAAAATTACAGCCGAGGCGATATTACTAGCCCGAGCCATTGGCGAGGGCTATAAGGAAGCAGAGGCTGTAATTTTCAAAGCGCACGTATGTCATACGACGTTTTATAACATACTAGCTTTTGCCCGCGGCTCCGCCCGCGTGGATGTCGGTTATCGCGACCGAACATAGCCTATGTCCTTTCTCATGGTCTACTCTACCCCTATACCAAATTTCATCAAAATCGGTTCAGTGGTTTAGGCGTGAAAGCGTAACATACAGACAGACAGAAAGACAGACAGACAGACAGACAGAGTTACTTTCGCATTTATAATATTAGTATGGATTTACGAGGAAATTTATAAAAAGGCTTGTAAGTATCTATCGGTCGATTTTTCAGGCAAGAGGCTTAGAGTAGCCTTTTTCGCCGCGTTTAAGACTTGTGGCGGTGTCAAATTAATAAATTCATCACTACTTGACGACATTTTCAAATAAAAACAATACAGCGAAAAGAAAAAGCGCGCGGAATTATTTTTACTTGTCCACAAATAAGCAATGCACGCGCATTAACGTTTTTTTTTTTTTTAGGCAAAGGTACAAAAACAGCCAGTATTACTAATAAAGTAAATTAATATTTTTGTGTTTTTGTTACAGATAAATGGTTGTAATTTATTGTCAAAATTAATTAAATTAAAGAATTAAATGTTTATTTGTTATATTTTATTTCCCAAAGTTAATTTTATTCATAAAATATTGACCACTTTCTTGACATAAAACCTCTTTGCTAAGATTTTTAAAAGTATCGTTCATTTTTAGACGGAGTATCTTAAAACTTTATTTAAAAAAAACACGTGCCTTTTAAATTGCATTATCGCACACGTACATAATGAGATACATTACGATATTGAAATTGGTGTAATTACAACCACTTTACGAGCAAATATGTTATAAAATAATATACAAACCCGTTCAAGTCCCCACAATGTCATGATTGGATTCTGAGGAATTGAATGGGTTTGATTAATTGTAGGATCGTATACGATCTGTTTCATATAATAAAATATGGTCTATTTGTTACTTGACTTGACTTAGCTGGGGGCCCCTTGAATCTACGAGGCCCTTGGCTGAAGCCCATTTAGCCCTGTGGTAGATCCGGCCCTCAATCGCTTTAGCACGTTCCGTGGAATATTAAAATACCTAGTGCAGAGACTTTTAGATTTCTCCAGAAGGGATTAGAATGTTTAAAACCTACCTTTAAAAAGAAGGAGGTTCTCAAAACGATTGTATTTTGGGTGTCCGCTCAACGATAGGACCTTTTTTTTCCGTGCGGAAATCCCCTCGGATACCCCCCTGCCGGAGCCGGAAGGCGAGGTTATGTCGGACTCGAACCTATTCTTCCATAATCTTATAGAGTTGGTAGGTACTTATATTCAATTTTAGGTTCAAGATATTTATTCGTATAATTACTAATATCCCGAGCTAATACCTACTCAAATGATTTTGATATAATTTGAATAGAATACACAGTACAAACAAAGTGGTGTACAAGCTGTTTATCCCCTCATGTTAGTGCTAGCACTGGCGCGATTAAGTTTTGCAGATCGGATTGAGAAACGCCTCCACTTATGTACCTATAGTACATTAAAAACTTTACTAGATTGAATTGCCCTATCCTACTTTACAAGAACTGCAAACTGAAATCGTAAAGTTACTGATGTAGTCTGAAAAATATCAATAAAACGATTAACTGTTAACAGAGCCCTCTATTGTTTTACAATAGTTATCTTATGTAATAATAGACCAGCAAAGGTACCGTTTGACGCGTCGCAGTATTTCCCGCTGCGCGTTGTAAAATTAGAACGCAACCAATCAATAAGTTCTTGAAAGCATAAGCGCAGAGGGCGTTTGTAGCGACTACAGCGCAGTCAATCGGGTACTAAATATTAATTAAAATATAAATTCTTAGTAATTTTCATCAATAATAAATAAATTAGTCATTATTATTAATAATTAGCTTAAACCTAATCATTTTCATTTTTTTTCTTAGTGTAGTTTTAACTAAACTGTTAATAGAAGTAGTTATGACTTTGCAGCAACAACTCCTTCGTCAAACAAGGTTTAGTTCTCAATGGTTCGTAATGAGGCCGCTAAACACCGCCATCTTACGTCCACCGTGTCAACTTGTGGTAAATCTGGTGTGGTGCAGTAAAATTGTGAACTGAAATAAGATAACGAAATACAAACTGAATAGTTTACCCAATATTGGTAAATGGTAAGTTTCATGATTATAACACATGTCATTGTGGCGGAAAGTTCAAGAGATATCATAGAAAAACCCTTTTTAAACAATGTGTGAATGTATTAGCGTCACCCCAGTCCCATTAACTGTGAATGTACGTTTCCAAGTATCGATCGTTGCCGCTATGGTAAATTATCGTAAATAACTCTGTTTATACACAAGTAAACTTACATTTTACATTTGTTTCAGTGCATGAGATGCCGCAAATGTAATCAATACTATGATTTAATAAATTGCAAGAATGTCTGACGTAAAGCAAGTGAAAGTTGACAACTGGGGGATATATTTCCTCCAGAGGTTAAAACACTTTTTTAATCGCACGGACTACTGCGATCTGACGCTTCAATTTCAAGACAATGCACAGCTAAAAGTGCACCGGCTTGTACTCAGTGCGTGCACGGAATATTTTGAATTATTAGAGCGAACATGTGAAATGTATGAAGACTGCCTGGTGATGCCAGACGACCTGCAAGCGGACGTCGTCGTACCCATCGTAAACTTCATGTACACAGGACATTTAGAATTCAGAATGGACTTGTTGGAAAGATTATATCAAACATCACAAATCTTAAATATGCCTGTTCTGAGCAAACTACTTGAAGCACACCGTCATGTAGTTGTTAAGTCTCAGACACCACATAGTTACAGTGCCAAGAGGTTTCCAAAAACCATCAGTGAATCTAGTAAACTAATCAAACCAACTTCAAGCAGTAAACGCTCTTACAGTAAAGCTTTTGAGAATAACAAAGTTGTATATCGAGATAAAAAGGTATATCAACCACTTAAAACTCGTGACACTACTACTACTACTACTACGACTTCATATCAGCCGCCTTCTCCTATACCTTCAGAGCCAGAGAGATCAATATCTAATAAGAAAAGTGTCTTAGGAGACCCTCGACCAACAAGATATGAACTGCCTGAAGAACTAGATACTGACAATGTGTTTGATAACTCATTTTGCAATATATCTTATACATGCAAACCTTTGATGATACACCCTGAGACTGTTAAGCGGTATACACCCAAACGTATAGGGTTATTCAGTGAAGCGTCCAGTTCAAAAAAAATACTACCTGGTATGTCTACTGTTGATATTGTGGAATGCAAAAGGATTACTAAAGATGACAATATATTTGATGACAATGTCCCCAATCATAACTTAAATGATGATATAGACATTTTCCAAGCATCTTACAGTGAACCATCTAAGGATACAAACCAACTTTTTGATCAGATGCTTGTTCCAGATGATGGTCCCAAAGTAACTATAGAAACAAAAGATAGCAAAGTGGCATCCAACTTAGACCATGCCAAGATTATAAGTGAGGTGCTGAAAAAGTATCCCCATTTAGTCAAAAGTAATAAAAACATTAAATTGAAAATTCTAAATACTCCTAACAAAGGTAAAAAGATACAGAAACTTTCTCCATCCATCCCACAATATGTTGAAGAGAAAACATTAGTCAAGACTGAAGAACCTGATTACACTTATGAAACTGATGTTATTGATTCTCAACAAGCAGCTAAGCTTATTGCTCTTGGGGCTGAAAACACCAAGGGTCCTTGGATTTGTCTAATATGTGGCACACCTGGTAAAGCTCTCCACTTCACTTCCTATTATAAATTCCGCCGGCATTTAGTTGATGTACATAACGAGAAACCTGTATCAAATATTTGCGAGTACTGTGGGCTTAGATCCTTGAAGAGAAACTATTTACTACATCATCTTTATTCGCAACATAATGTACCTCCACCGCCTCAATACCATTTCCCTAAATGTGACAGTTGTAACTATATAGCCCTAACAGAGGGCTTTCTAATTAAACATAAATTGACTCATAAGAAAGCAAAGAGCTTCCGTTGCAATGTCTGTGCATCTACATTTACTGCTACAAATCAACTCCTGCAACATATACAAAGTACAGGTCATAAATACAGCGCTGAGAGGAAAACTAACTTACAGTGCATTTATTGTTTGAAAACATTCTTACGCCATGGAAATCTATATGCTCATTTGAAAACAAATCATGAAAAAGAAGCTAAAAATGATGGCATTATTGATGATTCTGATGAGGAAAAACCAACTGTAGAAGTTCCTAGAATGAAAGTTGAAAATAGAGAATCCAAGTACCATCAAATTAAGTATGAACCAAGCACAAGCTATGACATTTATAATGAAAATATTTATGAAGTTGATGTGCAATATCAAATACAAGAAGATCAAGATGGTGACATACAACTTACTCCTAGCAAGCAACACAATGTGATCTCAAATCAACAGCTCAATTCAATCTCAACACCAAAACAGAAAATATTGAATGCTGGCTTTAGCACTCCTAAACCTGCACAGAAAGCAAAACCTATCAGAAAGCCTGCCCCGGTAGAACACAGAGCCTTCCTTGATGACATGAACATTCCATCACCACCAGGAGCTTCTGATATGACTGAAGAAATTGTTGTCATAGATAATATTGAATATATCATGAGAGATAATCAACTAATTCCTAGAAAGCCAAAGCCTGGCAGTACTGAATATATCCTCACAGATATGATGGACTCTGCATCATTGCAAACAGTTCAACCTACCACATCCATGGAATATGCAAATGTCCACAACACAAATATTATACAAGAGGCACAGCCTGCTATGGTGGTAAAGAAAGCTACAAATTTGAATCATCCAATACAAATTGTTGTGTCCAATGAAGAGGAGTATAAAGCTTTGATGTCTTCAAATCATCCTATATTATTTAACAATGGTGATCCAAGTAAAACTCTCACAGTGTTGACAGCTCCACATAATGCAACAATTGAATCTGCTGCAATAGACCTAGACAATACACAATCAAATGACATGATGATTATACAAGAAGATTTCCCCTTGAATGTTACTGAAACTGTGTCTACTGATAATCCTAACATAGTTGTAGTTTACAGTCATCCTGTTGATGAAAACAAACAATTCCAAATTCTCACAACAGGTGGAATAGGTTCACAATTTGTTCAATCTTCAGCAATAATTACACAAAATTATGAAACAGTAACTACAACTGCACCTGCAATGAGTGCTCATGTATTAGAGCCACAACCAGATACAACTTGGCAAGATAATATTCAAAGTGGAAATGCTGAAGAATTAACAATTAGTCAACAATCAGAACTACATGATGCGGGAATGAAATCTCTTCAAAATGAACCAACTAATAATTTAAATGAGCTACCTGAAGTTGATTTAACCCCCACACTACAAACAATTGTATCACAAGAAAACTTAGCTAATGGTGCTTCTAATGAACTAAATGTCATCAACACTGAAAGTATAAGTCAGACTGTGGGACAAGAAATTGCAGAAGTATCTCATAATATGCCTGAACCTCCAATGGAAGGAGTTATTTTAGCTGGTGAAATAATTGAACAAGAAACCTCTATTACAGAGCCTATGGACATTTCTCATAATGATGATCATATCCCAGAAGAGGTCAGCAGTGAACTAAATCCAAGCAATGATTTAAATCTAGAGACTAATGTTAGCAATGATACAAATCTAGAGACTAATGTTAGCAATAATATCAATCTAGAAACTAGTGTTAGCAATGACTTAAATGCAGAAACAAATGTAATCAATGATTTAAATCCTGATGCTAATGTTCAAGAGTTAGTGGAAAATGAAAGTATAGTAAAAGAAACAGTAGCAGAGGTTGCAGAATTGTTACCACAAGAAGAACAAGCTACACTAGATCCTATAACTGAGAACTCTGCCAGTATAGATGCTTTGACTACTAATCAGGTTGCTGCAAATACAGACAATGATGATCTCAGGAATACTTTAGATGATGAGCCTGCACAATCACAAGCATATGATGAAATTGTTCAAATTAGCCAAGCTATTGTTGAAGATCCGCAAACAAGTTCTAAACCAGATGAAAAGATCCAGAACTTAACATCGGAATGGTCTGAAGATGAATATGATATTCCTGAAGATAATCCTAAAACTTTAGAAACTGGGCCCAACCCAGTAGACGTCATTAGACCAGCAAATCCTGAAATTTTAGAAGAAACAATAGAAAATATACAACAAGAAGTACTAAATCATGTGTCTACTACCACTGCACTTGCTGCCACAACTGAACCTATGCATGAAGCAGAAATTGAAGAAAGTGATAATTCTGTACTAGAAGACACTGCATCTTGTCTTGAAGAAACTGAACTACGTGCAGCATCTGACATTATAGTTGCTCCTGACATAAACGAGTCACAAGCACCAGAAACCATATCCTCACTGCTAAATGATTGGGAGGATAATGATTCACCAGAAGAAAAGAATTCAGAAGAACCAGTAGTTGAAAATAAGGAAGAAACTACTGAGCCAGCCACTGACAATATCCCAAAACCTGATATCAAAAGTTTGGTCAGTGACTGGGATGATGATGAAGAAGAAAATAAAGAGCAGTAAAGTTGAATAATCATGTTAGTGAATTAAGATTGGTAAGCAATAAGATGGCAGAACTTTCTCGTCCTGTTTTTCAATAGTGTTATATAAAGTTTAATAGTCCCACTCTAATAACTATTTGTGGTTGCTTTTTTATTTAAATACTTAATAATAAGTAATATTGTTAGTTATTTTAAGTAAATATCATGTAAAGCGATGAAACTATATACTGCATAATGTGACTTGTTTGTTATTAACATAGAACGCCAATAGAATATTTTTTGTATATATATAGGTACTAATAATTATATTATCAGAGTAGTATAATTATATAACAATCGCAATAAAATTAATGTTAACCAACCCATTATAATATACAGATTTTTAGTTGTATCAAATGGTACTGATCAATGGAGTGATTGTTTGCATTATTTATAGTTGAATGTAATGAAAACTAGCCAATGTTTATCACAAGAGGGCGCAAACTTACGAATGGCCTAATCAACATTTTATTAGAAATTAAATGGCCTAAACATAACATACCTAGGTCACACATCTTACTCAATACGCTAGACAGAGACTTATTTACTACATTCCTGGCATATGTCTTCAGTTTCTTCTTCATTCACATTTTTTTTAAGCAAGCTCGCCGAATGTGGGCACTCTTGACATGTCTCTTGATGGTACAAAAAAATCATTGTTAGGCTAGTTTATCTCTTTAGCATACCATTTTTTGAGGGCTATGTAAATCTTAAGAATATTAATTGAATGTTGGTTAGACTGTTCTGCTGTGGAGGCCATAACAATAGGTATTCCATATATAAATAACTTAGCTTGACCTGTGTTACAAACCTAAATCATTATGTAAGTTAGGTTCATATAGACACCTTAATATTTCTACAGATTTGGGTGTTAAGGTGTCTATATCTCTTGCTTTTATTTATCTGGTATTTTGTGATCATATGGTCAGTGGTCATCTCGATCACACAGTAAAGAGGATTACTGAATGTGTTGAAAATGATACTGAATACTTTTATGGAAATAAAAGGATTGCTATAAACTTGAACCGATTTTATTAAATTACACCCTCTCACACACATCACCCGAAATGAAACATTTCTTAGCAAAATAAGGCTTTGCTAAATTGTACACAAAATTACAGTTACTAAATGAATTGAACTAAGAAAGCCCTATCACATAGAGTGCAATGAACATCATAGATAAGAATAAGTACTTTAAATGAACATGTCAAAACTTAAATACCTTGAATACATAAATTTATAATCAGATGCATAATTCTTTTTCAAGAACAGTGGGTACTTGGTTACCTAAAGTACCCAACGTAATATGTCTAAGTTTGAAATTAAACGCATAGGTGAGAATATACAATTTTTGTAATTTATCGAATTAAGTACATGTTCATAGAAATTGAAATAGAATATATTTTTAAGTCAAGATACAAATAGTAAAGAATTTAAATGCAGGCATGATGAAGTCTATGAACAGCTTATAAGAATATACATGATGAGTTTCAGAAGAAATTATAATATTATGATAAGTATTTTACATTTAACTTTCAATAACCTCAGTGGCACATGTGTGATTTGCAGACACACAATGTACACATAATTTAATGGATCATAATAAATGTAACACAACACCAATTACTGCAAAGTTCCAAGCTACATTAAGAAGACGCATATTGCCAATTTACAGGTAAAATAAATTTTACATCATACAATCATTATATTTTAAGCTAATATGCAATCTTAATTTGATTATGGATATCAGTAGCAGTGAAAACTATTTGTCCAATGATCTTATATTAAAATAAGGTAGATATTACTAGCTCCATATATCGAAATGTACTGTATTGTATGACAGACAGATGTCAATATGTTGTCCTCATTCATTTGCTGATTAGAGTCTATCCTGTTGTACATACTCATGCCATGCTTGCATTGAGATAGGCAGTTTGCCTAATTTCCGGTAATATTTTTAAGGTACAATAGAAAGATAATTTTAGAAAATTTACAGATATGAATCTACCCTCTTTTTATTGTTAGATCATCATTGCTATTATCACATTCATCTAGATCCAATTAATTTGAAATGCTAGCTTCCTATTTATGTTTTTTTTAATTACTAAATAACACTGAGTGTGATTTGATTATGCTATAAATATGATTACCTTCCATCTCATTTTGGTGCATAAACATCTAATATGTCAACATCACATTTAATTACCACTTTTAATGATTTTCACGATTAAATCAAGCAATTGCAGGCAATGATTTGAACATAAACTAGTAACTAGCATACATTAATTATGATAAGTTAATATATTAGATGGTAACTAATAATAATACAAATGAGAATAATAATTAAATACATAGTAAAGTACAGAAATATCACTGTAATTATACTGAGGGGAAATGATTTGTCTTTAATTTTAAAGCTTTCACAAAACATACATATGATTTGCTTATACTTCATTATACCAATAATTTCAGCACTTAAATTATTCAAGTACATAAAATGAGTGTTTGTTTTATAGCAACTCTATATATGCTTATCATTGATGTCACATAAACTTCGAAATTTGCCTCTAATGGAATACATGTATGTACAAAATAAATTACAATATTTACATTTAAAATACAGCATAACTAGTGCCTAATCGTTAGATGTGGAAACTAAAACATATTTGACCATATACGCAAGGAACACAAAGCCTACTAACACAAATAAGTTTGTCAAGATGTAGTACATGTTAGACTGTTGTTCAGTTATCACTTCACTTTCACTGGTAGTATTTGTTGTATCTGCGTGCAGCATAGCCTCCTGTCGCTGCTTCAGTTGCTGGTCAATCTCCTCTACATACTCTGGGAACAACTCACAAAACATTTTGTTTTTTATGTTTATCTCCAGAGATTCAGCTGCTAAACAACGCTTCTGGTAGTCTGATGTCTCAATAGATCCCAATGTTGGCGTTTTCTCTAGCATGAAACTTAGTAACCCAGTTAAAATCGTCGATATTGACCACGCTGGATTCCAAGTATCGGGGTGGAAGTCGGTAATGCTAAGGCACAATCGCGTGTTCGTCTTGAACCTTCCGTTTGGTGTAATCATATAAATTGATGGCGGTTTGAATGGGAATTCCCGAGGAAAAATTATTTTTCCGTGATAGTATCCGCCTTCGTAGGGGCTCATCTCTGGTCCTTTGACTACGTAATGCCATTCTAAAATATTCGAAGGTACTGGTTCCGCGGTCACATATGGTACAGGGTCGTTTTTAAGTCTAAGGTAATCCTGCTTTAATCTGCTCGTCGCTCCCGTTACTTTACTTTTCGCCATGATTTAGCACAAAGCCGCAAACATGAATTGTTTTTAAATACCAAAGTGTGTCCCGAACTTGAAACAGCCACTATATTTCCAATATAAAGGTGGTATTAGTCACTTTTATTCGATTACATTCAATTGCTATTGCTAATAAATAAAATAAGTGATACGTCAAATTAATGGCAATCAGACGATACGTCATTTGCAATAGGGATGTGCGTTGGATAAATCGTTTAGTTTCTTACTAAAACCAAAATAACACAAACTCAATATGGTATAATATATATCCTACATATTTTACAGCATGGATATTATTATATATGGGTATAATTATAATTTGATTGAAATATTATAAAATGCTATAAAATGATAGAGATTCTAGACAGTGATTCCCAAAGCTATCGACTGCTCCCCACAGTGGTAGTGAAAGTGAGAGAGTGCTCTAAATTCACTTGATTCTATCTTCTTGAGCTAACCCTTTCTAAAAGAATAACCTTTAGACGCATAAAACCATATACGTAAAACACCAACTCACGATTTTATGGTTTTATGCGGATGAATTAAAAAAGATACGTGAAATACCAACTAACAATTCCACAAACGCAAAACACCACCTTATAAAGTTAGAAGTTTACCGTAAACATTACAGTGATTTATATGAATTTTGAGGGCTTATTTGAGTGAATTTTGAAAGTCGGAATTTCTATTCAACCGATTGCAATCAAACAAACGTAAGATTTTAAGTTTGAGCAAGACCTTATAACAAAATACGATATTATAGGTCTTCCAGTTACACCCATCTAATCCTAACCAAGGACGACGGTATATTTTTTTATTTTTATTAAAAAGAATATTAGAACCGAAGTTACTAACTAATATTCCCTCTAACCCCTTCAACTAAGCTAAATTGCTTGTGCTAGGAGTGGGTTCACGTCGGTAGTGTAATGGCCAGGATCGAACCCGGGACCTCTCGATCGTAAGGCCGACTCCTTAACCACTAAGCTACCGACACTTTTCGATCTGGCGCCTTTCGCGGGTCTGTGATAGGAAAGAATAGTCAATATTTTAGGAAGATGTTGTATTTATGGTACTCATTATAGGAATTCCATAGAGCGTATTTCAGTAGTAGTTAACCAGTAGTCTTGTTATAATTCAGTTTGACTCCGCTAGATCACGCTGAACAAAAACATAAAATACTCTCTAGGTGTTAAGTAATGTTTTTTTTATACAGGACACGTCAGTTTGTATGCTTGGAAAACTCAATTCAGTACCGTATCGATTGAGCTAAGCATACTACATTGACACTGAAACATTTGAGGCTTGAACCTACTGAAACTGCACCGTGCGCTTTTAGTCGATTCCCAAAACGTGTGCATCTGGACTGAGGGCCAAACTCGTCAAACGAAATAAGACTTATGTGGGCATTTAGTAAAAAATTAGTAAAACTTAATACAAGCAATCATAAATTTCTAAAACGTAAGATAAAACTGTTATGATCAAATAACTGTGGCCCTCAGTCCAGACGTTTGCATAAAATGAAATAGCCCATAGCTCAAAAAGTACTAACCCTAGGTTAATAATTTTTATTTTAGAAAATAGGTCTGAATTTCTAAAATGTTTTACTAAATTCCCATATTTCTATTGGTTATAGTTAAGGAGAAAATTAATATTGAATTTTACCAAAATGTCTGAACTGAGGGCCCAAGATTTTCTGACTTACTGCCCAGGCTTAACCTTGTAGAATAACGCAAATTGTATTAAGATTTAGTAAAAATTTTTACTAAAATATGAGATATCTCCCGTTCCCCTAAGTACCATACTTTAAGAGAAAATCGATTTTTTACTTTTCCATAGAAAGAAATTTGGTAGGGTGCATATGATTTTGTTACTTTTTTTTTTAATACATATTTTGTTATTTATGAACAGATCAGTATGTACTCTCATCTTCTACTTCATTCTAGCGTTAATCCCGCTCGCATCCGAAGCTGTTACCTCGCAGTGCACTTTCTCCAGTTTTAACTGTGCTTTTAGCGGAATTTCGATATTTTCCATGTAGCGACTGGGATCTGACCTCTCCTTTGGCGATATCGAAGTTACAGTTAGACCTTAGAGCTTTTTTGCCAATTAACATGGACTTGATTAAAATTTTTGGATTTACCAGCCTCGAAGATGCAATTTGCATTGGGGATGAGAATAAAGTATGTAAATTATGTGCATATCCAGAAAGTTCAAAATATCATCTCTCTAATTTAATTTCTGTAGATTTGAACGGGACAGACAAAGTAATGTTAAATGAACTACCCAAAACAATAAATTTAAAAGGAAAATGTTTCAAAATATTAGGTGTAACGGGATATGTACCCTCGGCTGGTCTTGGCCACTACAAGGGGCATGGCTTTGTAAACGGTCGCATGGTCTGTTATGATGATTTAATACCTAGTTTTCATGATAGTAGTACTGCCTATTTATTTACACAGTGCGACATACGGTTTGGTTGATCCTATTACTGAAGAATAGACACAAAGTTCTAAGATCCAATTGAAGTCAAGTAAATTGTACCGCCTTTTAAATCGTACCATACATACCTACATACATATAATCATGCCTTTATCCCCGGAGGGTTAGGCAGAGGTGAATTAACACACACATTTCACCAATCAATGTGTTCGGTCCCATGTATTAGGGGGCGAGCCAAGTTTATTTAAAAATAATTTGTAAAAACTGTTGGCCTAAGTTCCCGAACATCGGGAAAGGCTTATGTCACGCAGTGGACTGCAAATAGGTTTATTGATTGATTGATTGTTATCAAATAATCATCATACTATCTGATTAGGTAGTAGCATCTGGTTTAGTAGTTTAATTGGGAGCAATACTTGTAGATTAAGGGTTAATTATCATTGATCGGTTGCTGACGACGACGTAAAAAAATCATTCAAATCAATCTCCAATTGTTGACGACATTACAATCTTATCTCATCTAAATTTTTGATGCCTTTTTGTCGTATTCAATATGTTCGTCCTATAACCTGTAGCTTCAATCCACTTCTGCCGTAAATTCGTATTTTCTGGGAAACTATAATACAATTACGAACATTACTAAACATAACATAACATACATAACATAAACGCCTATATTCCACGAAGGAGTAGGCAGAGATGCTAGCACCCACATTTCGCCAGTTTATGTTTAGGTCCCAATGTAATAGGTGGCGAGCCTATTGCCATTAACTGGGCACTTATAAACCTGCGATAAATACACACATAATTTCGAAAAGCATCGAAATGTCATTGGTGTGTGCCATGGTGAACCTGGGATCGAACCCGAGATCTCGTCTCAGCATCCATACCACTAGGCTACCGCAGATCTTACTAAATACATACAAATATTTAATTATATTTACAAGAAGTATAATTAGTAGCTACCCATAATTACGGGCAAATAAATATTCAAAACTTGACAACATCGAACAATATTTACTTCGTAGATTATGTTTATTTGATGTTTGGGACTATTTTATCTATAAAATATACTTCATACGAAATAATATTATTTATTTACTTAGAATATAAGTTTGCATGGGTATGAAATAGTTATTATCTTTAAAAAAGTCTAATACTTACGTGTGAAAATATACGTTCGGCAGTTTCCTTTCACTACCAATTTTACAACTGAAAACACTACACCGTCCCATATTTCCATGTATGTATCTGTTCACTAACTGTTACAAAACAAAATTGAGAATATTACTTCACGTTTGAAAACAATTTTCACTTTTTCTAAACATATAAATAACAGTAAGCTGAACATCTGTAATTTTTTTTAATTTCGTGCAATCGTTTGTTTAGTGAACTAGTTCGCGGACATTTGAAAACCGGCACGAGAGAGGAGACGGAAAATTTAGTCACTCTATCTCATTTCTTTACATGCCATACATCCTGAATGACGTACATATCTATAAAATATCACAACATTGGACCTATACGATACGTTCCGAATTAAATTTATGGTCACCCTACCAAAAAAAAATTTCAATGAAAAGTGAAAGTATCAATTTTCTCTTAAAGTATAGTAGTTAGGACAACGGGAGATATGTCATATTTTAGTAAAAAAATTTACTAAAACTTAATACAATTTGCGTTATTCTACAAGGTTAAGCCTAGGCAGTAAGTCAGAAAATCTTGGGCCCTCAGTTCAGACATTTTGGTAAAATTCAATATTGATTTTCTCGTTAACTATAACCAATAGAAATATGGGAATTTAGTAAAACATTTTAGAAATTCAGACATATTTTCTAAAATAAAAATGATCAACCCAGGGTTAGTACTTTTTGAGCTATGGGCTATTTCATTTTATGCAAACGTCTGGACTGAGGGCCACAGTTATTTGATCATAACAGTTTTATCTTACGTTTTAGAAATTTATGATTGCCTGCATTAAGTTTTACTATTTTTTTACTAAATGCCCACATAAGTCTTATTTCATTTGAGAATGATATAAAAATGGCCCTCAGTTCAGACGATTTGGTAAAATTCAATATTGATTTTCTCCTTAACTATAACCGATAGAAATATGGGAATTTAGTAAAACATTTTAGAAATTCAGACCTATTTTCTAAAATAGAAATGATCAACCTAGAGTTAGTACTTTTTGAGCTATAGGCTATATGATTTTATGCAAACGTCTGGACTGAGGGCCACAGTTATTTGATCATAACAGTTTTATCTTACGTTTTAGAAATTTATGATTGCTTGCATTAAGTTTTACTAATTTTTTACTAAATGCCCTATAAGTCTCAATTCGTTTGACAAGTTTGGCCCTCAGTCCAGATGCACACCCCAAAACGGGGCAAAGACCATAGATGGGGAAATAGACGTTAAATACAGTACTGCCAACCTCAACGGGCGTAAATGTAAAAGCGTACAGATAAATTGAAGGATTTTTTACAGCATTAAGTATGTCGCCTTAAAGACGTACAAGATGGGAAATTTGAATCATATCGGGCGTGTCTCGGTAGCAGAATTGGTCAGGCATTCCCCCTGTAAGGGAAAGACTGCGGGTTCGAGTCCCGCCCGAGAAGATTCTTTTTTCCTATTCCTATGTATTTGATTCGTACAGATAAACGTATTTTTAAATACATACATCATGTTAAATACTCTTTGGTATATTCTTAGTCTATGTGTAAAAGGAACAAACATGACAGGTTAAGGGACCAAGGGGAAATATTCGGAAATAATGCATTGTCCCCACAGAACAGAAAAAACTAGATTGTCCCCGTATGATGCGAGAGCCGAATTTTATTATTCAACCCATGTACAATGTATGGACCATCACTATTTTTCTCGTTGATAGATGGAGCTACAAGCTACGAGTACAACCGGGATATAGGATTTTAAGGCGATTGGCACACTGCAACGCTCGACGCGGCGCGGCGTCGTTCGTCGACGCGCGTGGACGCGAGAGAGCTAGTATATAGTGCGTCAAGAAAGTCGTGAAATTAATGTTGGATGAACTAAAAATTTTCCTTGTACTTGCAACACTCAATAACTGCCAAACTGACTAATCAGATGTCAATTACCAAGGCTCGTAAAATACTCGAGGTATGAATACAACTGTATTTATCCACGACGTTTGTATTTGTTTCAGATTTTCAAAAGTACATTTCAAGACATATCATTTGAGTATGATGATATTGCCAGTGAGTCGGAAACTATCGAAGATAAAATAATTACTCATGGAGTTTCAAGCAGCATTTCAGGTGTTCAATACTCATACCAATAAACTATTCTTATAAAAGATTATTGTTTTAATTTTTTAATCCATACTAATATTATAAATGCGAAAGTAACTCTGTCTGTCTGTCTGTCTGTCTGTATGTTACGCTTTCACGCCTCAACCACTGAACCGATTTTGATGAAATTTGGTATAGGGGTACATTAGATAATGAGAAAGGACATAGGCTATGTTTGGTGGCGATAACCGACATCCACGCGGGCGGAGCCGCGGGCAAAAGCTAGTACTATATATATCGTGAAAATTTCGACTGTCAAGCCATCACGGTTCATGACAGACCTTAGTGAGTATTGCTCAGGAATACTCAGGATATGTATCTTGGACCTAAAATGTGGCCAGCAGCGGTGGACAAGCTCAAAGTCACCAAGCATAGATTATTACAAAACAATTGTCGTTTGTCTCGCAATTCATTAGGTGCAAGAGTCAAGACACGTGTCCCGAGGTATAGCCTAAAAAAGTCCGACACGTCGTGTCCTCGTACTTGGGGTCCTCAACTAATTACCGAGGGAGGTGTTAAGTTAAAGAAATAAGGCATTTCCCTCGCATATACGGTTTTAAGTTGGCCCTCTTGGGTGTGGGAAGGATGGGGTCCTCATCTAACCTCTATGTCCTCTGCTAGTCACAGGGACCCGTAGCGAGCCTATAGGTAGCCCTATAGGCTATAGGCTCGCTACGGGTCCCTGTGACTAGGGACTCCCACTGCGGCCCTTAATTACAGTAAGTGTTAGCGTCTCCTTTGTGCTGAGGAATAGAGAGCAGAGAAGCATTGCCATCTCTGTTGTATAGATTGCACCAAATGGAGGTTTCGGATCACACGTCCCCAATTTTACATAATATCTATGCTTGTAATTCGTTAAGCTGTAAGTTTTATTACGATTAAATAATAATCCATCAGGTGCGCCGCGTTTAGTAGTAGTTTATGTTTAGGTCCCAATGTAATTGGTGGCGAGCCTTTTTTTATACCACTTAGGTGGCAGACAACACCTAAGTGGTATAAAAAAAGGCTCGCCACCAATTACATTGGGACCTAAACATAAACTGGCGAAATGTGGGTGCTAGCACCTCTGCCTACCTATTCGGGGAATACAGGCGTGAGTTTATGTTATATGCATATATGATGTAAATAAAAGTTAAAAAAAATTACTGCCGTGATTTTTCACTTTCATTTATTTATGATCTTTAGAGGTATGTACTATATTTAACTTTATACCATAAAAAAACAACAGATCAAGACTGTTCAGTTGTAGTATGACAGAGATACCAGATTAAGCGCAGCAGCGCCACCCTCAATTTTCACGACTTTCTTGACGGGCTATAGTTCGAGAGATATTAGAATTTTTTTGGTAGGTAGGTGTGTGAAGTAATCTAAAATTTTTAGAAAAGTGAAGAGTAAAGCCATCCGACCATTAGCTCGATAGCCCAGACTAGGTATATTAAGAACGCTAGAGATGGAAACAAATGATTAGAAGTGCAAGCTATTTTCGACTTATTGACATGACATAGTAACTAATTTTTTTTCTTATATTCGTGATCAGCGTCATCTATTAACGCAAAAAGAGACGTAACTAATAAAATGCCATTTAGGTTGAAAGTCGCTTGCAGTCTCGCGTGTTCCGATAACGAGCCAAAACAGTGGTGTCGGCTCCAATACCCGATATTGGGCATCGATATTTGACTTCCTCCGATCTCTGATATCGGATATTGGATATCGGACGTCAGTTGATGTGAAAGCGCTCTAAATTTGCCGTTAAGTAGTCATGTTGCATTGCAATAATATTAATTTAAAATTCGTCTCAATTACCTACACAGAAATTTCTAACAGCTCTCGGACTAAAAATCCCTCGAAAAACACGCGCGTGTTTGCAGATTTCAGTGTGCCATACCTCGCGTTTTCTGGTTGTACGCGCGTATTCTGCGGCAACGCGCGTGATTGCGTTGTCAGTGTGTGGGACCCCGCGTTTTTTTATACAAAATGAGCTCCGTAGAGGCGACGAGCGCGACGCCGCGGCGACGCAACAACGCTCGACGCCGCGTCGCGCGTCGCAGTGTGCCAATCGCCTTATACAGTAAAATTATAGACTATAAAAACATTTACTAAACTTTTATTTAATAACAATACATTCTCCATTAACTTATAACGTTATCACAAAATACAACTGTCATGAGTCAAGGAAACATGATAGTAAATAACAATAATAAATTTGACTATAGTTTGATCGTAACCACTGGCTGTACCGCGTCTTGGGAATGTGCGCGCCGAGTATCGACGTCAGATCACTCGATCTTGACGCCATGCGTATCTCGGGATTGTCTTGTAATGACATACGCTTGGTGAATTTGAGCTCGCCCACAGAAACCTGTATTGCGCCTAAAGAGCGCACATTTGATGTTTAAGACATTTGTTTTAAGGTTATACCTAGAGCGCGGTACAGCGGTGGTCGGTCTATCTAATAAAATTTAAGTCAACCGTCATGTGCCACAGTTGAGGAGCATATTTCGTATTTCATGGTTGAGATTCTTGACCAAGTCCTCGTCGGGGCTGTCTTCTTGTATAAGCCTATCTCGTTGAGCTATCAATTCGTTTATTTTCTCGTTTAGCGGGTTTTTAGGCGCATTCCTGTAATTAAGATAAATAAATAAGTTAGTAGCCTTTTCGAAAAACATTGGAAAAAATGAAATGCTCAAGTGAGACTCGAACTTTTTTTTTTTTCGAACTTAACAGTTAGCATAATAAATGCTATAAAAAATTCATTTATTTGTCATCGAAATTCAATGTTTAAAAATGGTTGAAAAATCATTCATTGTTTCCAACAGTTCGTAAGAATGTTGGTAGATGGCTGCACCGTCGCCCTTATAGACGGATATAAAGAGAAGGAAAATTTGGAATGATTCAAGTGGTGCTCAATGGCTCAGTTGGCAGAGCAGTCGCCCTGTAAGCGAAAGGTCGTGAGTTCGAGTCTCACTTGAGCATTTCATTTTTTCCAATGTTTTTCGAACTTAACAGTTAGCATAATAAATGCTATAAAATATTCATTCAAATATTTGGGCGCAGTCATCGAAATTCAATGTTTAAAAATGGTTGAAAAATCATTCATTGTTTCCAACAGTTCGTAAGAATGTTGGTAGATGGCTGCACCGTCGCCCTTATAGACGGATATAAAGAGAAGGAAAATTTGGAATGATTCAAGTGGTGCTCAATGGCTCAGTTGGCAGAGCAGTCGCCCTGTAAGCGAAAGGTCGTGAGTTCGAGTCTCACTTGAGCATTTCATTTTTTCCAATGTTTTTCGAACTTAACAGTTAGCATAATAAATGCTATAAAATATTCATTCAAATTAGTAGCCTTTTCTTATTTTTTATAGGGCTTGGTCAAACCTACCTTACGTATGTTCGATCACAATTAGTTGAGTTAAAGTAATAAAAAATATTCTGTATAGAACTATAAGATCATTATAATTTATAACAGAACTTGCAATCCGCGGT
Source organism: Eilema sororculum (assembly GCA_914829495.1). Lineage (NCBI taxonomy): Eukaryota > Metazoa > Arthropoda > Insecta > Lepidoptera > Erebidae > Eilema > Eilema sororculum. The sequence goes on along the minus strand of OU618552.1, from coordinate 7,007,323 downwards.
AGCCCAGTGGCATGGGTAATGGACTGCTGAGACGAGGTCTCGGGTTCGATCCCAGGTTTACCATGGCACACACCAATGACTTTTCGATGCTTTTCGAAGTTGTGTGTATTTATCGCAGGTTTATAAGTGCCCGGTTAATGGCAATAGGCTCATATAATAGACATTGGGACCTAAACATAAACTGGCGAAATGTGGGTGCTAGCACCTCTGCCTACCCCTTCGGGGAATACAGGCGTGAGTTTATGTTAAGAACTTGCAAAACGTCAATTTTTTTTATTAAAGACCAAAACGGGCTATTTTAAAAATATACGTATACTAAAGGCGAGGTTACCGCAGGGACCACTGATTCGAAAAGTGGCTGGCCCTGACCTGAGAAGACGTGAAACTCCAGTAAGAAACTCAGTGGGCATTTTTTCGTTTCGTCGCATTTGGTCCACTTCGCATTTGGTCTACTAGACGAAAACGTGCCTATTTCGCATTTAGTCCATTACGCACTTAGTCCTTTTCGCATTTGGTCCACTTCGCGAAACGTCCATTTCGCATTTGGTCCACTTTTGGGAATTTTATTTATAAATTCCGAAAAGATAGATTTATAGATTTAGGTGTTTATCAGGGTTTCTCTGGAGTTTTTTATTTAAAAAAGTATATAACAACGAAGTATGTTCTGAGATAGGCGTTAAACGTAGCTAGGACAGCAAATTTCACTTACCGCACTCATTTTGTCAAAAGTGGACCAAATGCGAAATGGACGTTTCGCGAAGTGGACCATTTGCGAAATGGACGTTCTGAGAACTGGACCAAATGCGAAATGGACCAAGTGGACCAAATGCGAAATGGACCAAATGCGACGAAACGCATTTTTTGTGGAAGCGGGTATTGGTCAAAAGTCGCGAATACCGACATCCACGCGGGCGGAATCGCGGACTTCAGCTAGTAATTGCTAAAATTGAAGTATCTAAGTGTATAGTAATTTAATTCGATAAACTTACTTCAAATCGTTATACATTTGTATTTCATCAGGAACTGCGGTATCTGAAAAAGAAATCATAGATATTAAAGTTATGTATCACAATGAAATTGTATAAATACTTTTGCCGTGTGGAAAAGCTCCCTTCGGCCGCGTATTATACCAGTTTGGTAACCAGTATCATACGAAGAAAAAATTATCGTCGTAGGATACTGGTATCCAAGTGATACCTAGGGATTTTTCGTTTTATGCAACCGAGTATCAGCTCAGAAAAATAAGGGAGTAATTAATATTTCCTCGTATGATACTGATAAGCTTGTCATGTGCATTGATATATCACCTCTTTTGATATCAATGCACTGACACTTTAGATAACTGAAGTTTTCATAACAATTGATGTCAATATCAGTGTATTAGATTATTATGTAATTAATTATTAATTTTGTGATTTTAATTTACAAAGAATTAATTTCCGCGTTGCCTGTAATCCAAAATGAGTAAAGAAATTGAATTTATCTCTACGAAGAGAAGAGGAAGAGCACTATTGAGTGACGGTCGCAAGTACCACAGTAAAAACAACTTACTCAAACGACTCTACCTTTTGGCTTTGCCACAATATTAATTATGGATGTACAGGGAGTGTTACACTAAATGTTAAAAATGAAGTCGTAAAAATCAAAACTCACAAGGAAACCTGCAAACAAGACTTTGCAAATATAAAATATTGAAAGAATTAGATGAATTGAAAGATAAATGTAGTAATAATTTTGACAGTATTCAAAAACAATATGACAACATGGTGTTCAGCCTGGAAGAGGCAGGACTTGACTTTGTACGGGAAATCCCTAAATTCTAAAACATCAAAACGGGATTGTACAACGAAAGAAATAAAGTGTTAGGAGCACCGAGATTGAGAAGCAAATCTTCGATTGAAGTACCCAATAAATTCAAAAAGTTCTTGTTGGCAGAATATAGTGATGACGACAAGAAGATTCTACTATTTTGCAATCAACGTGCTGCATCAATCGTAAAGTACAAGCATATTTTATGTGACGGTACTTTTACTTCATGCCCGTCTGAATTTCATCAGTTATATACAATTCATGGCGTCGACGAAACTACATCGGCTGTTGTACCTTTAATTTTTTGTTTACTACCAGACAAGACACAGCAAACTTACGAGGCACTATTTTATATGATAAATTCCCGATTCAAGCAGTGGCTACCAGAAACAATTACTGTTGACTTCGAGTTGGCTCCAATGAAAGCTGTTCGAAAAGTTTTCCCCAACATTCATGTTAAGGGATGTTATTATCATTTGAATAGGTGTTTATTTAGAAAAGCGAAATCGTTAAAATTAACCACATGGGTAAAAAAAAGGCATGTAGCCAGGTGTGCTGGCCTTGCACGTTTACCCAAAGCCTATATTCGAAAGGGGTATGAATATGTTATGTCAAAGAGTCCGTCTGGAGAAGAGATAACAAAATTTAACAAATATTTCAATAACCAATGGATGGCAAAGACTGACTTCGATAAAATTTGCTGTTGTTCATCATCTAAAATACGCACTACCAATAATGTACAAGGTTGGCACAGTCGCCTTAATAGATATATTGGACGTAAAAGACCGGCATTGGCTCAACTCTTAGATATTTTAAGAAAAGAAACCACTGTAATGGATATATACAAGAGAAAATCGAAACTAAGCCGAGAGTTCAAAGAAATTGATGAACAAATAAATGACGCCATATCTCAGCTAAATGTAAACGAAATTAGTGTTGGACATTGTATCGAAATCATTTCGCCATTTTATTCCAATAGGTTGTAGATAATAAACGATTCACAGTTGAACTATTTCCCTTTTTTCTTGTATGTTTTCAATAAAGCGAGGGTTTTACAATAAGCGTAGGTACAGAATGTGATCTTCACAGTTTTGCCGAGTTGGTTTCGTAGGCAGAATGTTATATTCCTTACTGGATACTGGTTACCAAACATGATAAAGGGTATCAAAAAAGTAATATATCCTATCACTTGGATACCAGTATCCTACGACGATAATTTTTTCTTCGTATGATACTGGTTACCAAACTCTGATATCATACGCGGCCGAAGGGGAAAAACTATCTACAATGTGACTATACTCAGAAGACGCGGGTTTGATTGCAAATATTCCATGAATATCTACCATATATGTTTACGTTTCTGTGTTATAATCACGGAACAGAAAAAAAGAGTGGAAGTGTGAAGTAGGCGTGCCACGCGTGTCAATAGTATGCGGAGCTACGCATACCCTAACAATTTCGGCCTTCAGTCGATCTTGAGTCGATCTGTCATTACGTATATTTAACAGTTCTGCATCTTATGCTATTTAATACTATTTAAATATAAATATGCCTTACTGCGCTATTATTTTTCAGTGCAAAAATGATAGTAGTAGCATAAATCTTCGAATTTGAGGTCTTTCATATCACTTTTAAGTGAGGATTTATTAGATTTTCCGACAAATCATATTGACTTCTTATGAAATAAATATCGAACTAAAATCAACCTTGTCTCATTTCTATAAAGCTTGTTTTTGATCACACACTATATACACGCTATTCTTTTTCATTCTAGAACTTTCTACGCTACTCGTTTAGTGATGTAGTTAAACTTTATCGATGTCTACTTATATTAAAGTTCTTGGAAACATTTGTCAAAAGGCTTTACACTTTTTTTTAATATTTAAAATACTTTTAGATTTCCCAAAGACATCACTATCAAAGAGAAACGGATAGATGCTGTTAATTGGATGCCAACAATATCTTATCTAGTACTGTTGCTCTGCACAATTTTTGGGAAGCCGCGGGTCCTCCTGCCACCTGTTACATCCAGGTCTGCGCTCATTGACGACGGAGGTTATTGAGTCAGAGCAACCGATCTCCAAGTCACGTGGCCGTGGGCAACAGAGGCTATTTTTAATACCAATTAGGTGGTAGAAGCACACGGCTCTCCTGATGGAAAGTTGTTACTGCCTATAGACGTATGCAGGGGCGTTATAGCCGTAACAGATGATAGGATTTATCCGCCCCGTATAAATTCGGTCGTCTGGAGAGCAGTCCGCCGGACATGATTTGTCAGGCGGTTCGGAGCTGGAAGTTCATTCCACAGCTTGAGCATGCGTGAGATGAAGTTCCTTTCATACTGCACGGTGCGCACCGTATCCAGTCGCAATGTGTGAAGATGAATTCTCTGGCGAGCTAGAATGTGGCAGTGGGCATCATGTCAAACAATTCATCTGAGCACAAACCATTGTATTTACGTTAGAACACACCCAGCGACGCTAAGTTCCTCCGGAGACTGAGAGGTGACACATCGCCTGCGAGTATATGGGGCCAACAAGCTTCAACGCCCGTCGTTGCACCGAGTCAAAGGGATCAAGCTGGTATGCAGATGACCCGGCAAAAATGGCAGCGGCTGTCTCATACAAGGGACACTTTTTATTTATTTACACATTTTATTCTTTCACTTGCTTTGGAACTTAATCTTTTAAAAGACTTTAGTTCAACTTCTGTAGGCAAAGCTATAGGATCCTTTTTAGCTCCAATTTAGTATACCCTTAGATCATTCGATAGTATTTGGAATCAGTTAACATTTGAAAACACTTTTTATAAAAGGACACGTTAATTTGACTTCACTTTACCTGATAGTAAGCTAAAAGCAAAATCTGTCGATACTGCGAATATTTTGTGTCCCCGCTCTAATGTCAATTTAAGAGAGTAAGAGTGAGAGAGATAATGCTCATATGTAATGTCAACCTTATGTTTCGGAGTTACAGTTTTAATTAATTTTCATAAATTGTACTGACATCTGTTGTGGAATAGCTGAATTTTTTCGTAAATTGAAGCATGTTTTATTCAGAAACGAGACGTCATAAATCCCTTTTTTATTTATATTGAAGTAATCTCTAATGCAATGCAATAAGGTGTGTTTTCGTCTTGCAGTGTGTTTATTTCAGTCTAATTTGGTGTTAAAGATATACGACCAATCAAAAAAATTTTTTACTTGTAGTGCAACGTATTATTATCTGGTTGTATGTGTGAGTTTTGGCGACAGCGGTTCCGCTACTTAATCTGTCGTATCACACTTCTACTAGTTTTTCCTGTTCTGTGGTTGTAGGTAATAAACGATTCACAGTTGAACTATTTCCCTTTTTTCTTGTATGTTTTCAATACAGCGAGGGTTTTACAATAAGCGTAGGTACAGAATGCGATCTTCACAGTTTTGCCGAGTTGGTTTCATAGGCAGAATGTTATATTCCTTACTGGATATTGGTTACCAAACATGATGAAGGGTATCAGAAAAGTAATATATCCTATCACTTGGATACCAGTATCCTACGACGATCATTTTTTCTTCGTATGATACTGATTACCAAACTCTGGTATCATACGCGGCCGAAGGGGAAAAACTATCTACAATGTGACTATACTCAGAAGACGCGGGTTTGATTCCCGTTCAGTGCAAATATTCCATGAATATCCATACTTCCATACAAATATTATAAATGCGAAAGTAACTCTGTCTGTCTGTCTGTCTGTATGTTACGCTTTCACCCCAAAACCACTGAAGCGATTTTGATGAAATTTGGTATACGGGTAGATTAGACTATGAGGAAGGACATAGGATATATTTGGTCGCGATAACCGACATCCACGCGGGCAGAGCCACGGGCAAAAGCTAGTCTACCATAAATATTTAAGTTTCTATGTTATAATATTATGTACTATGCCAAAAATACTGTTTATCCGCATGTTAGAACACATAATACTTCGGCTACAACCGTGATGATGATGATGATGATGATGATGACATACCTATTAGTGGAGATCCAAGACCAGGAGTGTTCGCCAGCAGGTCCACATAGAAGTCGTCCTTCAATTTCTTCAGATCCACCGGATTCTGATTTTCGTTCAGATCTTCCATTGTGTCCAGCCTGAAGGAATTAAGGTATACATATCATAGAAACTCAAAACATTTATGTATACTTCTTCTTATAGTAGCTCTGTCTGTACATTGGAGATTTGGAGATATGTCAATAAAATCCATACTAATATTATAAATGCGAAAGTAACTCTGTCTGTCTGGCTGTATGTTACGCTTTCACGCCTCAACCACTTAATTAATTTTGATGAAATTTGGTGTAGGGGTAGATTAAACCATGAGAAAGGACAAAGGCTATGTTTTGTCGCGATAACCGACATCCACGCAGGCGGAGCCGCGGGCATAAGCTAGTACTTCAATAATTCTTGTCTGTATCTTTTAAACTATCGCGGCGTTTACTCATATTTATTTATTTTATTTATTTATTTAAACTTTTTGCACAAATACAAAATAATGTACAAAGGCGGACTTAATGCCATGGGCATTTTCTACCAGTCAACCTTAGAATGATGCAGAGATATTTATGTCCAAGGTGGATGCACGAAGTGTTGTGTTGGTTTGATCTATTTTGGTACAAATAATAAATTTTGTAAAAAATAATAAACTATTTAATAATAATCTAAAATTTAATAGTATTATCTATGAATACAAACATATAGAAATATCATAAACTACAAACACATAACAACAAATACATATATTTATATATATGTATATATACACTGACGGACTCATAAACTGCATCAAAGTAATAGACGACTTTGAAATAAATATTTTAACCAAGTATGCATACTTTCTATACAGATTTAAATTGAAACCTCTAGATTGGTTCGTGAACTTTAAAACAGCGTAGGGTCATATCTTTAAGCTTAAGTTTATGTACTGGAAAGGACCTTAAGACTTTTTTTGAAGAAAAAACAGAAATTTAAGAAAAATTGGTTTAATTAAAAAATTGGTTTTAACAATAGACACAAACTTTATGCAAGGGTTTATTTGTGTTTTAATAAGGTGTATTACCCCCACGTGCCCTTATTACGGATTCTAATCGGTTCCGCATAGATTTTATAAGGGTTTTTAAAAGATCTTGCGGAATATTGTCCCATTCTTCTGAAAGTGCTGTTCTTAGTGCTGCCATTGTCGTGGGCGAAGGGTTTCTCGCATATACAGCTCTTTTTAAATTGTCCCAAACATGCTCGATGGGATTAAGATCCGGGCTGCGTGCTGGCCAATTCATTGTACGTATCCCAACCTCTTCGCAATAATGTTGAACTTGTGCAGCTGCATGCGGCCGGGCATTATCCTGCATTAAAGTAAAATTTTCGCCTATGAATCCCATGTAAGGCACCACGTGATCTTCTAATATCTCTGTTATGTAGCGATGTGCTGTCAAACCCCCTCTATTACCGTTTTGACGGACCATGTCTATGAACACAAGTTCTGTTCGCCCGTTCATCGATATGCCACCCCAGACCATACATGAACCGCCTCCAAAAGGAACACGCTCCTCAATGCAACTTTGAGCATATCGCTC